>VDFB02271358.1:82951004-83016609 GCA_007258455.2 Sequoia sempervirens | reverse complement strand
TGTATTTTGAAATCATTTCAATTACAGGCATCATTAGATCTGAAAATGCTCACATTTTAAAACTTTGCATAATATGGATAAAAGTACTTTTCACTTTTGTACATAAAATGTTTACATTCATAAAACTTTGCATGAGTTTGATAAAAGTGCCTTTCACTTTTGGATATACATTGTTTGCATTCTTAAAGTTTTGCATACATTGGATAAAAGTGTTTTGCATCTTTGGATGTACATTTTTTACATTATTAAAGCATTACATGAGATGGTTAAAGGTGCTTTTCAATTTTGGTCAAACAATTTTAGTACCTTACCTTTCTAGGTACGCTAAGAAAAAGTTCATATGCCCTCCCTATGAGAGTGTTTTGGTGAAAGAGAATACATCCTTGGAAAATCCTAATGATCACATTTATTCTTCTCCTAATGTCTCTCCTATTTGTGAAGAAGATATTTTGGTGCTAGAAGAACCAATCAATGAGAGTTTTGAGAGTCCTAGTTGTTTCTCTCCTTCTATCTCTCTTAGTGGATACAACATTGATGACCCTCTTTATGATCCTTCCCCTACCTATCCTATTTTGGAAGACATTAGGGAACAAAGGAATGAAATTATAAATGGTCATGAAAATCATACTTGTCCTTCTACTAGTATCTCTCCTAGTTGTGAAGAAGATACTTTAATTGATGAAAGTCATGAGAATCTCAATTGTCCCCCTTCACCTAAGGAAGCCCTTATTGAGAAAGAACATTCAAACATTGATCATTCCCATCTTTGTGATGAAGAACCAATCCTTGAATGTAAAGAAAATTTGGTTTGTAGTTCTCTTAAACACTTTCCTCCTAGGCAGGATATCATGGTGCAAGAAAATGAGAAAATTGAGACATGCCTTTCAAACAATTTTGATGAGGCTTTCTTCAATGAAGATGATGAAGAGAATTTAGAATCCCTTGTAAGGAAAGAATACGGATGCAAAACACTTTCCTAATGTCAAAACTTAGAGAAGAATGCAGATATGATTTTAAATTTTACAATTACATACCATTAAGATGCACATGAAGGAAATAACAGAATAGAGAAATAAACTCAAAAACAATTGACACCAGATTTATGTGGGAAAACCCTTATAGGAGAAAAACCCACCACACAAAATAAAATCACTTGTATTATAGTAATCAAATTACATACAAGTTACAAACTCTCCTTTCCAGATGGCAATATTACAACAACAAATTTCTTTGATCAATCTCGTACAGAATATCACAGTTACAATGCTATCATACAACATACAATGAAACTCACAATATCAAATCAAAATTGATCATCGAATACTTTGATCCATCGAACTACCGAACCTTTCACAGTTCCTGTATGTTGCAATGCATAAAAACAACAATGAATGATTCATTCAAATTCCTTCACAAAGCAACTATCGAACTACTTAGGAATTCAAACAGCCTCCTTCCAAGTTAGCAACATCCTCCAATTAATAGCTCACAACTGAACAAATCAACAAGCCCGTGCTTTTCTCTTTATACCACATTGCCGCTATACAGTCAACAGGTTCCCGCAAGGTGGTGATTTACCGCGCTACTGCCGGACAGGTCGACAACACCCGAGGTATAGCGGTAACCGCACTACCACTAGATAGTTTGCATACCTCCGCAGTATGGCGGTAACACACCGCACTACTGCTGCACACCTGGTGACCTCCTACGACATGGAAGTAACACACCGCACTACTGCTACACACCTAGAGACCTCCTGCGGCATGGCGGTAACACACTGCACTACCACTGCACAACCAGTGACCTCCTACGACATGGCGGTAACACACTGCACTACCGCTAGACATCTGGTAAGCTCCTATGATATGGCGGTAACCATGCCACTGCAACCTAGGGAAAGGATACTCATGGTATAGCAGTATCCACTGCACTATCATTGCACATCCGAGAGGTGCCTGAGGTATGGCGGTAACCGTGCGACTGCAACCCAGTGCAAAGACACCTGTTGTACAGAGGTAAAGGTACATTCGGGACACTTATGAAAACTTTGCTTCTTGACAATAGAACTAGGGTCTCTACCAGCGAGTTTGAGGCACATATTCTCAACAATCTCCCACTTGACGAAGAACTCACTGAACCATCTTCAATACCTAAATTCATTGAATATTCTAGACCCCAAGGCCCATTGAATTTGCACACTATCTGAACTTGTTCATGCTCACTAGCTTTGTCAAAGCATCAAATTCATTCTTCAGAGTATCCACCTTTTCCAAACGAACCTTTTCATCCTCCAACATATCTCGTACAAAATGGTACTGCACATCAATATGTTTGATCCTGGCATGGAAAGTAGGATTTTTCGCTAGACAAATGACACTCTAACTATCACAATAAATAACAATCTTCCCTACATCAAAACCAATATTATAACACAATCTTCTAAGCCAAATGGCTTCCTTACAGGCATGAGTTGCTGCCATGTACTCAACCTCTATAGTAGATAAAGCGACTATAGCCTGCTGCTTGCTTATCCAACTAACTGCACCACCATTCATCATGAAACAATATCCACTAGTGGATCTTCTGCTGTCAATATCCCCTTCCCAATCAAAATCCACATATCCATGAATGTTGAGAGTCCTCTGTGATTCAACTGAATTACCATGGTAACACAAAGCATATTTTGAAGTGCCCTTCAGATATCTAAACACTCTTTTCACAACATCCCAATGTGTCCTTCTAGGATTAGCCATAAACTGACTAAGAACTCCCACTGCTTGGGAAATGTATGGCCTTGTACAGACCATTGCATACATTAAACTTCCAACTGCACTAGCATAAGGTAATCTGGTCATGTCCTCCATCTTGATAGGAGATTTTGGACAATCTTCAACAGATAGCTTCATTCCCTGCAAAAATGGAACAACTAGCTGCTTGCAATCAGTCATACAAAATCTCTCCAGAACAATGTTAACATACTTAATCTAGTTGAGCCAAAGTTTTCTACTCTTCCTGTTCCTGGTTATTTCCATTCCCAGAATATACCTAGTTACACCAAGATCCTTTATTTTGAACTTTGTAGACAATTGAGATTTTAGATCAGAAATCATAAACTTACTATTGCCTATGAAAAGCATATCATCAACCTAAAGAGAAATAACAAGAACCCGATCATTTTCAATCTTGAAGTATACACAATGATCTGATTTTGATCTTACAAAACCCACTGACAAAAAAAAATGTCAAATTTTTGGTACCACATTCTAGGTGACTATTTTAAACCATACAGTGATTTCTTTAAGTTGCAAACCATATTTTCTTTACCTTTTACTACAAAGAGCTCAGGATGGGGCATATAAATTTCTTCTTCAAGATCACCATGAAGAAATTTTTTCTTCACATCCATCTATTCAATCTCCAAGTCATAAGCTACTACAAGTGACAAAAGAAATCTGATAGATGTCAGCTTTTCTATTGGAGAAAAGATTTCCCCATAATCAATTCCCTCTACCTAGGAATAACCCTTTGTAACCAACCTCGCTTTGTACTTTTCAATTTTGCCATCTAGACCAATTTTCCTTTTAAAAACCCATTTACAGCCCACGAGCTTTCTACCTTCAAGCAATGGAACCGGATCCCAAGTGTCATTCTTCTTTAACGATGCCATTTCATCATTCATGGCTTCCAACCAAGAATTTGAATCAGTCATTTCAACTACCTCTTTTACAGTCCTAGGCTCATTAGTATTAGTAATCAAAGCATAGGCACAACTCGAATCCAACATAGAGAATCCATACCAATCAAGTTGCTTCTTCTCATGTGTAGACCTACTCACAGGCTGAGGCTGAGGTTGTGATTCTTCTTTAGAACTCTCAGAGCTGCTCAAACTCTCCCCAGTTTTAGGTACACTAACAATGTGTTTTTCCTATTTTTCTGGGGTAAGAGGTATTTCAACAACATCATTCTCCTCTTTATTTTCTTTCATCTCTGACTACAGTTCCATTGAAGAAGGTTTCAACTCTCGAAAGATTACACTTCTGCTGTATACAACCTTTTTCAGTCATTGGTTTCCAAAGCTTGTATCCTTTCACACCAATGTTGTAGCCAATGAAGATACACTAAACAACTTTGTTCTCCAATTTAGATCTCTTCACATCTAGCACATAAACATATGCTTCATAGCCAAAGACACAAATATGTTTCAGAGAGGGCTTCTTACCAGACCAGGCTTCCATAGGAATTTTATCAACAAGTGCCGAAGAAGGAGATAGATTTACCAAGTAACATGTTGTAGCCACAACCTCAGCCTAGAAATTCTGCTCCAGACCAACATTGCTCAACATACTTCTTGCATTCTCGATCAATGTCTTGTTCAACCTTTCAACAACTCCATTTTGCTGCAAAGTGTAAGGTGTTGTTTTATGCCTCTTAATTCCATGGTCTCTGCAATACCTTTCAAATTCTGTAGAACAAAATTCACCACCGTTATCTATCCTCAAGCATTTGATTTTCTTACCAATCTGATTTTCAACCAAGTTCTTAAACTCTTTAAACCGACTAAACACTTCTGATTTAATTTTTAGAAAATATACAAATTCCCTTCTTGAATAATCATCAATGAATGATACATAATATTTTTAATTCGACAACGAAGGAACATTTACTGGACCAAAAACATTAGAGTGTATATAATCTAGAACACTAGAAGATTTATGAGGACTAGAATAAAAATAAACACGATGATGTTTTCCATATATACAATGTTCACAAAATTCAAATTCCAAATTACAGTCATCAAGCCCCTCAACCAGGTTTTTATTTTTCAAGGTTTTTAAGCCTTTCTGACCAATATGACCTAGCCTTTGATGCCAAAGCATGGTCTTCTCTGCAGGAAGTTTAACTTCCAAAGAATTAGCCCCTATAGGAACTTCAGTCTCCTCTTCTGTACGGACAATCTTATGTGACTTTGCAGAGACATTGTTACATTGAACAACAAGTTCGTCCAACTTACACAGAGTACCTATTCAGACACCCCTAGCCAACACCATTGAGCCTCTAGTCATTTTACAACCATTGCTAGAGAACAAGACTTGCACTTCGACATCATTTAGCTTACTTATAGAAAGTAAATTCTAAGCCAGACCTAGTATGTGTATTATGCCATCAATTCCCTTAATTCTACCATTAGGAAACTAAATTCTGACTCTTCCACAACCAACAATTTCCAGAGATGAATCACCTTCCAAGTACACCTTTCCACCATTGTATTTTTCATACTTAGTAAACCAGTCTCTATGAGATGTCATGTGAAAAGATGCTCTAGAATCAATCAGCTAGACATCATCAGATGCCCATGTTGCCAAGGCTGCAATGTAAGCATCTGCATTGCTCTAAGAAGAATCATTGTTGGAAGAGTTCTTCTTCTTCTTCTTTTTAGTCCTTTTTGCAATCCCTTCGGACATGACCAAGTTGCCCACAATTCTAGCACTTCACCTTGGACTTCTTTCCAGGAGACTTTGATCTCCCTTCTAATTTTAATTTGGAATTCTTGTCCTTCTTCTTGCCTTTTTCTTTCGATCTACCTCGAACAACAAGAGCCTCCTTCTCCATCTTAGAAGATTTCCTTCTCATTTCTTCAAAAAACAAAGAAGAAACCACATCTTCCATCTTGAAAGTGGTTTTCATACTCCCAATCTCCATCACCAAGTGATCCCAAGAATCTGGAAAAGAACATAACAATAGCATACAACGATCTTCATCATCAATTTTTACGCTCATAGATGTTAATTGAGCAATCAACATGTTAAATGTATTCATATGATCAGCCACAAACACCCCTTCCTCCATTTTCAAAGAGTATAACTTCTTCCTTAAGAATAATTTATTCACCAAGGATTTACCCTGATAAATATCTCCAATCTTCTTCCACAAAGAAGATGCAGTCTTCTCTTCATGAATGTTCAAGAGAACAGAGTATGCTAAATAGAGTCTTATCAACCCTTTTTCTTTTCTGTTTGCGAGGTCCCAATCTGCTTGCTTCATGCCAGAAGGTTTTTTTCCAGACACAATAAGCCAAAGATCTTGATCCACTAACAGGTCTTCCATTTTGAGTTTCCATAACTCAAAACTGCTACCATTGAATTTCTTAATTTCAATCCTTCCTTATGTGCTTGTCATCTTAATCTGTAATCTAAATTACTAGACTTCTACAAGACTCCCAATGAAAAAGAATTGACACAAAAAACCCAACCTACCCGCAACGATAACACAACTGGCTAGGCTCTGATACCACTTGTAAGGAAAGAATACGGATGCAAAACACTTTCCTAATGTCAAAAATCAGAGAAGAATGCATATATGACTTTAAATTTTACAATTACATACCATTAAGATGCACATGAAGGAAATAACAGAATAAAGAAATAAACTCAAAGACAATTGACACTAAATTTACGTGGGAAAACCCTTACGGGAGAAAAACCCACCACACCAAAGAAAATCACTTGTATTACAGTAATGAAATTACATACAAGTTACATACTCTCGTTTCCAAATGACAATATTATAGCAACAAATTTCCCTGATCAATATCGTAAAGAATATCATAGTTACAATGCTCTCATACAACATACTATGAAACTCACAATATTAGATCAAAATTGATCATTGAATACTTTATTCCATCGAACTACTGAACCTTTCACAGTTCTTGTACGTTGCAATGTATAGCAACAACAATGAACGATTCATTCAACTTCCTTCACAGAGCAATTGTTGAACTACTTAGGAATTCAAACGACTTCCTTCCAAGTCAACAACATACTCCAATTAATAGCTCACAACTCAGAAAATCAACAAGCCCGTGCTTTTCTCTTTATATCGCATTACCGCTACATAGTCAACAGGTTCCCGCGGGGTGGCGGTTTACCATGCTACCGCCGGATAGGTCAACAACAATCGAGGTATAGTGGTAACCGCACTACTGCTGCACACCTAATGACCTCCTGTGGCATGGTGGTAACACACCGCACTACCACTACACACCCGATGACCTCCTGTGACATGGCGATAACACACCGCACTACCACTAAACACCCAGTGACCTCCTGTGGCATGGCGGTAACACATTGCACTACTGGTAGAGATTCGGCAAGCTCCTGTAGTATGGCGGTAACCGTGCCACCGCAACCTAAAGAAAGGGTACCCGCAGTATAGCGGTATGCACCACACTACTGCTGCACATCCAAGAGGTTCCCATGGTATGGCAGTAATTGCGCCACCACAACCCAGTGCAAAGACACCTGTGGTACAAAGGTAAAGGCACATTTAGGACACTTATGAAAACTTTGCTGCTTGGTGATAGAACCAGGGTCTCTACCAGTGAGTTTGAGGCACATATTCTCAACATCCCCTTCACTAATACATCATGAAAAGTCTTATGAGGTTATGCACATTATATATCCCTTGAAGTACTCTCCTGAGCCTAAACTTATCATTTATTCACCCCCACAAAAACCACAAACTCAAAATAAACCTATCCTCATCCTTGAACCACCTAAGAACAATGTTTTGAAGCAACCAAGTCACAATACCTTTTCTCATACATATAACACTAGGAACAATGCACAACGAAGGAAAACACCTTCAACATCCCTCCCATTGCCTAATCCTATCCTACCCAACCCTATCTTACCAGGCCCTCCTCGCGGAAAGGAGTATGATCTTGTCAAACAACTAAAGAATACTCCTCCTAAGATATCATTATGGGACCTTATTGAAGCCTCCCCTCACTATCATAACATGATTCAAAATTCCTTACAACAAGTTCCTATCCCTTCTAATGCGCAACTGAATGACATAGCGACAATGATTCAAGGAATAAATGCTGAAATTATTTTCCACCAAAGTGAGCTTCCTCCTTTGGAAGTGCAAAAACAATATGATGCGTTCATGATAATAGTTCACCACAAGGGTTAAAAGGTATAAAGTGAACACTTGTTGATAATGGCTCAACCCTTAATGTGTGTAGTGTAACCCTTTTGGATAGGCTTGGTGTGGATAAATAAAAAATACAACCTAAATATTTATCTATTAAAGGATTTGACAATGTAGGAAAACCACCGCTCGGTGTGATCACTTTGCTTATCATAGCTGGAAATGCCACATCAGAAACACCGATCCATGTTATGCCTTATGAACTTTCATATAATATCCTTTTAGGTAGACCATGGATTCAAAAAATGAATGGTGTGCCTTCTACTTTGCATCGTATCATGAAATATGTTTACAACAACAAAGTGCACATACTCGAAGCCAACCTCAAACCAAACAGTTGTTTGAACATTGAGAAAAAAAAGATAATCCTTTGAAAACATTAACACCAACTACACAAGTGGAACCCATGCAACAAAAAGACAAAGAAAAACACATTGAGGAAGTCACAAAGCTATTCAAAGATGATTGGGGTTCCTTGGATTTTGAACTAACATTCATAGGAGAATACAAGATCATAAAAAAATACTATGAGAAGGAAAAGGAAAAAGTAGTAATTATAACACAAAATTCAAAAGACCCTTCGAAAGCATCCACCTCAACCACTTTAAAAGAAGAAAATTATACAACAAATTTTGATGAACTTAATTATGAGCAATCACCGAATCCAAAAGAGATGCAAATTTTTTATGGAAAAGGTTATAAAATGATGAAACAACTTGGTTATAGTGGAAAAGGATGTGGTGCTAGAGAACAAGGTATATGTGTCCCTATAGAGCCTCACACACAAGAAACAACTCATGTCTTGGTTATTATCCCTCAAAAGAAATAAACAAGCCTTCACTCAATATCAACATTATTACAAAAGATTCTTCTAAGCCGACTTTAACAATAGTGCATCTTGAATTGATAGACACTAGTAGTCTTGATTGTTACCCTTTGAAAGAAACAAAGAAGACCCCACTTAACATTAATGTCATCATGCAAAACACTTACAATTTGAATTCGACAGATTTTACACCTTCCTTTAAGAAGAGAACAAAATCTTGTAATCTAAGTAGTCTTGTGTAGGTATGATACCTTGTGCTAAGAAAGAGATATGTTTGTCACAAAATAAAGAAATATCTACCATTGATCAAGATGGTATCTTTTCGAGACTCCTCCAAGATCTTTTGATATCCTCCCTCCAAGACCACGAAAGAAATTTTACTACAAGAATTCATTTTATGCATATCATAGAGTTCATGGTCATGCTACTAATGAATGTAAGGCTTTAAGTGATAAAATTCAACATCTTAAGGAGTGTGGTGCTCTCTCTTATTTGTAAGCACCTAGTTTCTCTAATTGATACTTATTTTCATCCTATTCGGCTCATCCTTGTCTTGTACTAAGTGGGGGTAAGGGGTTAGTTAGCCTTGTCATCGTATGTCACTTGTCATTGTCTCTTCTGGCTACTTGACCGCCTTCCATGTATATGTAAGAGCAGTCTTGGGATGTGGACGACATGCCTTAAGTTGGCTCACATGTGACGTATTGAGTTATACATTTTGGGGACAACCCCTTCCCTTCTCATGACGTAGCTTATTGTAAACATATGACTTGGCATAGGGATTTTTGAGTAAGCTCTCATGTCTTCTTCCACTTTAAATAAATTGCTCACAATAATGATGTTATGATCAACTACTTTAAAGTGGGGGCATACATTGACACTCATGTTTCCATTGTGTGATTTTCTTTCTTCTTGTGATGCGTTCCTTTCTTGGTGGTGTCATTGGGTTTTATTTCCTCTGAGAGCGTGATATTTCTTTGACTTGTCCTCTCTTGGAAACATTAAGTACAATGTTCCCTAAGATGAGACCTTGCATTTTTCCTCTCTTGGAGATGTTAAGCACAATGTTCCCTAAGATGATACCTTGCACAAACTAAGCAAAATCCCTTCGAACATCCCTCTTTCTTGTTGTGTCGCATTTTTGTACCTTATTAAAGTCATGGAGGTATGGCTTTGATATGGTTCCGGGTTCACCTAGTGGACAACTAGCTTCACTAGCCCTTGTGAGTGTGCATTTTTGTCCTTATAATAATCATGGGGGTATGACTTTGATATGCATCTCTCAAGGCTCACCTAGTGGACAACTAGCTTCACTAGCCCTTGTGAGCATGCATTTTATTTGCATAGTGGATAACACGTCCCACTTGTAAACCGTTTTTGGACAAACAACCTAGACTCGGTCCACAACATGTTGGATGGCTAGTTGAAGCTTGGTCCGATGCATTTTTCTTTTTCTTTTTTCCTTTTCTATCTGTGATGGTGTATGGTGGCAATCTAGTTATGGATTCATATATCATCTGCAAGTGTGTTCCTTTGTTCCTATGTTGGTTTGTCATAGGATCTTGATCATAGGGGCTTGTCCACCCTCTTGGTTATTGTCATCCTATCTTACTGGCATTTGTACATTTGAACCCCTCTTGATTGTGTGGTTGGCTACTTTAGAGTGAGTTTGAAGCAAGTTCATCCTCTCACTAAAGTGGGGGCTAAATGTAGTGTAGGAAAATGCATACCCTTGCATTTTCACAATTTTTTGGGCTCGCCTTGCTTTATTTATTCTTATTTATGTCTTAATTAGTCCTATTTTGCATCCACAAGCCTAATAAATTATATCATTTTATGGCTAATCTCAACAAACATTAAAAGATAAATGATAATTTAATGGTTTTGGTTGTGTCCTTGATTTTTGGACTAGTACTAAAATTCCACCTAGTGCGTCTTTGTCCTCCAAAGGTCTTGGGACCCTAATTTTAAAGGAACCTTAAATGAGCCCCTTTTTGGAGTCTATGCTCCGAGTTTCAAGCCTCGGGACTAAGATGCCACCTAGGGCATCTTAGTCCCCCTCAAGTTATTTTTGGGATTTAATTTCAAATCTTTGTGGGATTTAGCCTCCTTTAATTAATGAATTCATATGTCGGCTTGTTGTGGTGTAATTTTAGGATATTAAGCATGAATAAGTATAAATACAAGGTTTTTTCACTCATTTTTCACCTAGCAAGTTGATGAGAGGATTCCTAAGGAAAGTGTATGGGATCAAGAGCATTCAAGAGAAATTCATCAAGTATTTGGAGTCATCATCAAGATTCAAGCATCATGTCAAATATATTCTTGCATCATGTGTGTTTTTGAGCTAACATTTGTGATGCAGGGTTTTGATTCAAGCAAGCAACTCAAGTCAAGATCTATAAAGTATTACTTTCATTCAAGATCTACATTCAAGCTAGCCACTTCACACAAGTTTGCAGATTTCATAACAAGGGTTTGGTGAGTTGCAACATAACACTTTGTTCATTCATCATTTCGCTTCATTTTTCCATTTCATTCCAAGGTTTAATTACCAACAAGGGGTTTGACCAAGGCAAACCCCCATTTACTAACAATCAACAAGTTTTTCTTCTCTTGTGTGTTTGTGTTTGTAGATTTAAGTTGAAGATCATTTGGAGTGCAAAGTTATAAAGTTGCAAAGTTGTATTGCAAAGTTGCCATCTTCACGGAAAGTCACCTATAGGCCAGATCTGGAAGTTTCAGGACTTGAGATCTAAGAAGAAGGAAGTGTAGACCTTGGACCTTAGGATCACATTATGAAATTGTAGAAATTTAGATCAAGACTAAGAAGACAATAAGAGCTTCTTAGTCGTCCTGGAGGTATTTTTAGAGATTCCTTTAGATCTGGTTCTGACATCCGAAGATTCTGCATTTTCCCCAAAAAATAGTCGTGAGACTAAGAAGATAGTAAGGGTGCCTTAGTCCTCCCTAACATATTTTGACAACATTTTTGCATTTCTAGAATCCTTATCACATTTCTAGACTTCCTAGGTACATACATCCTAACTTGTTGTTACTTAATTTTGTCATTTGCACTCATTATTTGGCTTGCATTACTAGGTTTTGTGAGTTAAATATTAAGTTGTCTTTTTCCAAGCGTTTGCTTGGTGGAGAACCCCTTCAAAGCCTAATGAATCTTCCTAGGTCTCCCTTGTTCATAATTAACTCACCTTTTGTGTGATAGTCAATCCACTTTGGGATCCTAGGTTTCCTTGAATGAACCTTCCCCCTATTGGGAAAAATCTAGGATTAGGGTTTCCTTTCTTGTATTGTGAGTCCCTTTTCCCTGGTCATTTTCCCCAATTGTTCAATACACAAACCCCTTTCTAAAATAGAATCCTCCACAACTCTTCAACTTTCTTTCAAAATAAAAAGACCGCACAACAGGTATGTGCAGGATCATCATGGAAAAAACAAGCCCTTAAATGGTAAAAAAATTAAATAAATCAGAGTTAGGCAACTTGATGTAAAAATTTGAATAAGTTATCTATATTATTTTAAAAATCTATAAGAATATAATATGTAGCAAATTGAATGTAGTTTCTAAACTACTAGGTTTGTTTAAAAAATAAAATCTATTTGGTGAAAATTTGAAATTTCAATGCAGTAGTACTTAAATTTCAGTGGAAAAATAAGTAGGTGTCTGTCAACCACCCTAACCACAATAAAATGATAATATTTTTTTATAAGATTTTAGATATAAGTAGATGACTCATGTCCCGATGTGATGCACATTTTTTTGTTATTTTTTTCCAAGTAAATAATTAATTATGAATTTTTTATTACAACTTTTAAAAAATATAAAAAACTCGTATGTCTGACCACCTTAACTTGGTCAAAACTTCATGAAATTCAAATTTTCTTTCTTAATCCTATAGTATGTGAAGCATAGAATGTGACACATGTTTTGGATTCAAAAAATGTGATACTGTTTGAAAGCTATAGATGTTTTTCAATCAGTCTATCAATCAGGACTTTAGTCATAATTTGAATAGAAAATGGATAATAATTACTTATTAAATTCAAAGTAAAGCATAATTTATATTGGTGTAAAGCTGATAATCTCCTTTAAAAACCCTTTTTGTTTCATCAATTTTGGGTAAAAAAAAGTCGTCAGCCGCATACCCATCATATTGCCACTTTTTGGCCCATCATGATCCCGCACATACCCCAACCTAAAACATAATTCTTGCCATAAATAATAAAATGAAATCAAACTATATTCAATATAAAAAATCCCTTCCCCACTATAAAATCAAAATAAAACATCTTTCTAAACTTTTGGACTATGCCTCAAATCTTAAAGGCCTAGACTGCACACTTGCAATATCTCAATAAAAGCATTAGTACTTTTTGAAGATTATAATCAAAATAAAAAATATAAACATTGAAATTTTCTAATATTAAATACTTATAAGATCTATCATAATAATTAAAGACATTTATTCTTGCAGAGATTAATCATTTAACCAAACACTTTATGATCAAATTATCTCATTAGAAGAACATATTATTTCTATCTATAAGAAAACAAATATCCAAAAATCCATATATATAACATTTATATCCATAATCCTGAATAATAATAATATCCGCACACCAAAATCCCAACATCAACCAAGTCCTAAACTCCAAGCTATATAAATATAAAATCAAGCCAAAGTCTCTAGAGCAATGCTAGCTAAGCCTGACATTCTCTCCTCTAGAAATAGGCTTCCTCCTGGAAGCTATCAAAAAGATATGGAAACAAAGATTTTTATGAACAAATAATCACAAAAATTTCCACCAATTTCTAATTTACATTATGTATTATGACATATCAAATCATCATAAAATGGATAAGGTTTTCAACAATCACATTTGATGGAAAAGAAAAAAATGAACCCTAGATGGAAAAATAGCTGTTAATAATCCCAAGAAAGTGACCCATCACAAAAAGAAAGAGTGGTCCTACAATGCCCTGCTTATAACACTATTTGTGCAATGGGAAGATTGACTGCAGAAATTGTTTACAACTAAATTCCAATTAAGTAATCCAAAAGACCAAATTTGACTCCAAAGATCGTAAAACATCCCAAAACTTATCAAATAACATCATTATATAAATGTCACCTACTCATCAATGGCCAATTATGAAGAAAGTAGTTATTAAAAGTGGATCTAAAGAAATTTCATCAAAAACCTTATTGACCTTACACTAGCTTAAATGAAAGGACTTGATGTGTGCTTTTAATAGATGGATGACATATATATGAAGAAATTCCATCATTGATTGCATCAAAAATTTAAATTTGAGTAGTTAATAGATAAGGAAACAAAATTGTGATATAGCTTGAAAATCCATTACCATTAAATAAAAAGGCAATTATTACCAGCAATCAACCAAATCCGTGCAAGTAGATTAAGTACCTTACTCATAACTCATTATCAATTGAATATATATATATAAATATATAAATAAATTTCCTTTGCATTAGAAAAGGAAAGGGTCCCATTTCTAGAGTTATGCTTTAGAATGACTTACAAGATGGAGAATAGAAGTCACAATTTTGTAAACATGGGGTTACATCAAGTTGGATTCATGTTTACATCAAGTTGGATTCATCCACATATAGAGAAATTCTAGATAAAGGAGATTAGAGGATGCTCTCATAAATTTTTTAATGGTCAGGAATTCAGAATAAGCAGAACACAAATAACAAAATCTAGATTAATTCAATACCTTAATGATCTAATAGGGTGGATCCATTGTAGCTCAAAATAAAAAAAATAGAAACAAGTGATGCAAAACACAAAAAAGTCTTCATCATAAGAGCTGAAGAGCTTCAGATACTCTAGTAAAATAGACTATAATTTCAAATAAATATAGAAGTTTATCATGAAAAACTAGATCAGGGACTTGGTTTAAGGTCTCGATGATCTAGGGGTAGACTTTACATTGGGTAAGATTAAAAAGGTGGTAAGTAGAGTTAGGAAAAATAAGATCCATAAGAAGTGCTTAAGATACTTTCCAAAAAAGTGCTATAATCTTGAAATATAAAGTAAAAAGGAGGCAAGGAAGGTTTAAAAGAAATATGAGTCCATATTGTTTAACAGAATCAACTCAAGCGGTAAAACACAAAGAGTTCATAATAGTAGGTCAAGTTCAAATCCTATATTTAATCCTCCCCTGTACACTACAAGTACTACAAAGTTGGTAGATCATATCTCCCATAGCAGATAATGATTTATTTCTGGAATTGGAAAAAAAACTGAACAAATTCAGAATATGCTAAATAGTTAGTTCTTGAGAAAAGACAAACTATTATAATTTAATAAATGAAACAGATAGCTGAACGGTAATTAAGATTATTTTCAATTTGGTGAAAGAGGAAAACAAGAAATATCATATGCCATGACTTTTTTTAAACAATAAGAGCTGAAATTTGACAGTCTAAGCTTGTTTTAAGAAATTAAACTGGTAAATAAGGTTTCACACTTCAAACTTACTGTCTATACAATCTAAAGCTAACCAATATCTTTTAATAAAACTTTATATCTCATTTTCTGGTAGGATTACAATATGAATTATATGGCCAAACAGTCACCCATACTTGTACCATACTAGAAAAATGATAGGATACAGGAAGTAAGAGAATTTCTAAGAGAATAGTATTTCTTTATATGATAAGTGTGAGTATGCCTTAGCTAGGTGGAAATTCTATGACTACTAATGAAGTTTTACTTTCCTGTGATTGTATTTAAAATAGATAAAAAGAACACAGTTATAAAAGCCAGAGAAATCAAAATGAAGAAAAATAGGATTAAGGGAACAAAGAAAGATTTCAGCACTAATAGTTCTTTAAATTCTATGTCTTAGTTGAATGTAGAGATTAGCTATATAGATGACTCATTGCTCCAGGTCTCAGCAGATACTCTTCTGTCTATGAAAAGAAGAGAGAATAGTGGCTCACCAAAGACAAAATCATTTTGACTTGCACCCACAAGAACTACAGGTGGGCCACGATGGTTGCACAAATGAGGTGATTCAAGCAAATGTTGAATGAATGGACAATTCAAAAATTTACAAGAAGATCAAAATGCAAACACAATAACCCATTTTAGGCTTTGTACTATATTTTGATTTGAATAAATTTTTACCCCTTTTCTATTTAATATATGCATATACACATTCTTCTTTTAATATATTTTTGACTAGTTACGGCTATTTCCATAATATAGTATAGAGAAAAATGCAGTCACATGCCTCAGAATAAATTTCTCAAGGTTCACAGACTTTAGCAAATTTGTTTGGCTGCAGCTAAATATAATTAGCACAGTCCATAGTAATAAAGTTCAAACTTCAATAATATGGCATAAATAAAGATTAAATGTTTCTAATTACTCTTGAATTCTCAAGTGTCAAATTATCAGTCTCAAGAGTACATAAAAAATAAATTGAAGAACACAAATAGCCTCTAAGGATCCTAGCCCCCTAGACTACAAATGTGAAGCAGAAGCCAATGCCCTTGCATCCCTGTTCTCCTCCTTTAAGAGTGACAAAAAAAAGACTTGAAAACCTAGTTTGCACGGATACCACAAATGATATTGCACAACAAATTTGACTGCCAACAAGAACATTAAAATCAATAGAAATAGGAACAAATATATAGAACAAAAAGGCTTCTCAGTATTAAAACCTTCAACTAGAAATTTGACTACTATTAGGAACTTTAAAATCAATGTAAATAGGAACTAAGATATCACTATATGGAACTACAGAAAAGCAAAATTGATGCAGACTACACCACCATGAATTTAAGCATAACGGTTATATCTTAAAGTTTGCATCCTTATCAAGAAAGTTTTATGCAGCTCTAGCCCAAGACCTTATTAATAGAATCAAGCCCTAAATTTTTTTTCATCATATCTGCTACTGTTTCCTGACACTCCCCTCCTATAGAATACAAAGATACCAGAACTTCAAATAAACGTTATGACTGAACCGGCAACATAGAGCATATTACACAGGAGAAACACAATTACATCGTTACTACGCTTTTCCCCAGAGCTCCCAAAGTGCTGCAACCTAAAGCTCTTACAGTGGAGGTTTATATGCATGCACCATAGCATAGATTAGACACAAGTGAACTAATACTTGAAGCTGCAAACTTCACATTATTTTTACTAAGCTTTCTTAAATACAAGCTATTCTTTTATATAAAAAAAATAACAGAGCGAGATATTACAAAACGAACAGCCAACCTATGGTCACAAAAAGTCATTAGTTGGGTCACCTTCATAGACGGAGCATTTAAAAAAAACATCTACAATGCATGAAGAAGAGAAGTAATTAAACCTACAATTTGTTGTCAATTTTAACTTGGTTCTCTATACCAATGAAATAAGGAACAAGAAAACAAGGCATCTTATTTTACAGACACAAAGCATAAATGAGTCTAAAGAAAACACACTACTAACCACAGCTAGATATATGTACTTGACTACTTGGTGCATTAGTCATGCACAATATCCTCTTACAACTCCAATGCCAAAACAAGATGGAAATTACAACATTGGACACAGAGCTAAATTCCCACATATATCATTACAATCTACATGTATTAGCAAGCAAAGCCAACCAATAACCAATTTATTCAATAAAGTTGCTGAATTGTTTGATATAGTTTCATGGTACAAAAATTACATTGCGACTGTGCTACCAAGGCCTAGATTCAAAATTGGGGTTTATTTTTATGCCACTTATGAACATCCAAGTGATTGATACCTTACCAAAGGACCTTGAAATCCCCAAAAAGAAATGCACTCAATCATTAATGTTTAGATAGAGAGAAACCCAATCCAATATGGAACAAACCCCAACAATACATACTCTGTCATTAATATATAGAAACTCAGAGCTACACTTAAAAATGTTATTAGAGGCTTTACAGTTTCCCAAAAGAAGAAGACTTGATACTAATAATGAGCTTCCACATGATACTCATGCAAGTTGTACAATAGACTACATAAACTCTTAGCTGTAAAACTTAACATGACCAGAAACCACTGGATCAATTGCCTCACAATAATGAGGGGTCTAATTAATGATAACCTTATTCTTGCAGCCAAGTCCCAAAACCACTCAGGACACTCTCTATCCACTACAAAATCATTAACAACAAAATCAGATTTTATTACTGTTGTAAAACAGAAATGTTACAGATAAATGTTTGTTGCTGCTAAACAGAACATACTACAAAACATTGTTTTGCCGCTGCAGTTTGCAAATTGAAATGCTACAGATAGATATGAACAGATCACTACAGGCGTTAGTTATTTGTTGCAAACAAAACACTACAGACCGCTACTAAACATGTTACAGGTAGTTTCTTTTTCTTTGATCCAAAGTGGCAGGTGCAGGACTCATAAAGGTAGAATAAAATTCTCACAATTGCTTGCCTTACCTATAGCAAGCTGTCACCTATCTGACAACCAATTCTTGTTTTTTGGAAGAAAACACAGTTCATGAAACATATCATTTCTAGGGACTTGAAGATCAACATTATTGCTCAGATTATTAAAAGGATGTATTAGACTTACCAGAATGGAAAAGAGCAACATAATGTACAACACATTTGGAGTTTAGAATTTCATTTCCTGATGGTATCTGTAACTGTCAAACAGGTTAGTACATTCATATGAATATGATATAATCTGCTCACAATGAAATTGACTACCTTAGATTTCACAGTCATATAGGCACTTACCCTGCATTTAACCATCCATGAATCTTCCTAGTCATACAGTTTAAGGTCACAACCATAAAGTATGATTGAGGGCACATTCTCAGTCATAAAGACTTATTGATCTTACACATTCATAAGGACTTGTTGTTGATTGACGATATAGTCCATTAATGACTCATTGAGCACAAACTACAGAGACATAAGACTGTCATAAACTTGGAAGTCAGATATTGACTGTCATGAACTTCATACTCATAAATTATATTGTACTTAACTACTGATCATTGTCACCTAAAACATAGTCATTGAGATTACAAGTTGTTGTCTAAGTCTTTCTCACAGTCATCTTTACGAGATTAACATTCTGGTATTGTTAGCCCTGTTAGGAATAAAGCGTTTTAAAACAAAAAGATAAAAATGAAAAAAAAACAAAGAAAAAGGAAAAAAAAGGAAGTGTCTCAACCTTGCATGGAAATAAAAAATAAAGCAAACCAAGAATAAAAGATTTTGTGATAGGTGAAAAACGGCTATTTTGAGAAGTATCTTTTATATGGGGATAGAGATAAGATTGCTAAGAGATTTTATTATATTTTTCTAAAAAGAAAAGTTTTATCTCTAGAAGATTCTCATATGTAACGTAATACTATATATTGGTACTTTGAGATAGTCATTTGAGTGAGAGAAAGGTGAGAGTTCGTTATGCTGCTGGAATGCTGCTGAAATTCCTCTAAATTGAGTTGAGGTGAAGACCCCTGTAAGAACTTGCATTGCAAGTGTCTTGTAATCTATTTCAAGATTTGATAATACATTGTGCAGGTTTTGGAGTGTGGGGTTTTTCTCCTGAAAGGGCTTTCCCCACGTAAATCACTGTGTTATAGTTTTACTGTTTATGGTATTATGTGTTTCTTCAAATCTCTGAAATATTTTATTTGAAATTTGCATAATCCTCTTCTCAAGGTTAGCGTAGGAAGCATTTCCGCACACCTTTACTTCCTTACAAGCCCGAACGGGTAGTAGAGTTGGCTTGGGCAGTGGGTTTGCTCCCCATTGGTCTCGGGTTCGACTCCGCTCCCGGGTTTAAGAGGTGGGACTTCTTGCGGGCGGAGGATTTCACCCGCAGGGGACTAGTCTCGCCCTAACTCACCTCAAATACCCAAGGTAAGGGTTGTTGGGCCGCTGGTCGCGAGGACACCCCTGTAGCATCCAAAAATATAAAAAATTCTGCTATTGTTGCTATTGTGCACCTTTTTTTTTTGGCAAAGCAGGCCAAGGTCCTAGTGTTTTGAACCTAGTGCTCTAATACCAACGTAATGCCCTCCCAAGTTGAAACTAATTAAATACAACTAGATGACTATTTTAAAGAAGTAATTGATAAAAAATAACATAAAATAGTTAAAATTAAGCAAATTAATCTTTATTAGAATTTTCTTAATGAAATAGATATAAGATAATAATGTAGAAAACTCATCCCCCAACAACTAAACAAAGGTCCTTATTTCCAAGTTAGATTTTTACAACACCAATCTAAAAGTTAAATATTCAATAATGAATAAATTAAGGTTAAAAAGATTATACTTATGCTATCTACTGATTACAAATGTCTCTATAAAATTTCATTATCATTACTTAAAGAACTAACCAACAATCACAACACTAATTGGTAAACAAAGATTTAAACATTATTGTTTCAATTGATATATATATATATATATATATATATATATATGATATGTTATATTTTCATACTTAAGAAACACAAATACTAATGTGTATGTAAATATACTTATATGAATAAATGCATTTATATATATAAATATATTTACATATATAAATACTTATATATACAAAAGATACTTAAGCTGTTGATTACGATAGGGATTTTGACTCCAAATGTTGTTACATAATTGTTACAAAAAGAGACACATGTACAGAGGCGTTTGAAAGTAAAGACTCAACAATAAAGAAACACAAGTATCTCATTCAACGATATAACGGAAACGGGCTACATGTTCTCAATTTACCATAGCCAGTCGAGGAACAGTAATGGGGCCGTGACCATCACAACTTTATAGGCCCATAAAGAATTATTATGATAATTTTTCTCACATTGCCATATATAAATACAAATTCAAACTCTGAAATGTCATAATTAGGAGTCGGTTGATATTGCTTTGCATGGTGTTTAGGATTGAATTCATTCTCATCAGTAACATGAATCACAAAAGTATTCCCACTAAGTATCCATTGATTAGCTTATGTAAACAAGAAGTTAAAGTTCATCTTGGTGCATATTATCATTACAACTAAACTCATCGATTTACTATCTTTTGAAAACTCATACAACAATGCAGTTACTTCACAATCAATTTTACAAATTTAATGCATAAAATGGAATACACAATTTACTTGAGTCTAGAAATTGATCACTGAAAAATACTTTACCTACTATCGGAAACCATTTTCAATCTGTAACTCTTGAAAAATCAACAATCCTTTTGGGTCAATAATATAAAAAGAATACATCAAATGTTCTTCAACAATCTAGTTCACTCTCTAGACCTACAACATCAACTGGAGCAACTTAGTCCTGCTCTCCTCCTAGCCGTAGGACTGATAAGTCCAACCCCAAGTGGGAGACAAAATCCATATGCTCAACCCAGATGGAAGAACATAAAATCATAAACATTGACTCACACACAAAGAATCCACCCATGGGATTCTTGCAGAGGGGTAGAAGGGGGATTCCCTTCCCTCTTAGGGAACAGTAATTTTACTCCTCCAACTAATTCATCTCCAACCATAGCTCCCACAACCTTCATTTTCACAACCAACCAACCATCCTACTACCCATCTCACCAAACTCCCATTTATACCACTTCCACCACCCAACACCACATACACATGCACACAATTTATCACAAAGTCTCCAAGAGAGGCTCTGTGCGCTCCTCAACCCCCCACGAAGGAGGCTCTCAGCCCGCAAGTGAGATTAGCTCCTTATTCACACCTATAAACCCCCATAACAAAAACAAGAATCAATCTCAAAAAAGAAAAAAAACTCAACACAATTTCCCTACACAATAATAAAATCTTTCATACATTCAACAACCTCATTTGAAACTTTACACAATAAACACAACCTTACCTTGGCCATCCAAGTTAGGATCAGCCCAATCCCAAGAAAATTTTCATTTTTTTCTTTCAAACTTGCTTTTCCAGCCAATTCCAAAAAGAAAAGCATCAATCTTTTCTCACTTACTTTTCCCAAGAAGAATTTAGCAAATTTTCAAAAATAATAAGAGAGACCTAAACATACCCAAACCCCTCTCTAAAATAGAATCCCCCACAACTCTTCAACTTCCTTTCAAAATGAAAAGATCACACAACCTAAAACATAATTCTCTCTATAAATAATAAAATGAAATCAAACTATATTGCAAATCTCAAAGGCCTGGACTGTCCACTTGCAATATCTCAATAAAAGCATTAGTACTTTTTGGAGATTATAATAAAAACACAAAATATAAACATTGAAATTTTCTAACATTAAATACTTATAAGATCTATCATAATAATTAAAGAAATGTATTCTTGTAGAGATTATTCATTTAACCACACACTTTATGATCAGATTATCTCATTAAAAGAACATATTATTGTATATATAAGCAAACAAATATCCAAACATCCATATATATAACATTTATGTCCATAATCCAAAATAATAATAATATCCACACACCAAAATCCCAACATCAACCAAGTCCAAAACTTCAAGCTATAGAAATATAAAAGCAAGCCAAAGTCTCTAGAACAATGTTAGCTATGCCTCACAAGTATGAATCATACATATGAATACACATAATACATGAAATATACACAAGAAGCATGAAACATACACGCAAATACATGAAGTATGCACATGAAGCATTAAAAATATGTGTGAACGCTTGAAGTGTACGTAGAAAGTATGTAGTATACACATGTGTAGACACCTAAATTTAATCACTTCCATATGATTAAATTTGTTGCATTCACGTCTATCATATTAATATTAATTTATTAAATTAATATTACACCCTTTGTCCCATAAAGTACTTAATTTAATAATTAATACTTTATCGTTTACCCTTATTCCTCTCTAAATTAAATAAATACACTAATTTATTTAATTTAGTCATTCTGCCTCTTTTTGATTTAAAAATCAATTTAAAATTCCTCACTTTCTCTCTCCTTGTCACATCCTCCAACATTTGCCACTTGCCTCTAACCTTCTGTTAATTAACCTAATCCAATATTTGCACAACCTTAACCAAAATCATTAACTAAATTTAGCACCTCTTTTTGGTCAATTCTTCCATTTTTCCTTTTTGATGTTAACCCTCTCTCCTATGTGAATTTTTAATTCACATTTATTTGCTCTAGACTCCCCTCCTTTAAATGTGAATTTTTAATTCACATTCCATTCTCCCAAGGCTTCTAGAACCTTGGACTTGTCACAATCTCCACATGTGACCAAGTCCCACCTTTTGGAGCCCACCTTTTATCCTCTAGATCATCTTATGAATGTGAATTTTTAATTCACATTTATCCTCCCAACCACCTTTCCTTTTCCCATGTAGATTTTTGAGGAATTCTAAAATTCCTCAAAAGTCCCTTTCACTCCCACTTGGGGACAAGAAATCCCTTTTTGTGGAAATCCTCTCATCCCCCAAGGTGCATGTCCTTTTCCACCTCATGTACCTTTTTGACAACTCATCTCCACCTCATATCCTCTTGTCCACTTCACCCTCCACATGTCAAGATGTGAGGGCTTGTGGGTTCTCAACCCACCATAGCCCTTCATCTTGGCTGTTGGATCAATCTTGACCCTTGAGTTCTCTAGAGAATTCAAATTCTTCTATAAATACCCCCTCCTCAAGGGATTTACAACACTTAGCTATCTTGCACCCTTATGCTGTCATTTTGCATTCTCAACACTTTGCACTCTCATAACTACATGTTGTCCAAGCCTTTTTCAATCATTCAACCATCTTTGTCCATCATTTTGCATATTGAAGCTTGCATTATAGACATTCAAACAATCATCTAAGGAGCACACAACCAATCCAAGCAAGGGCCAATCAAAGAAGTTTCAACAACAAGGGAGGTAAAAGTGTTTGTGTTTCATTTTATTTGCATTCCTTTTCGTTGTAACTCTCTTTTGGCTAATTTTGAGGTGTCCTTGGTATTTTGTTATTCATGTTTCTTAGTTATTTTGCACACTTAGAGCGATAGGAAATTCCAAGGTATCACAACATGAATACACATAATATGTGAAATATACACAAGAAGCATGAAGCATACACATGGATACATGAATTATACATAGGAAGCATGAAGCATACACTTGAACACATGAAGTATACCCAAGAAGCATGAAGCATACACGTGAATACACGTGAACATATGAAGTATACACATGAATACATGTAATACATGAAGTATACACATGAAGCATGAAGCATGCACATGAATACACATAATGCATGAAGTATATAGATGAAGCATGAAGCATACAAGTAAACACATTAAGTATACATAGGAAGCACGAAGCATATGCGTGAATACACATAATACATGAAGTATACACGAGAAGCATGAAGCATACACATGGATACATGAAGTATACACATAAAGCATGAAGCAAACACATGAACACATAAAGTATACATAAGAAGCATGAAGCATGCACATTAATACACATAATACATGAAGTATACATAGGAAGCATGAAACATACACTTGAACACATGAAGTATACACAAGAAGTATGAAGCATACATGTGAACACATGAAGTATACACAAGAAGTATGAAGCATACACGTGAATACATGAAGTATACATACAAAGCATGAAGCATACATGTGGATTCATATAATACATGAAGTATACACATAAATACACATGAGACACGAAGTAGGAAGCATACACGTGAATAAGTGAATCATATACTCAAATACGCGTAAGTCATGAAGTATACACATGAATACAAAGTATATGCATGAAAACACATTAGTCATAAAGTATACAATGAAATACACGTAAGTAAGTCACAAAGTATACACATAAGTTGTAAAGTATACACTTGAATACATGTAAGTCATAAGTCACAAGTCATGAGGTATACATACAAATACATGTAAGTCACAAAGTATTCACATGTATACACGTATGTCAGAAAGTAGGAGTACACATAAGTCACCAGTATGCACATGGAAGACACACTCATATAGAAATGTATTATTGATCTACTTAAGAAGAAGGTTGAATAGTTTATTAAAGAAGCTAACAGGTTTATTAGCCTTAACTGTAGGAGTATTTAGATAATTAAATGTCTACTCAATAACATTTGTCATGAATATTAGAAAACTATATACATGTGTAAAAATTTGAATGTAATTGTAGACACTTAAAAATGTCTTGAATGATATTACACATTTGAATTCGATATATTAACATCTTTTCGTCCTAAACTCCATCTTCTTTTCGCTTGTTTGATTAAATCAACCTAGTTATTTAATTAAATGCATCATTTTCATTTATTAATCTAATTGATCTAATTAGGTTAATTCACCCCCTCTCACACTAACATTTCACCCTGCTAAATTGAATAAATCAAATTATTTAATTTAACCCTAAGTCCTCTTATTTAATTAAATAATCCTAAACTATTTCATTAAATATCATATTTGCACCCCTTTTTCATTACATAAATCAATAATATGATGAATATCCTCACATTCCTCATCTTGCACATTCAAATTTAGTTTTAATTACTAAATTGCTAATTTCCCCTCCCATCCACTTGCATAGGAATATTCTCCTATTTGGCTGAACCAAAAAGGGAATGATTGTTTTCAAACAAACTTTGTGACAAACTTTCAAAGTTGTTGCAAAGCATGTTTGTTTGAATCATTGTGAAACTTTGATGCTTTCTTTGATCCATGTGATCTTTGATTCTTATCCATTGACGATAATCCTTGATCCATGTTTCATGCTTCTTTTATTATTGACCATTGATTGATCAAATCAATTCCAACCATTGATTCTTCATTTGCTCTCCTATAAATACATCACTATTCGGAGAGAAATAGATCCATCTTTTGATAACAAAGTTATGTAATTGTTGAAATTCATATTCACTTGCATCTATATTGAGCATCATTTAGCATTTTAGATTAATATTCATCCATATTTAGCTTAAGCATCCATTAATGGCTTCCATGTTAACTTAGTTTGCATTTATTTTAGCATAGCTTGCATCCATAACTTACATATTTGTATTTTGTTTCCATATAGCATAGAATCCATCCATTTTATCAAGCATTTTAGCATTTAGAACTCATCCTTATCATGCTAAACTAGACATTTATCATATCTCATTCGTATCTTATTGGTTTCATCAGTTTTCTTCAATAAAATCGATCAAAACAAGCTCATATCATCCAAGGGATTCAGAAAAGGGTCACCATTCCACATCAATGTGACACCACTCCCCTAATAGGATAAGATTTGAGGTCTTAGAATATATTTCCCTTACGTTTTCATGTTAATTTCATGTTAGTTTAATGGGTTCTTGTTCTTTGAAATTTTGAATATCTTATTGGGATCATTTCTTAGGGGACTAAATAGGGTTTAAATTCATTTGGATCTATTGTATTTAGTTCACACTATGACTTTGGTCACATTTGGGTGCTAGAAGGTGGGCTATACTAACTGAATCTGATGAATTTCTCTTTAGATTCTCGTGTTCTTGTGTTTGTAGATACAACAATGCTCTTGATGGATTCAATGATGCACCTATCATGCATCACTATACATCGACACACTTTGGTTTAAATTCAACGATGCATAATTAATTCAGTCATGCATATTTTAATTTTGTCAACACATAGTTAATATAGCAATGCTAAAGTGTTGTTTATTAACATCATGATTTTCATTATAGTGACATAATTGATGTCACTGTTTTACTATAGAGTGACGCATGTGATTTTCACCAAAGTGACACACTTCTGATATGGTGACACATTCGATAAATTTAGTGATGCAATTGATTTCAACAACACTTTTTACTGATAAAAAAAATAGAGAGCTAATTTTTTCTTGTGCTTTAAATTTTTTTATTTCATGTGCTCTCTAACATGTCACTGACATCTGGTTTTTGTTTTTGAGGCTAACTAGTTTTGTAGATTTGAAAACATTTGAAGTGAAGAAGCATACT
The DNA here is from genome assembly GCA_007258455.2 of Sequoia sempervirens. NCBI lineage: Eukaryota > Viridiplantae > Streptophyta > Pinopsida > Cupressales > Cupressaceae > Sequoia > Sequoia sempervirens. Next base: position 82,989,751 of record VDFB02271358.1, on the reverse strand, counting down.
ATCGTTTGTCCATACATCTTAAACAAGTGTTTTTACACTTATGGGAAAATTATAACCCATTACATGCTGCTTTTCTTTATGTTTTAGGACCAACTAAACTTCCATTGGGTTTAAAATTTACATTCAAATTTGTTTAAAATTTGGAACCACACATTCTCATTTTTCTATATCGGTTAAAATTGAACAAGACAATCAAACACTTCCATTAGTGCTTAAATTGAACTCATGTTGTGCTTTACAAGGTTAAAATCAATGAGTGCTTGCTTTGTTGTGACACACTTGTAGTGCGTATCCGCTCCCCTTATGTTTTGTGCAATCTTGGGTGAAGAGAGACACTCAAGTGTACTTTGTTGCTTGTATGGACTTGTAGTACCTATCCTCTCCCCTTGCACTTCATGCAATCTTGGGTGAAGAGAAATACTCAAGTATACTTCCATGATTTGTGTCATCCTTAAGAGAGGAATTACTATGACACACCCCACAATGGGAAAATAATAAGAAAGTTCTCGCTAACACGTTTACTGATGGTTTATATTAAAGGAAGTGAAATAGTGAGATAGCTTCAATCTAGGGCCCATAGCACACTACGCCTAATCCCATGCAAGTAAGTGGGACATGAATAGTTAAAGAGCCTTAAGTGGCTAGCAGGTGTGTATACCTCATGGTGTTCTCAAATTTTTGTCATTAAGAACCTTGTTTAAGTAGTGGCCAACTTGGTCCATGAAACAAGTTTTTTAAAGTGGTGCATTGGAACTTAGATTCAAGAAGTTACTTGCCATGTGTGATTTTGGTTAAACTGTAGAGGTTAAGAGTTCATTCTTAACATAACTCTACAATCTTTCCTTGATTGCATGTACAAAATAATCTATTCTACTATAAGGGCATAAGGCAAGCCCACCAAGAAAAATGTACCCACTTGAGCTAGGAATGTTATTGCTTGTGAGTCATGTTTGACACATTGTTTGTTTCCAAAACATTTTAAACACACATCAAAAAGTTTTCAAACTTCAAACCCTTTGGATTAAGTATGGATACCTTTTGAAAAATCCTAATATTGATGCTTGTCCTAAGAATTCTATCCTTAGAGGGTTCTAAGTATTTTGGGTTGTATCTAAATCCACACTTCCAAAGTTAACATAGGGAACGATGGCCTTAGCTTCATGAATTTTCACATAATGGACTTTGCAAAATGAAGGTTTCTTTGACATAGACATTTTAGTTTGAACATTAATTAAGACTTTCTTGATGTGGTAATGAAACAATCTCACTTAAGCAAAGATTAAATCAAATAAACACCCCACATTGATTTGTGTTCAAAATGTTGACTCCCCAAACACAAGCAACATTGAGACAAGGAAAGTATTGCAAAGCATTGAGTCCAAGTTCCATTTTACCAAAATCATTGAGTTCTATGGTCCAAATCATTGAGTTCTATTGTCAAAATCATTGAGTTCTATTTTATCAAAATCATTGAGTTCTTAGGATTTTATAGCTTTAGAGATATAGCTTGTTTCTCCCTACCTTGGTTGTGCAAAACAAAGGTCCCTTTTAGGTTAACATTTTGGGTCAAAACATGTCATCCATCTTCACACATTTTACATCACACTTTGCCAAACCAACTTTAGAAACTTTTGGACACATCAACACTTTGGACTTAGGCAATCATTAAACCAATCCCCTAACTTAGCTATGTTGTGTGTGAAATGGATCCTTTTCCATGCACTTAGTTGAGTTGGTTATCACTTTTTGGACTAGTTTATCTTGAAGGTCACAATTCTACCTTAAATATTCACAAGTTCATTAACATCTTTTATCAAAACATCAAACATCAAACCTATAGTCAAAAGTGTTTTCCAAGAGTTTATAAAGTTCATCCTCCATTTCATTCACCCTTTTCATCATCCAATCCCACCATTGGTCCAAAACAACTTAGAGGGTCCCTTTTACCAAAATTTGAGTCAACTAGAGAGTTTCAACACTGTAAATCTCAACACACTTCTCCCATAGTTGACCCACAATTTATGGTTACAACAAGATCACAAAACAGAAGAATCATGGAACAAAAAAAAACACATCTACCACAAGTGATCCAAACCTCGAAGAATTTGATCCAAGGAGCCATTCTACCCCCTCACAACAACTAGAAAATCCTTTAAGGTATGAGGTAGAAGATGTCACAAACAACCCACTTGAGCTTAGTAAGGAAGAACTCTTTGAGTATAAACAAGAGCACCAAACCTTAGAAAATGTGTCTCCAAATTTTCTTGAAAAAAAATTGACACAAGGATTAACCCTTGAATCTACGAATCAACCAACTTCATCCTTGGTGCACAGTCAAACATTAACTCCTAGTCTTGCAACTAGGATTGCCACCAATTTTGGTCACACTCTTCCAATGGAAGGAAACACACTTTTGGGTACTCAAAACACCAACCTTCCCCAAACTATAACTTGGACACCAAAATTTGGTTCCCCAACTCATTCTTCCACCACCATTCCAAAGCATCCCCTCCATCCATACAAATCGCTTACATTCCATGACAACACTTGATGACCTCGACATTTTGAGTGCAACTATCTTCACCCATCATCACAAATACCCAAAGTGTGCCCAACGCTACACAAGGAAATGTGAACCAAGTACCTCAAGTAGGAAAAAAAGGGCAAGTTAACACTCTCACGCAAAGTCAACCCTTGACAAGTGGTTCCAACAACCCCATTGACACATTGAAACAAGTGGCTACCCAAACTACTCAAGTCAATCCACGATCCACATCAGCCCCATACAACATCAATCCAATTAAAAACAATATATTGATCACAAACCCCATCAACCAAGGTAATCCAAGTATGTGCAGGATCATGGGGTTCCAAACTAGGCCCCTAAGTGGCAATGAAAATTCAAAAAAACAGAGTTAGGTAGCTTGACATAAAAATTTGAATAGGTTATTAACATAATTTGAAAAAAATGTAAAAACAAAACTTGTAGAAAATTGAATGTAGTTTTTAGGCTATTAGTCCTTTTTTGAAAAAATGTAAATTTGTTTTACGAAAATTTGAAATTTCAATGCAGTGGTACTAAATTTCCATGAAATAGATAAGAAGTAGGAGTATCTCTGACCACCCTAAGTACAAGAAAAAAATATGTTTTTTTTTTTTGAAACTTTCAATATATGTAAAGGACATGCTTGGATGTGCCAATTTTTTTTATTTAAATAATTAGTTATGATTTTTTTATTAGAACATGTTAGAATTATTAAAACGTCTATGTTTGACCACTATAAATTGGTCAAGAATTTATGAAATTCATTTTTTTATCCTATAGTATGTGAAGCATAGAATGTGACACATCTTTTAGGTTCAAAAGATGTGAAGTAGTTTGAAAGTTATAAAAAAATTTCAATCAGCCTATCAATTAAGACTTTAATCATAATGTATGTAGAAAATCAATATTATTTAATAAATTCAAAATAAGGCATATCTTATATTGGTGGAAAGTTAACAATTTTTTCTATAAACCTCTTTTGTTTCATGAAATTTGGATTAACAAAAGTCGTTAGCCACAAGGGTGAACTTTGAAAAACTAAGGAAATTTTGTGAACACATTTTTTCAATTGACTTTCCAGGTTTGTCAATCCCAAGCCAAAAACTAAGGCAAACTTGAGGGAAATCTCAAGGTTGCAAATTTTGTTAGAAAAATGGATATCCATTTGAAATGGATATCCGTTTCAAAGCAAATATCCATTTGAAATGGATATCCATTTCAAAGTAGATATCCATTTCAAATGGATATCCATTTTGGAAAATGGGTACCCATTCTTGATTTAAACAAAACGAATATCCGTTTTGAAGACTTATCAGGTGTTGTTTTTGAAGAACCAACATTAACCTATTCAACATCCAAAGTGACATATAAGACCATTCATATAATGTTGAACTATTCAAATGTAATATTTATAATTCTTTACTAGTTACATATCTCTACACTAGACATTATTTTGTAATAGGGAGGTGGAGGACTGCTAGAAGTAGGTGAACACTATGACCCTGAAATTTAATTGTAATCATTCAAATGATTTAGTTAATGTTGCATTTCAAAAAAAAAAATTTAATAAATTAAATTAAATGAACTTTCTGACACTTTCTTGACTATCAAAGCCAAATGTATAACTCAAGAGAACATATATCATCACCATCTGATCTGTTGTAGATGTAGCTTAGGCACATACATCTTCTCCATCCTTAGGATCATAAACATAGAGTGACCCACAAGTTTGACATAAATGAGGTGGAATTGGATGCCTAGAAGACTTTCTCACCTCACCCTATGCTAGAGGCCTAGTATGTTGTATGATGCTCTAAGTGAGCAAGCTAATTGACTATAAGGTATCCAACTCAATACTCTCCTTCACAATGGAAGGAATACACATGTGCTCATAGTTTGGTCTAGTGAGTGGTCATGTTGGTCGTTGTGGGTCAAGATGTGCCCTCATTTTATCCTATTTGGAGCTCCCACCTCTACCCTAGAACTCCTGCATATCAAAATAGATTGGGATTTTATTGAGGAGAAACTCACAATAGAGTTTTCTAAAAATTAATTGTGATACATAATTTTTGTTGCATGGAGGATGGTCAAAAACTATCCACCACCTATCCCAATAATTATTCTTTATCCCTTGTGTTGATGGTCAGAATAGCACAACAACAGTTAAGCAGGATATTACTATTCTGCTTTCTTGAAAGAGAAAGAATAACACACGGATATCTTAACTCCCAATGTCTTTGTAATCGGTTCTCGATTGTGCTGATTTCACTCAGTGGTTGATGTGAACTATAATGTTCAAGGGCCCTGCTGGTGTTGAGCTTCTCGATTTTTCTAAGATCAAGCATAAATTCAAACCTACTTTAACTGGGGTTTTTAAAGAAATAGAAAAAGATAGATCAAAGCTTTGGGACCGAAGAGAATGATGATTCATCTAGCTAAACTAGACTTGTTACCTTTCAAGGAATCCTAACTACAACTGCAGAACAAAATTAACTTGTGATTAACACACAGTTTCATTCATCCACAGTACTAACTTCACAACAGATTGCAAATCACTATTCAAATAAAGCATACAAATAAGATTTCATTCCTTGAAAGCTTTCAAATCAAATGATTAATACAAGATAAATACCATTCTGAAACACAATATGAAGTAGATTTTAATTTGGTTGCTTCTACTGTTGGTGAAATAGATAAGCAACATTTACAAATCTGGCACAATCACCAGTGTACAGAAAACCTATGTCTTCAGATTGTTTCCATCTATACTAAGAAAAATTCTAAGATAAATTACTGCCTTCTATCAAATCCAACTCATACTCTATTGCTACCCTTCAGTTTTCTCTACTACTACTTGTTTCTAAGAAATTTCTCTTTGTTGTACCCTCCTTTTTACAAAGAGGCCAAAAATGTCATATATACCAAATGTCCCCCAAAAAGAATGTGTTGGCCCCTATTTTTAGGGTTTACAAACTATCTGTTGGTTGTAGGAGGGTTGGCCCTCAGATCTTTTGAATAAAGTTGATTCTGCATTAAATGTGTATCCCCATTGTCCATGTTGGTGAAGGATTGTTCCGGGGATTATCTCAGATCTTTTGCAGCTATAGCATTTACTTTTGGTCTCCGTGTCCATCTTTGAAGTTCCTTGAAGGGCTTCCTTGAATGCTCTAAATTATTACCATTAATACCGATCTTCCTTTTGCGAGTAGACCTCACAACTGTCCCCGAGACTCATGGTGCTTTCTTTCTTCCCTTCAGCCTTCTTCCTGCTCTAGACCTTCCTACAAGTTGACCATCCTCTAGAAGCAGCATCAAAATTTCTGCCCAGATCCGAACAACATTATTCACTGAGATGATCCATCATTTTAGGTCTCAAAGTAAGTCCATGTCATTTTCATTCATTTGATCCTCTTCACAGGGGTAGTCAACCAGTCAATGGTTCGCCTTTAGTTCCTTTTGATTGGGCCAACACGCTCCATGTTGGATTCCTAGGCAGTCAACAGTCATTCAGAACGAATCACATGTCGGTGAAACACCATCGGTGACTCCCCGATGCGATTACATTCTACAATAGTTATCAACACGACCTTGAACTATCAGTGAGACCTTATATCGAGCTACGGGAGTTATATCGATATCCATAGTGGTCACCGAGACAATCGCTATTGGCCAGACATCACCATTCGGGAAGAGATCTCGCCGAAGTCCACAACAAACCTATCGCTATCGACAAGACCAATGTTCGTCGGCAAGAAGTCATAGTGAAGGTATTTCATTTGCTTGGAGTCTCCCTGAGTTCATTCTATTTTCCCCCAGCTTGACCCCTTTCATTTCGGCGAGACCTTCACAAGTCGGTGAGACCTCATAGCTAATTCAAAACATTACACTGAAGGCACAATCCCTTCGCCGATACTAACAACCATCGGTGAGACATCTCACCGAGTTCATTTTATTTCAGCCAGAATCCATCCTGTTGGCCAGATTCTATTCACTCAGCAGGACCTTACATTGGACCTTTCATCCTTCAGCGAGAGAAACACACTCGGCAAGACATCATACTGAGCTCTTCCATTTTCCCTGAGCTCACTTTGTTTCCACAAGACTTATATGAGTCGGCAAGACTTTACCTTGTTGGCGAAACCTCATGCCGAAAGTAAACCATTCTCCCCGATGATGGTAGGACTTGTCCCCAAAGGCACAACCTTATACCGAAGGCATCATCCTATCAGTGAGACATGACTTGGTCGTCGAGACTTCATAGTGATGACATCTCTTTTCGCCAAGACCTCACCCCGTAGGTGAGACCTTACGGCGAACACAAACCACTCTCTGATGCTGTTTTATTTCGGCACGAGTCCACCCTATTAGTGAGACTTCTACCTGAAGTCATTCCCTTTTTCTGAACTCAAACCTTTCAGCGAGACTTCACTTGGTTGGCGAGACTTCATGCTGACGCTACCCCCTTGTCGCCGAGACTTCCCATTTTTCAAGAAGACTTCTCCTCGATGCAAACCCCTTTTCACCAAGACTTCATCCTGATCGGAGAGACACACAGTAACTCATAGAGCTTGAAATTTCTTGGCGACCCTTTGGATTTCAATTGAATAGAACCAAACTGCCATTCGACAAGACAACAGGAGGGTCTTAGCGACTTTTTCCTTGAGGAGTTTTATGCTGAATGGGATCGAGGCATGCCTTCCAGCTAACTTCCTTGAGAGATATCTTTAGATGAATACTTCAATCCTACAAAACAAATGCATCCATTAGTTCTCAAAAGAAAATAAAATACATTATAATAAAATACACTATTGCTTATGATTTCATTCAATTTTACTATGCCTTCATCTTTTAGCCAAAAGGAACCCAACTCAAGCCGAGACAGAACCAAAATGGAATCAGAAACATACCTACCTTCAAAACTGGTGGGGTGGAACCAAGATGGAACTGGGATCGGAGAAAAACAAAGAAACGAACTAGGCGGAACCGGGACCGGAACCAAATCCGACCCTGAAACTTTTGAAGTTTCAGGTCTGGATTTCGTTTCGATCCCGCCTTCGACAACACCTGAAAAGACGATGAAGAAAAACCCGAAGGAAGGAGAAAGAAAGGGGGAAAGCATCCCACGACAAAGCCCAAGGAATTGAAGCGAAAGAATAAAATAGGCGGAACCGGAACCATAACGAGAACCGATCATGGAAGTAACCACTATTCCAAGCTCGGTTTCAGTCCCGATCCCCCGTTCGCCATAGTAAAACAAAAGTGCCTTAAGGAAGAAAAGAAAATTCCTAAGGCACGGGACACAAAACTTGAAGGAAAATGACCAACGAAGAAGAAACAAAAGGAAAGCGGAGTCGGAGTCGGGATGGAACACGGATCTGAAACCTTGAAATAGTTCAACATTCAGATTCAGCTCCGGACTCGGCTCTGAGAGAACAAAAGAGGAAAACAAAGGAACTGTCAAAACTGAAATCGAGAACGAAACTAGACCAGAACTTGGATGAAATTCCAAGCTCGATTTCAGTCCCGGTTCCACATCCAACAGAACAAAAGAAAAACTCCCAAGGTAGAAAACCAAAGGCCAAAGGAAACAAAATAGAATGAGGGGGACCTATTTTGTTCCAAAACAAAATGGGGTGGTTATGCAAGGCATAACAAATGGCAACTCGGCTAGGAAAATGGTTTAACCATTTTCAAGAAACTAAAGAATTCAGCTACCCAGAACTCCTTGTTTATGAACATCACAACTCTAGTTGGGTTAGTTTTAACAATCAAGGTTGAGCTAGGATCTGAAATGTAAGTCAACATTGGCTACCCCTGAATCTATGTGTGTGCTTGATGGGTGCATAATCCTTTTATAAAGTTTTCCTCATCTTTTAAAAAACAATGTGCAAGATTTGAGCTACATGAGTTGATTCCCTTTAGCTGTTGTGCAATGATATCCTGGGCATTGCTCCTCTGCCAGTCAGGAGTCCATAGCCCCAACGGAGATACCTCTAGTTTTCTCACAGCATTGCTCTACTACTAGTCAGGTGTCCATAGCCCCGGTAGAGATACTGGAATCACCCATTCATATTGAGTCCTCTTTTCTTTTTGATAATTCTCTTCTTCTTTTTTTTATTTTCTCTTGGAGTTTCAAATATTTCATTCAATTTTTCTCAATATGTCAGATGTTTAATATCTGTTTTGGGTTGAAAACTACCATGGACCTCATAACAACACTTGGGAGATCAAAATTTTCACCCAAATCTTACAACACCATAGTCCTAGGACAAGTATACCATTGTAAAGGGAGATGATCTTGGTGATTTGTGACAGATTCAGAGACAACTAATGAATATTTTTTACTTTGCACCTCATTTTTAATACTTTCCCCAACCCTTATTGACAATGGGCATAAAACAACAAATTCAGGACAAAATCATCCAATCAGAAAACCTAAAAATTTCTAAAACACTTCTCTCCTAATAACCAAAATATACTTCAGATAAAAACCCACTATTTAAAGATGGAAAGAACAGATAAAGAACAAAAAAAAAAAACCAAACAACAAAGGAAACAAAAGAACAAAAAAACAACAACAGAACTATTTACACATAGAAAAACAAATTATTTACATAAAGAGCAGCAAAATACCCACATAGAGAACAACATTATTTACATAAAGAGATTATTTATAGGAAAAAATGCTGAAATTATTTACACAAATGCACCGCCCAACAAAAATACCAACTTTATGACTCAAAATAGTGTTTAAGAAACTGTCCATTGATGGGCAATGGAACAGGTTCTCCAGTTAAACTGCTCAATTGGAAAGCATTTTCTCCTAGGATCTCTGCAACTTGATAAGGACGTAACTAGAGCTTATCAAATTTTTGGTGACTGCCATTCTTTTCACTAGTCTTATCCCATAGTAGCACAAGGTTAGATATTCTAAAAGCCTTGATTTCTGCTCTTTTGTCAAACCAACGTTTGACAACAGCCTGGTGTCTAAAGAATTGCTACAAGGCGGCATCTCTCTCCTCTTCTAATTTCAACAAGGTGGCTAATCTTACTTCTCTCCTATCATGATTAGAATAAAACTTCTGCATAGACTCAAGGATAGGTATTTGCAAGTGAATAGGGAACATAGGCTCTTGTCCATACACTAGCTTAAATGGTGAAGTCTTTAAAGAAGCCCTGACCCTAGTCCTATCTACCCATAACAAAAACCTTAGCTGGGTGTGCCAGTCCCTAGGATTGTTTTCTAATAGTTTTTTAATCACCCCTAAGAGATTCTTATTGGTTGACTCTACAACTCCATTTCCTTGTGGGTAATAGTTTGAAGAATACTTTAGAACAATTTTGTGATCATATTCCCATGAAATGAACTCAGCAGAAGAAAAGGAAGAGCCATTGTCACATACCAATGCGAAGGGTACTCCAAACCTAGTGGTGATGCATTCAGTGAGGAACTTGATTACCACCTCCGTTGTGCTATTCTTGTAAGGTACAACCTTTTTCCACCTTGTGTAGTAATTAGTGGTAGTCAAAATAAACTTGTGTTCTGCAGAAGAGTTTGGGTTAATTACCCCCAATAAAATCCAGTGCCCATTGGGAAAATGGCCTTACCTCGTAGACAGGCTGCAATGGCATGGCTGAATGGTGTTCTTTTGATGTAGAAATCTGACATATGTGACATTTTCTCATATGCTGATGGGAATCTTTGAACACACACAACCAGTAATAACCATATCTGAGGATTTGATGCACCAACGAGTCTGCAGACCCATGACCTGTGCCATGTTTCCCATGGAATTCAGTAATCACGTGTTTAGCCTCTAGCTTCAATCAAGGCATCGCAGGTACACTCCCTCAAAATTCTTCCTGTATAGAAATCCTGCTTTGAGCATATAATGAGAGCTATTCATTCTCAGCGCTATCCTATGATTCATATTCATTCCCTCTGGACATCGATTGTTGAGCATAAAATGAATGATATCGGCATACCAAGGGTCAGTGGAAAAGGACTGGGTTGTATATTGTTGGAAAATAATGTTCTCACCAGTATTCGCCATGGATTTAGATAGGCATGTACCTCTGACAAGTTTCATAGGTCGTATCTCCATATCGAACTCTTGCAAAATGGCCATCCATTTCCCTCTTCTTTCTCTCAGCTCGCTCTGCATAAGTAGAGACTTTACAGCAGCATCAAGAACGACAGCGATAATTCGACTTCAGAGAATGTAGTGCCTGAAATTCTTGACAGCTCTGACCAACGCAAAAGCTTTTTTTTCAACAGGTGGGTATTTGATTTCAGCATTCTTGAATGAAGAGCTCATGAAGGAAATTGGCCTCTCCTCCCCCTCCTCTCTTTGTTGAGTTAGGACGGCTGCACAGGAATGTTCAGAGGAAAAAGAATAAATAAAGAACAGTTTCAAGTAGTCAGGGCTGGTGAGGACTGGCCCTTCTGAAATGGATCGCTTGACCTGTGAAAACGCGACCTTTACCTCATTACTTCACTCTATTTTGGCATCTTCATCATTTTGTTCAGTGGTTTAACAATTTCTGTAAAGCCCGTGATAAACTTTCTCATGAAGTTGATCTTTCCAAAGAAATATCTCATCTCTTTCTTGCTTCTCGGCATGGCTATCTTTAGAATGGACTCAACTCGGTCTGGGTCAATCGATATTCCTCTTTCCGAGATTATGTGTCCCAAAATCTTCCCTTCAGAAACCCCGAACACACACTTTTTAGGATTCAAGGAGATGCCATACTGAATACATCTTTCAAGAACTTTAGCTAAGTCTGCAGCGTGGTTCAGTCTATCTTTGGAGAAAACTTTCAGGTCATCCATGTAGACAATGATGCATTTTCCAATAATATTTTTGAATGCCACGTCCATGGCACGTTGAAAGGTTGCTCCAACGTTTATCATACCAAATGGCATCCTTCTGTAAGAAAATGTTCCCCATTTAGTAGTGAAGGATATCTTCATTCTGTCTTCACAATTAACCATCACCTGATTGTATGTAGAATAACCATCCAAGAATGATATCATTTGAGATCCATTGATAGTTTGCAAGACTTCGTCCAGAGAAGGGAGTGGGTAGTTGTCCTTTTCTAAAGCTCTGTTCAGATTTTTGAAGTCTACACCTAGCCTAATCTCCCCATTTTTCTTACGGATTGGAACTAAGTTAGCCACCCATGTTGAATGTTGTACAGGGAAGATTATTCTTGCAGAAAGCAATTTCTGAACTTCCTTAAGGATCAATGGTTCACTCAAGGCATTGACAGGGCATTGTTTCTGTCAAAATGGTTTGGCTTCAAGCTTTAGAGGAATAGTATGAGTCATTACATAAGCATCAAATGTCTTTAGATCTTCATATCCCTAGGCTATCACAGCAATATCTTTCTTCAGTGCCCTCAGTATATCTTTTCTAATTGCTTCGGGGGAAGCTTTCCCTATATAAACATTCCTTTCAAGGCCGAAATCAGCTAGGTTAACAGTTTCATATTCGCCTCCTTTATCTTCAACTAATATCTTCTCTCGAGCCCTTGGGTCTGAATGAAAAATTATTTCCAAGGCCACCATTCCCTTGGGAATGCTATTGCTTTTTAAATTGAGGACCCCCTCTATATCACAATCTTCAGGGTTCCAATCTCCTTGATCCCTGTTGGATTCATCAATGATCTTCCCTTCAAAAACATCTGAGCTTGCTAGGAAAGCAAGAATATGTCGATCATCCTCAAAAACTTGAAAGTTCCTGACATTATCAAGAACTACAGGGGTGGAAATAAATTCTACTGAGAATCTTTTAAGCTTGGAGCCTTGCACAGGTTCTAGGCTACTTGCAGCAACAACTAATTAATGAGCTATCTGATTCTCCTCTCTAGGGATTAAACTAATCCCAAAAGCATCAAAGTCTTCAATCAGGTTCCATACCCGATTTCTATAAGCTGCCAGCCTTTTATTGTGACATGTCTATTGGCTGCGCACTTGCCTAATAACTATTTATGAATCTCCTTTAACCATCAAGGCAGTGACTTTCTTCTTATGTGCGAACATCAGCCCCCGAGCTAGAGCTTCATATTCTGTCACGTTGTTAGTGCATCTGAACTACAACCTGTAAGAAGCAAGGAAAGTTTTTCCTTTCGGGCTGGTTAATTCAATCCCAACACCATAGCATGTTTTGGACTTGGATTCATCAAACGTGAGGTTCCACAACTGATCATGAGCTGGGGTTGATCCTTTGGGGTTTATTGTGGGCGTATGGATAGAATGAGCCAGAGGTGGGGCTACTTGATCTTTTGCATTAGATATAGGGAATAGGTGTTCAATAGGTTCCTCAGGTGTAATTTCCAATTCCTGCACATATATATCATATAATCTATGGCTATCCTTCTGATAGTCACTTGTATCTTTGATTAATCCCTTGGGTGTTGGTATACTTGTGAGTAAAGGGGTATCAACCAAACCTTGTGGTTGCTCCTCATAAATATGTTGATTCAGAAATGTGTCTGGGGTAAGTTCAATTTGAGAAGGAGCTTCCTTTGAAGGTATCTTATCCCTGGTTAACATTACTGCATCTTTGGCTTCAAATGAGAAGTGACCTGCAACGTTCTCAAGGTGACTTGGGCTAGTTTCCTCAACTTGGGAAACATGATTTAAAATGCTAATGCAGGGTTGGCATGTTAATTCAGAATGATTTTGGCAGTGTATCCTACACCAATTAGGGAGAAAAAGACTCTGCCAATCGATATCTTCCCCTAAGACCAGCTGATCTTTTTGCAGCTTCTTGATCAATGCCTGTTGATTTTCATTAATCATAGAATCATGGAACTTTTGTATTGACAGTTCTTTAGGATCAAGAAAAGAAAAGGTTAGAATTTCCTCTCTTTTGTAAACCCCTATCTCAGTTTTGAAATAGGCTACCTCATTGGGACAATCATATTCAGTGATGACATGCTTGAGGCGAGGTTCAATTTCAATCCTAATCTGCGTAGGCACTCCTATCCATGGTAGCCACATATGTGAAAATTCAAGGGAGAGATATCCCCCTATACTTTTCATCAAATCTTTGCTCAACAACATACCATAAGTCTCGAGAATTTCTACTACTTGAATATCTATGTTGGTTAGGATTCTAGGGTTGGAACCTACTTGGACATGTATGTTTCTCAATTCTCCCACTACATTAACCTTTGTTTTGTCAAGTTGGATGACCTTCTTGTTTTTTTGGATAGGGTTCAATCCCAATTTCTTGCATACAGAGAATGGCATAACATTGCCAGAAGCTCCTGAATCTAACAAACACTTATGTAGATTCTTCCCACAGATTCTTAAACTCAAAAGAAATGGTGGGGTGCCTACCTTGCTCTTGTACAAAGCTGCATTCATGTCTACAGTGGGTGCCACCTTGGTTTTCCCTTTTGATTTATCAGCTCATTCTAAAGCTTTCAGCACTATCTCTCGTTGAGCAGGGCACCACTTTAGGATGTCGAAGTATGAAAAAGAGGTTTTATGTTTCTGCATCTCAAAAACAACATCAAACTCTATGTTATAACTTGCATTACCTTTGAAAAGAACAGATGAACTACCTTTGTTATGGAAGTCAAGTGGACCTTTTGGTGGAGGAGGGTTATTATTAGCACTTTGATTCAGAGGCACCATGTGAGTAGGCGGTGTTGATGTAGTGAATAGACCCTTATTCTGATTTCTTAGGAAGTTTCCTCCCTTTGTCTGAAAGGCTTGGGCGTCATACAAAACTTCCTCTGGTTCATTCTCACTTTGCATCGGGAATGAAGGTTCTTCCTCAAAGATGTCATAAGTCATTGTTGTATCTACTGAGCCACCTTCTTTATTTGGATTCCCTTGGAATGTTTGGGCATCTTCTTGTGCCATCTTGAAAAATTTCTCCATTTCAGGGTAGTTTATCTCAGAATGAGTTGTAGTATCATGCAGCCTATACCAGTTAGTCATAAAATTAAGGTCAGCCACATTTGCAGTATGTGACCTTTCCTCATTAGCTTGATAATTGTGAGAGACTCCACCATTTTTTGGCCCTGTATTCCATTGTCGGTTGTTATTTGGCCTTTGGTTATATCCTCTATTTTGATTTTGATAGCCCTGGTTAGGGGAGTTTTGGCCTCGATAACCCCTTTGGATGTGATTGTTGTTATTCTGATAATTACCCTGATTGTTGTTGTTTTGATTAGGGTAGTTACCTTGGTTCTGAGAGGGATTCAATCTAAGCCGAGCCATGTCATTTGTGACTTGAGACAGAGTTTTCTTTAAGGTCTCTACCTCATTTGTAAGTTGAAATGTCTTTTCACTTTCAACACTCTTAGCAACAAGTGGATGACCGACATGATTTGGTGTTCTAGCTTGGTTGTAATGACTATGTGGGATGTGATGAGCCTGTGATTGTTGAAAGAGGTCAGGAGCTCCATTGGCAAAGAATGGAACAAGAGGTTGAGTCTGCAACTCGAACATGGGCCCATAATGGGAAGGAGACATCCCTAGGATAGCATTGAATAAAGGGGTTGGGATAGGTATCTGATACCCTATTGAAGGAAAACCTCCTCCCATACTTCCTTGTTGAGAGATAATTTGTTGTTGCAGCTTGATAGCTAGATGATATACTCTAGATAGGGAATCAATGTTTGCAGGCTGATAAGTCCTTTGTAGGAACAAGCCAAGCAGAGGGTCTATAACTCTAAAGTATGCTTGAATGGAACTATTCTCAGCGACTAGATAGGGGTCCTACAGTCTCCTATACATTCGTTGAAACTTGGTATTGAACAAGGGCAAGGATTCACATGGCTCCTTCCTAATGGTAGCAAATTGGTGGTACAAAAGGGTTGGATCCACATAAAATCTGAACTGATTAATGAATGCATTCTCCAGGTGTGTCCAGGTCAGAATAGAACCTTGCAGAAGATTAAGATACCAGTTGTACGCCATATCCTCTAAGGAATAAGGTAAAAACCTACAAACTACATCATGGTGAGCTATTTGAGCTCTGGTACAAGAGTCCTTAAAAGCTTGTATGTGCTCTTCAACACTCCTTGATTCGCCATGAATGTATTTGGGACATAATTTCTCAGGATTCTTAGGCATATCATGAAAACCTCCAGGAATAGTCCCCAATGGAGAGGGATTATTTTGAAAAAATGCCACTGGTAGTGGTGGTGGTGGTTGAGCCAGTTGTTGGATGGGTTGAACCAGCTGTGATGGTGCTTGAGATGGATTCGGTGGTGGATTGATGGGTATCCACTGGGGTATTGGTGAAAATCCTGGTGGAGTGAGTGGAGCTGACAACCTGGGTGGAATGATGGTTGAGCCAGTCTTGTGACTCTTGTGTCTTGTTGGGGTCTTGAGTTCTATCAAAGGTGGTGGATTTTCAGTTGATCGAAGAACTCTACGAGACCTTTCTGGTGAGAAAAACCCAATATTATCCAGCTTGCCCTTCTAGGCCCTCCTTCTTGCACCAGTTTATGTTGATGGTCAGAATAGCACAATAGTTAAGTAGGATATTACTATTCTGCTCTCCTAAAAGAGAAAGAATAACACACAGATATCTTAACTCCCAAGGTCTTTGTAATCGGTTCTCGACTGTGCTAATTTCACTCAGTGGTTGATGTGAACTATAATTTTCAAGGGGCCTGCTGTTGTTGAGCTTTTAGATTTTTCTAAGATCAAGCATAAATTCAAACCTACTTTAACTGGGGTTTTTAAAGAAACAAAAAAAGATAGATCAAAGCTTTGGGACTGAAGAGAATGATAATTCATCCAGCTAAACCAAACTTGTTACCTTTCAAGGAATCCTAACTACAACTGTAGAACAAAATTAACTTGTGATTAACACACAGTTTCATTCACCCATAGTACTAACTTCAACAATAGACTGCAAATCACTATTCAAATAAAACATACAAATAAGATTTCATTCCTTGAAAGCTTTCAAATCAAATGATTAATACAAGATAAATACCATTCTGAAACACAATATGAAGTAGATTTAAATCTGGTTGCTTCTACTATTGGTGAAACAGATAAGCAACATTTACAAATCTAGTACAATCACCAGTGTACAGAAAACCTATGTCTTCAGATTGTTTTCATCTATACTAAGAAAACTTCTAAGATACATTACTGCCTTTTGTCAAATCCAACTCCTACTCTATTTCTACCCTTCAGATTTCTCTACTACTACTCGCTTCTAAGAAATTTCTCTTTGTTGTACCCTCCTTTTTACAAAGAGGCCAAAAATGTCATATATACCAAATGTCCCCCAAAAAGAATGTGTTGGCCCCTGTTTTTAGGGTTTACAAAATATCTGTTGGTTGCAGGAGGGTCGACCCTCAGATCTTTTGAATAAAGTTGATTCTACATTAAATGTGTATCCCTGCTATCCATGTTGGTGAAGGATTGTTCCGGGGATGATCTCAGATCTTTTGCAGCTATAGCATTTACTTCTGGTCTCCGTGTCCATCTTTGAAGTTCCTTAAAGGGCTGCCTTGAATGCTCTAAATTATTACCATTAATACCGATCTGCCTTTTGCCAGTAGACCTCAAGCTGTCCCCAAGACTCATGGTAATTTCTTTCTTTCCTTCAGCCTTCTTCCTGCTCTAGACCTTCCTGCAAGTTGACCGTCCTCTGGAAGCAGCATCAGACTTTCTGCCCAGATCCGAACAACATTATTCACTGAGATGCTCCATCGTTTTAAGTCTCAAAGTAAGTCCATGTTGTTTACATTCGGTTGATCCTCTTCACATTTGTAGTCAATGAATCAATGGTTCACCTTTAGTTCCTTATGATTGGGCCAACACGCTCCACGTTTGATTCTCAGGAAATTAACAGTCGTTTGGAATGAATCGCATGTCGGTGAGACACCATCGGTGTCTCCCTGATGCGATTACATTCTACAAAAATTATCGGCATGACCTCGAACTATCAGTGAGACCTTATATTGGGCTGTAGGAGTTATATTGATATCCACAGTGGTTGTCGAGACAATTGCTACCGGTCAGGCATCACCATTCAGGAAGAGCTCTCACCGAAGTCCACAACAAACCTATCGCTATCGGCAAGATGAATGTTCATTGGCAAGAAGTCATAGCGAAGGTATTTCATTTGCTCAGAGTCTCCCTGAGTTCATTATGTTTTCCCCCAGCTCGACCCCTTTCATTTCGGCGAGACCTTCACAAGTCGGTGAGACCTCATAGCTAATTCAAAAAATTACACCGAACGCACAATCCCTTTGGTGAGACTAACAACCATCGGTGAGACATCTCCCTCAGTTCATTTTATTTCAGCCAAAATCCATCCTGTTGGCCATACTCTATTCACTCGGTAGGACCTTACATCGAACCTTTCATCCTTCGGCGAGAGAAACACACTTGGAAAGACATCATACTGAGCTCTTCCATTTTCCCTGGGCTCACTTCATTTCGGCAAGACTTATATCAGTCGGCGAGACCTTATGCTGAAAGTAAGCCATTCTCCCCGAAGGCACAACCTTATACCGAAGGCATCATCCTATCGGTGAGACATCACTTGGTCGCTGAGACTTCATAGCAATGACATCTCTTTTTGCTAAGACCTCACCCCATCGGTGAGACCTTACGGCAAACACAAACCACTCTCTAATGCCGTTTTATTTTGGCATGAGTCCACCCTATCAGTGATACTTCTGCCTGAAGCCACGCCATTTTTCTGAACTCAAACCTTTCGGCGAGACTTCAATTGGTCAGCGAGACTTCATGCCGACGCTACCCTGTTGCCGAGACTTCCATTTTTCGGGAAGACTTCTCCCCGATGCAAACCCCCTTTCACCGAGACTTCATTCTGATTGGCGAGACACATAGAAACTCATAGCGACTGAAATGTCTTGGCGACCCTTTGGATTTCAAATGAACAGAACCAAACTGCTAGTCGGCAAGACAACAGGAGGGTTTCAATAAATTTTTCCTTGAGGAGTTTTATATTGAATGGGATTGAGGCATGCCTTCTAGCTGACTTCCTTGAGAGATATCTTCAGATGAATACTTCAATCCTGTAAAAAAAATGCATCCATTAGTTCTCAAAAGAAAATAAAATTCATTATAATAAAATACACTATTGCTTATGATTTTATTCAATTTTACTATGCCTTCATCTTTTAGCCAAAAGGAACCCAACTCAAGCTGAGACATAACCAAAATGGAATCGGAAACATACCTACCTTCAAAACTGGCGGGGGCGGAACCAAGATGGAACTGGGATCGGAGAAAAACAAAGAAATGAACTAGGCAGAACTGGGACCAGAACCAAATCCGACCTTGAAACTTTTGAAGTTTCAGGTCCGGATTTCGTTTCGATCCCGCCTCCAACAACACCCGAAAAGACGACGAAGAAAAACCCGAAGGAAGGAGAAAGAAAGGGGGAAAGCATCCCATGACAAAGCCCAAGGAATTGAAGTGAAAGAATAAAACATGCGGAACCGGAACTGTAACGGGAACCAATCATGGAAGTAACCACTATTCCAAGCTCGGTTTCAGTCCTGATCCCCTGTCTGCTATAGTAAAACAAAAGTGCCTTAAGGAAGAAAAGAAATTCCTAAGGCACGAGACACAAAACTTGAAGGAAAATGACTAATGAAGAAGAAACAAAAGGAAAGCAAAGTTAGAGTCGGGATGGAACACGGATCTGAAACCTTGAAATAGTTCAACATTCAGATTCATCTCCAGAACCAACTCCGAGAGAATGAAAGAGGAAAACAAAGGAACTGTCAGAACCAGAACTGAGAACGAAACCAGACCAGAACTTGGATGAAATTCCATGCTCAATTTCGGTCCTGGTTCCACATTCGACAGAACAAAAGAAAAAGGCCAAAGGAAACAAAACAGAACGAGGGGGACCTATTTTGTTCCAAAACAAAATGGGGTGGTTATGCAAGGCATAACACCTTGTTGGTTGCACCAATGGATAGTGAACCTCTTGCATGTACCATGTAAGCATTGATTTGTTCTTGGGTCTATGAATAGTGCACACAAGTCAAATTTCAAAACATTTTCATCTTTAACTTACATTTATATGATAATTTGTCTACATAAAATTGTTAAATTAGCTTTTGTCTCTTTTTGGACCAACTATTTATTTTCTTTCTAACTAAATCTACATGAGATATTATGGATTCCAATAATTGAGTGAGGGCAATCCTATGTGAGATTTTTCTTGTAGGATATGTCAACCTTATGATTAACTCCTCAAAATTTCTTTTTTGTTATTTTCAATTGCCCGAATATATTTTCTTATGTTCTTGGAGCATGATGAGGAATTTTAGGAGGTTTTTGTTGAGGTTTTTGTTTATGAGGGATTTCATCATGAGGTGAATTAAGATTCTCCATATTTTGGGGTACATTCATAATTCTTGAAAATTAAATAAATTTTCATCAAAAAATAAATTCAATCTACCTATTTAATACAAAATTCACACTATAAATCTAAAACAAATTACTCTTTTGATCTCCCCAACATCTTGGTGGAAATTTGGCAAAGATTCAATGAAAAAATGCCCTCCTATAAATTGAGTGCACTTTCAAGGGTTTACAGGCCACAAGCAAAGTTTTTTTGATAGAAAATGAAGAATGAATAAGGTTTTATGTTTTTCATTGCTTTACTAAGCAATAGCACACTCATGTTATTTCTAAGTGAAGCAATAATGCAAGCACATTATAAGACACTCATGTTATTACTTCGTAGTGACTGAGCCTAAGGTTCGATCACTCCAAGCCATAACTCATACACATTACGGCTTTCATGGGGCCAAAAAGTGGGGTTGCCACTTTTTGGCCCCCCATCTTTGTGCACCCACCCATAGGTATTAAAATGGAAAATACTGAGAACTTCCCATGATCTACCACATGACCCAAATGATATAAAAAATTTAGAAGAATAATAAAGTGGTTCCCCAACACAACAATATTTGTGTAAAGTTTTCACTCATAATTTATTGATTGAGAAGCATATATATTTATTTGGCAATCTCATTGTAGGAAAGTTATAGTTAAGATATTTTGTATCTACCTTGATAAATTGGTTAGCATGGACAAAAAGGACCAAGGAATATTATGAGGTTAATATATTTTCACAATTGATAATGAGGAACAAACATTGTAAGTCTCAAGCATTCCAATATTAATTTAAAAGAATAATTTAGTATGCTACCATGAGGGGAAAATGTTTAAAAATTTGAAACATTTATATCAACCTTTGGAGAGTGTCATTTCAAACTTACCCTACATCCGGTCACACAAAAAATCAAGTGGCTATGAGAAATTCATGCCTAAGTTTGTCTCTCATATGGTAACCATACAAAATTTATACCTCATGATAACTTTGATAAGGTATCACACAACGATGAACTTTGAGCTTCAGGAGGCAAGAAAAGCTTGATATGCTTGAGACCCATGAACAAACAAGATGGCGCCACATGAAACCAAAGTGTGTTATGGAAGGTGTCCATATAATAGATGTAAGTGAAAATAAGTGTGAGGTACATTCAAAGAGTTTTGCTTAGTTCATGTAAGGTATTAACTTAGGGAACATCACGCGTAATGTATCCAAGAGAGGAGAAATCGAAGAATGGAATATTTACAACTTAGGGGGTATAACGTATCACATCAAGCTACTAAGAGGAATACCATATACTAAGAGAGATCACGCTCTTGAAGGACATCAAACCCAATGTCACCACAAAGAGAAAGACACATCGCACAAAGTAAGAAGACTACACAATGAAGCATGATTTGTAAGAGAATAATTCCAATGAAAAAGGGAGTTTCCCC
Source organism: Sequoia sempervirens (assembly GCA_007258455.2). Taxonomy (NCBI): domain Eukaryota; kingdom Viridiplantae; phylum Streptophyta; class Pinopsida; order Cupressales; family Cupressaceae; genus Sequoia; species Sequoia sempervirens. The sequence continues at coordinate 82,968,395 of VDFB02271358.1, read as the reverse complement.
CAAGATCACAAAAGGGATCCATGGATTCGGGGTCAGTATGTCTTTTCTACCATGTTATTATAGAGTTCAGAATTGTCATCATTTCCAAAATTCTCATGGAACAAGGAAGAATGACACTAAGAGAGTGAAAACAAAGTATTTTGGTTCAACATGGAAGAGACCTAAATGTCTTGGCACCTTGCATCATCCCCAAAAGAAAAAAAAATGAAAGAGATAAAGTTTTAAGAAATAGAGAAGAATGTGGGTACATATAGAAGAATGCACAAAGAGAGAGAGAGACATCAAACATAACAATATAGGGCCTAGATCACATTACACACATGCAATCACACACATGACATGAAAAATTAAAAAAAGGCAAGAATATTAAGGCACATGTGAATCAACCTATTAGCAAGTCATATGCATCCCAATGGTGTTCATCATATATAGAAGGTAGACAACTAGCCAAATGGACAACGAAAATGCGCTATGAGGACAAGGCTATCTAATTCTTTCCCCCACTATGTGCAAGACAAGAATGAGCCGAGGTATGTGATGAGAAGGAGCTCCTTGCATCTTGAAATGATTGTAATGAATGTATAACATGTAATAGTGAGGATGTGATGATCCTACATATATTACATGGTAAGGAGCAAAAAAGACATGCTTTAAGGAACTATTTCTATGATATCAAACTTTTTAAATATTTGTTTTAAAGGACGAAACTCATCAGTACTATGTCTAATAACTCTATGATATTGACAATGTGATGTGTTTGTATTCTTAGGATTTGTTTTTCAATCTTCTCTTATGGGAGGTAATGTAATCAATCCTTGATGTAGAAGTATTTGTAAATGCCTTTCAGTTGTAGATGGTGGATAAGGGAATTGTAGTTTCTTTAATTTGTAAGGCCTTTTTCGTTTGCTATATTCATCAATTTCTTGAGTTGAATGTTGAGGGGGGGGACCTAAGATGATCCCATCATCCTTATAATCGTTGTGAGGAATTGGATGTTCTTTAGGAAGGAGGACACTTATATTGGGAGGAGGATCTTTATATCCTAACACTTTGGTGTCTTCAGTTGGTATTTTCTCTAGGAGTTAATGAATTTCATGTTCACTTGTTGTATCACATCCTTGTTTGCTTAAGATAGTAAATCCTTTTCCATATGTATTTTCTAGATTGATGGATGCATTCGTTACTTTGTTAGCATAGGATGGTTGAATGGTTGCTTGATTAGAGGAACTAGGTTCACCTATTGTAGGGAACTTAGGCTCATCTTGTGTTTCAATTTTAGGATGTAAAAGGCTAAACATCTCAAGTGGCAGGATGGTAGGAGTTGTTGATTGCTTCATAGAAGGATAAAAGGATGCATTGTTCTCAAGGTTGTTAAGGAAATCATTTATGAAGTTAGTCATGTTGTCATCATCTTCTCCAATGATGCCAACATCATGAAGAAGACATTCATTAGGAGTTGAGTGAGCATGAGTGAGTTCAATTTCATTAGGGTCATTTCCAAAGGCACAATTTGGCACATCCACTAATGATTTCAAAGACATCCAAGACTTACCAAAGCACATATCCATGATGAAATGCACTGTAATGACCTAAAATGAAATGTATAAATTCAAGTTTCATATCCTAAAAAAGGTAATTTACTGATTACACTATGCAACAATTTGAAATGGAATGTTCTAAATGCAATTTTGAATTTAAACAACACATAAAATGAATCAATTTAAGCTAGATACAATGAATTGAATGGAATAGAAACTTTGTAAACTGGAACATAAAGCTAACAACAAACAAACAAAAGCACATAAATAGAGTTTTTAATGCTGTAAAATATAGTCCAAAATATGAAACGGGACTAAATCACCTAGAAGGGCATATGAGTCCTAAATAGGGTTTTTTTAGGGGTTCAAATAGTGAATAATAGTCACCATAAAATACCTAGAAATCAAGAAAAAATTCCTATACTAGGACTAAATCACCTAGAGGGGCATATGAGTCCTAGATTAGGGTTTTTGCACAAATTTCAGAAAATTCCAAGTGAATGTTATGCTTTCGAGTTTGGATGATGTCTAGGCTAAGTGAAATTATATATTTAAGATGAAATTCAATGATGCAAGATGCAAAAATTCAACCTTTATGCACTTTCACTAATGCAATATTTAGAAACCTTAGATGCAAATTAACTAATACAAAACCCTAATGCAAAATTTAATGTAAGCTAGATCTAGGACTATGATGGACTCCAAATCAAAAAAGAGGTGTTCACATTGGGTTCACCAAAATGAAACAATGGAAATAGGGTGCCCCACCTTTTGGGGAGATGGAACACAAGTTAGGGTTTAGGACCTAGACCTATTTCCCTCAAGTTTCATTCAAGGAAACCTTATAGATCTCAATCCAAGGATAGAAAGGGGGAAAAATATCTTGCAATAAGGTATCCTAGGTTGTGATTAAGGACTAAAAGGGGATCACCACCAAGCTAGGGATTGGAAAGAAAAGTAACATGCAAGACCTAATGATCAAACCTAATGATGTGCAAGACTTGAATAGATGACCTAGAAATGAATGTAAAATAGAATAGTAAATTAGAAAAGTACAGAGGTGCACCTGGAAACTTGTAGAAGCTTGAATGAAGACTTGAAATGTTAAAAATGTTGAATTTAGTGCATACTAGGACCCATATGATAGGCTGGGCGATTTAGTCCCAAATTAGGGTTTCTCGGCAGGAACAAGAATCTGATAGTGACAAGTCTAGAACTTCTAAAATCTGGAAAAAGGAATGTACTATGACTCATATTCCAAAAGTGGTGTATTAGTCCTACTAAGCTTTTTCGAAGGGTCAAGGTTTGAATCTGCTCTTCTATCTCTGCTCTTTCTTCTCAACCTATTTTTTGGATTTGAAGTGCTAGATTTTGCTATGTAGGTACCTCTTAGTGATTTTGTAAACAAGGTGACGACTTTGACAACTTTGCAATGTTGACAACTTTTCTCCAATCTTGCTCCTTAAGGGATCTTCAACCTATATCTGCAAATCACACACTAAAGAGAGGGAACAAATTTTTGTTAGTAGAAAGGGGTTTTCCTTGGTCAAACCCCATTTTGGTAGTCAAACCTTGAAATGAAATGAAATAGAAACGAGGGATGATGAATGAGAAAATATGCAATGTTGCAACTCACCAACCCTAGGAATAAAATGTTGTAAACATTTATGAGACAACTCCAATGGATATGAATCTTTACTCTTGCTTGAATGAGATGGATCTTGACTTGAATGCTTGCTTGAATCATGAAACCCTACATCACAAATGTTAGTTAAAAAAAAACATGATGCATGATGACTTTGACATGGTGCTTGATACTTGAATGATGATGTAAATCAATTGATAATAAGCTCTTGAATGCTCTTGTAAACTCAACTTTTCTATAAGGAATTATCTTATGAAAGTCTTAGGTGAAAATGAGTGGAATAACCTTGCATTTATACTTGTTTATATGCCAAATTCCCAAAATTACAACACTACAAGCCGACATCAAATCTAAGAGAATAAAATCCTGCCAAGAATTTGAATTTAATTTAGGTTTAAGCCACACGTGACTCATACGCTAGTTGTGGCATATATGAGTCCCATTAGGCTAGGATTTGAACACATTTTTCAAGAAATGTTTAGCTTAATGTAAAATCTAGATTGGGGCCCCAAAACTTAGGTGGGACCCATATTCCCAAGTTGGTGTATGAGTCCTAGATCATTAAATATGGGCCATACAATCCAAAAACATTAATTTATTATTGGTCATTACATATGTGTCGGGATTAATCTCAAAAAGATGTATAAATTAAGGCTTGTTGATGTAAAATAGGACCAAATAAGGCATAAAGAAGCCTTAGATTGGTGTAAAAGTGTAAAGGTACACTTTACAACACCCTAAATAAGGCATAATTAAGTTTATTTAGTTTACAAAGGCCCAAGACTTAATGTGAATGTGTTAAACACATTACAACACTAAATCAAGACAACATTAGGCTCAATTTAATAGGGAGGGCCCAAACAAGTGTGAAAATGTAGAGGGATACATTTTCTGTCACTATAGAGCCTAAATAAATATACACCACCATGATTTTTGAAACTAGTAGTAAGTTTGAGGAATATTATAGAAGAGGAGATGCTAATAAACACTAAGAAAGAGGACCCACAAAACCTTAGACTTGAGGGAGTACAATGAGGCAAAGTTCAAAATTATTAATTTTGAGATAAAAGTGCTCTCTTTCCCCATCTGAAACTTATTGTCATGCTAGATATTAATTGATTGAATGAAAAATACTCATTATTTTGATTAGGATGATGTACATATTTCTAGTTTCCTATGCTAGCTAAAAGAGGAGTCCAAATACTAACAAGTTATTGTGAAAATGAATAATTTTTTGGTAAAAATAGTGCAGATGGAGATGGTGGAATCATACCCAACTTTTAAAGGATCACTTCAGAAGGAACATATTGGCTAGAAGGATCACACCCCAATTTTCCTGCATCAAACACCTACTTGTCCCCTTAGATACTTTGAGTGGTTTATTTTTTAAGGAAAATGATAGTGCATTGTGTATTGGCTATATTAAGGAATAAAGGGCAAAAATAGTAGGAAATAGACTCGTAGATAAGTATTTTTCATGCTTTCCTTATTTTATACTCATTATATACCTTGCACTAGTTTAATAAACTACATTTTTTATTTTAATTATATTAAGTAGTTTAGAAGAAATAATGCATGATTGACATGATGTTGGGAACTTTTTTTTTTTTTTTTAGAATTCAAGATGGAATAATATATATACCAAAATTACTATTAGATAGAGATAGAAGACAATAGAAGTTCATTTTTTAGATTTTAACTTAAAAAAAGAGAATTGATTGCTACATAATTTATGTTCTAATATTTTTTATGAATGCAATATAATTTTTATCCTTTGCAAATTTTGTAAACTAAGAACATCATTTTTATAGATCAATATTTCTATTAAATATTATTGTTATATGTATAAATGCACATGTTAAATTAAAAGCTATGTTAAGTGAATCACATGTTAAGTGTAATATTATTTATCTTGTGTCAAGTGCACTTATAGGTTAGTTGTTAGGTTATATTTTCATTATGTTAGAAATTTTTTATTTCTTTGAAATTTTTAGAAGTAAAAATAACATAAACATCACAAAAATTAATATCTTAAAAATAAAAAATTCTCATTCAATTTTGATAAATTAAATGGTTTGAATGAGTATCATATATTTGTTCCAATGGTAGGAAATTTGTTTACAAGGCTTCACAGTTTGATAAAATATGATGTTATTTCTATATTTCAAATATTTCTCTTTCTAAATAATTCTGCAATTTATATTTAACTTTAGTATAAGCATATTTTCATTATATAGTCTAAAATTTTTAACTTTAGAAAGTAATTTCCTTTCAAGAAAAATTTGAATAAAATAATTATAGGAGTAGAAATATTATTGGGATAACCTTCATTTATCCACCTATTGTAGATGGCCTTTGGATACCACCTATGTTGACAAAGATGATAGTTTGTTAAAGTCCAAGTTTTGATGAAACCTCATCACTTTGGATTGAGTGTTTTTATAATGCAAGAAGGATCAAACCTTGCTTCCACAAGTAAGGCCCTAACTAGAAAAACTCTCACATGCTCCACCTATGAGAAGGAAATTCTTTCCATTTCACATTCCATCCATAAATGACATCCATATCTTGTTGGTACACATTTATTCATTAAAACTAACAATCATAACCTCAAGTGTTCTTTGGACTAGTAAGTATCTTCTCCCAAGTAGTGAAAGTGGGTTGAACTATGCTTTTAGGATATGACTATAAGATTATCTATGAAAAATTCCACAACTATGTTGTAGAAAATTCCTTAAAATGTTAGTTTGAAGATAATCATGGTCTAAATGACTTGTGATTATGCACACCATCTTGAATCAATGAATTAATTTAGGAATGCCAACAAGATAGCCACATAACATCTCATCTAGTAGGTTTCTCCTCATCTCTTTTTAAAGAATAAATATTTATCAAATTGATATTATTTGTGATATAAGGATAAGTGCACAAAGTTGAGTCCACAAAACATGGAAGTTTTTTCCTTAGCCAAAAACATGAAATCGGCATTGCAAAAACGAGATCCCAATTTTTAAAAATTAGGATCTCGTTTATCTTCAGGATCTCGAGCCTAAATAAAAAACGTGATCCTGCTTTTTAAAAATCAGGATCCCATTTCCGAAAGGATCCTGAAGCAATGGAGAAGGAATGGGATCCCGATTACTACAAAACGAGATCTCGATTTATAAAAATTGGGATCCCATTTTGTAGAAATCGGGATCCCGTTTTCTAATGCTATTTATTTTTTTAAAAACGAATAGAGTTCATTTTGTAGTGGACAGGATCCCGAGTACAGGCAACAACGACCTCCACAAACAACTCCAAGTACTTGCCCATGCCCCTTTTTTTTGCATTTTCCATTTCTTATTAAAATTGTGAATAAAATAAGTGAATTTAGCATTTTTTTTTAAATTTATTTCATGTTTTGAGCATTTTTTTTCCTATTATAGTAGAAATGAGTAATTGTAGAAATAGATCAAAAAATGTAATGAAACCTAAAGATTTTTTAATAGAAATGAAAAAATGAATCTTGAATTGTGTTTTACAAACAAAATTTAGCTTTTGAAATCTAAATTGTTTGATTAAAGCAAAAAAAAAGAATTTTAAAACCCTAATTGAAACGAAACAAAAAAAAATTGCATTTCAAAACCCTAGAAATTGAAATGAAATAAAAAAATTGCACTTAGAAACCCTAATCAAGCTTTTTGAAACCTTGAATTCAAATCAAATGAAAAAAAATGAATTTGAAAACCCTAGTTTGAACTGAAACGAAAAAATTGCATTAAAAACCCTAATTGCTTAGAAATTGAAATCGTAAATTGAATTTACAAATTTTTTTTTTTTGTTAAAACCCTAAATTGAAATCAAACAAATCATTTTGATTTTGAAAACTAGGTAATTTCGAGCTCAAAAAAAATTATTTGCATTGCTTAAATGTTTTAAATTTTATTTGCATTGTATGGAGAAAACAATATGTTAAACTTTAGTTTCATTGTTAAATTATAATTAGATTAGAAAACAATATGTTAAAGAATAGTTAAAGTTCATAAATTTTATCAATGTTTGTTTGCAAATTTAGCTAGCAAATTTGTAAATCCAAGCATGTACAATCGATTCCAATTGGCACTAACTTTCAAGTCTAAATTATTCCAAGGGCCACCCAAACTTCACCCTAAGTTTGCTAAACCCTAAACCCTAAACTGTAAAATCTAAACCCTCAACACTAAAGCATTTGAATTTTGTCTTAGGACCTTAAAATGAAATTTGGTTGCCTTTGAAAACCCTCTGTTGTAACCATCCATTAGAGCTTTTTGTAATGTTTTCACTTATTTGAACACATAATATAAAACCTTTTGGTTTCTACAAGTTTATGAAGAGTGGATGATCACTCTCTATGACACTTAGACATGATCAATAGGGATCTAAATCATTGGAAGAAAACTTTATTCTATTATGTCCACAAGATAGGAGAGCGCGAGTGAGAGTGCTATGGGTAAAGTTTCTTTCATTGGACATGCCTAAAATTATGTAGGTTCAATGTCAAGAATGAGTCTATTTGGTAGATTTATGAAAACTATTATGAATATCTAGAATACTATAAAAGTATAATTATAGCAATTCCAATTGGAAATACTTGGGTATATATCATATGAAATTTAAATAGTAAGGTGTCTATTATATAGGAGAGTTGATAATACATGGAAAGAGGTTTGTATGGGAATATATGTATTAAGAAACACATACCATGACCTCTATAGGATTTTTAAGATGTGATCCTAGATAATAATCCACCCATCCTCAAGCATAATGGATTCTTTAGCAATTAAGGGAGATTCAATAACCATAAAATTACCTATATTTTGATACTATATAGATTTATGTGGAAGGATAGAAATTCATCAATAAGGAGACCAAGATGGAACCATTTAACACCTAAGGTACACCTATTACATGGGAAAGGGCGGAGGTACATGATGATAGGTTGGAGGAACTAGGCTATTATTACAATAGAGAGAGGAGGAGGATTCATATTATGCTCCTATAAATAAGAGGTCAATTTAGAAGATTAAAAGAACTCTAATAACAGAGGAAATAATTCTATAGAGGGAGTGAGTGGGATTGTTGGAAATATACAAGGAGAGCGGTAAAGGTCCCAACACCTACATAGATTCCTACAGGAAATACACCAATCTAGGCACTTCCTAGAAGGATCAAGATCCATGTGAGTAGCCTCTTTTTATTTTTGTATCTTCTACATATGTATATTTATTCCTTTATTATGTGATTAAAATTATGTATGATATAACTTATGAATAAGTGATTACAAGTATAATTATTAAAATATTTCATATTTATTTTGATATCCTCTAATGTAGGAGGAAATTTTTACTTGTTTTGATAGATGTATGTTATTTTTTTGATATGTATAGATTGATTCATTTTTAACATGACACTTTTTTTTATTAGAGGGGTAAACACTTTTGACCCAGAGCTATGAACCAATGAGGTCACAGTATGACTAAATTTGGACCTCACTAGACATCTGGATCCCCTTAAGCCATCCTATCAGGTCCTAAATCCTAAATCAATTTCTTAAGGGGTCCCAATATGACATTTCTTAAGGGGATCAAAGAAGTTCTTAAAATTTGAAGTTGCCCAAGGCAACCAAATTTAACAATAATAAGATCGTGCAAGATTATAATATGAATGAGATTTCATGATCTAGGTTGGTCAGTTGAAACAAGAGTAGATCTCAATCAAATATTCCACAAGAAAATATTCTTCACTAACTTGCAAGTTCATTATAGTCCAAGGGGCACCAAAACTTCACCCTAAGTTCTATAAACCCCAAACCTCGAACTCTAAAATCTAAACCCTAAACACTAAACCATTCATTTTGTTCTACTTGACCTTAAAGTGAAATTTGGTTTTGTTAGGAAAATCCACCAAATTTCATTCCCTTATGCCATGTAATTTTGCCATAGGATCTTACTACATAGATCCCCTTAAGTTATCCTATTACCCTAAACCCTAAACCCTAAAGCCATCATTTTTTCTTAGGCTCTTAATGAAATTTGGTTGCCTTAAGCAACTCCACCAAATTTCATTTCCTTATGCCATGTGATTTTGTCCTAGGATCTTATTACATGTAGATCCCCTTAAGCTATCCTATTACCCTAAACCCTAAACTCTAAAGTCTAAACCCTAAACCCTAAAGCCATCATTTTTTCTTTAAAGGCTCTTAATGAAATTTGGTTGCCTTGGGAAACTTCACCAAATTTTATTCACTTGAGCCATATCCTAGGACCTCACTAGACGTAGATCCCCTTAAGCCATCATATCACCCTAAATTGTAATTCAATTTCTTAAGGGGTCCCAATATGAAATTTCTTAAGGGGATCAAAGAAGTTTTTAAAATTTGGTGTTCAAAGTTGTCCAAGGCAACCAAATTTAATGATAATAAGATCATGCAAGATTATATAATATTAATAGTTAATTGTATTTTCATTCAAGTAACATGTTCCTTAGACATAAATGAGGCTTACATATTTTATCATTTGTATTCAATTATTTAAGGTCATTTATATTGAATGGTTTAAAGGTATTTCCTAAACATGTATCTTGCATCTTGAAATTACAAATCTAATGCAAGTTCACTCATATCTTAAAGATCACATGGATCCATTCAATAATATTCGCAATCCACCTCCACCCACTCCACCTCATAACCACCCACCTCCACCACCTGAAATTGATGAACATGCTCGTTTGCAACCACAAATCAATGACAATGTTAGAACCATCCAACATCAAATCAACATTATTCAAAATGAAGAATGTGTCACACCTCCTGTGAGGATGTTTGCATCTAGGATGAAAACCCTTGTTGATGTTGTCAAGGCTATGGATGGGATCTTAGATGAGCATCGACAATGGCTAGAGGAGAGGAGAACTGGTTCTGAAAAGGAAAACACAAAGAAATGAAGAGATGCAGTAGAGAGCCACAATAGTTTCTAAATTAAGACAATGATCTTAAATAGTTATGAATTTATGAATTTGGTGAATGATGGATATTTTGTGTGATGAATTTATAAATTTGGTTGGATGGATATTTTTAGTGACATGAATTTATGATTTTGGTTCTAGATGGATATTTTTAGTGACATGGATTTATGAATTTGGTGGAGTTTATGAACTTATAATGAACAATATATAATAGTATATATTTTATGACTATCTACTAGATCATGATCTATCCTGCTGAAAAATTGTAATATATGTGTGTGTGTGTGTGTTTGTGTGTTTGTGTGTGTTAGACATAAAATGATCTTTTGTGAATGTTTCAAGTTTATTGCTTAGTATGTGTGTGCATGTATTAAAAATTTGCATATAGTTTTTAAATTTTGAAATTTGTATGTATGTACATAGGTTAGTTTAATGATTTGTACGCATGCAAATTATGCATCATATTTTTTATTTTAAATGTATGTACATGTTAAATTTTGAGTTTTGTATGGACATGTTCAAGTTCCATCAATGTATATATATGTGCATTTCAATTAAATATGTGATCTTAATATATATGTTTCTCATCCTATTTCAATTAAATATATGATCTTAATATATGTATGCACATCCTATTTTGTATGATTTAATGTAGGTGCACATTTCTATCTCATATCATGGATGATTTTAACATTGATGATATCATCAACCCACCACCTTAGCCATGGCCACATCCACCTCCCCCTCCCCCTCTACCTCCCCCTCCACCTCCACCCCCCCCTCCACCACCACCTCTCCCTCCACCTAATATGCCACATCCAATACCTATTGCATCTAACGAGGCTCGCTTGCGAGCATGTATAAATGATCAAGTTGCATCCTTACAAAATCAAATCAATGCTATGCAGAGTCAAGCATTGATTCCACCACATGTGAGACATTTTGCATCTGTGATGCAAAACATTGTTGATTCCATCAGAATGATCGATTCTGATCTTGATAGGCATCGACGAGAGAGAGAGAGAACAAATGAGACAATTTTATTCTGACGGTATCTCTTACAAACAAATATTAGACCTTAAAATAATGAAAGCCCATCTAGCCCCCTACTTTCATGACCTCGTTACTCGACAACACATTCCACCCAACAAATCTGGAATACCCATGAGGTGGTGCATACATCCAAAGATGAGTGCACATTTTTGGAATCGATGGCATATGGTTTTTGATAGTCCCCCACATGCTAATTGGGAGTGCCCATTGTATTTTTTGAGAAAATTGTATGTAGAGTTTGTTCTAGGGAAAAAGCCCAATTATTTTGATTTTAGATCATTTCAGGGTGTTGGTGGCAGCATGCCACAACAAAGGTTAGGGGCAAGGATTGATCCCTAATGCCCTGTGCATGCAAAACCCCTTGTTGTTGCTCCTGGCCCTCCCATTCCCACACCTGTACATCATTGAGCTCTGGTCTCAACATTAGGTTCCCTTAGTACACTCGCAAGAGACCTTGATCAACATGCTTCTGCGATAGTAGGTGGGGAGCATAAAGACAATGATGATGGAGGAGTTTTTTATGGAGTTGGTTCAAGTATTGCTCTAGGAGTGTCGAGGCCCATCGCCCATATATGTACCAGTTGTCATCAAGTATGCTATGGACCTGATCAGGCCACACCTAGTTCAGGTGGATGGGGAGATTCTGGTGGTTCATCTAGTCGCATCAATTCATTTGTAGAGTTTCTTACAGTAGACCATCACCTTGAGGACACTACGACACAGGTATAAATATGCATCTATGTATGTTCATTTTATAAGAATTTTGATGGATGTATATATCAAAGAAATGTTTGCAATACATTTTAGCAATCAAATTGTTTGGTGTACATATGCCACTAACGATGGGGAAATCATCTATTCCACAAGTACATACATCGACACTGGTTGTACTCAACAACCCTTATGGGGTATTTTGATTTCAATTTTTAAAATTATATATGAAATTGAATAAATTTAACTTGAATTTTAAATTTATAATTGAATCACATATATGCTTGAAATATTTATGTTGGTTTAGGCGAGTCAATTGACATCCATGTCAATTCCTCCTAAGGGATTGTCAACCACTTCTCCACTATCGGGCATCATATATCAGGGGTAGGTACATTCATATTGTAAATTTGTTTAAAGTTTATATTAGTATAGTTACAATTTTATGAATTTTGAATTCACTAGATATATGAAATACATGCATGTATACTTGTAAATATTATAAGCATTAAATGTCTATGTACATGTATGTCTAGGTTGATACCACAATGAGTATGGGCATCGGGCAAACATTTGATGTTGCAGCTACTTGTGAGGCCACTAATTTCTAGGTTGTTTACAAAACTTTCTACACAAAATGTGCAAACTTGAATATACATATATATATACCTAATTGAATTATACATGCTTTAATTTTGATCTTGTAGGACTTTGTTAGTGCAAGTTTCAGCCTTGACTCAGACATAGTTACACCACCAAGAGGACATGCAGAGCAGGCTCCAGATCAAATGGTAATTTAATTTTTTTATTATATTTAAAGTTGACCAATTATAAATTACATATTCTGAATATAACTTAAATTTTAAATTTTAAATTGAATATGTACGTAATATGAGATTTGTTACATATTCTTTTTCTTTTATAGCATGAGACACATCTTGTAGTTGAGCATGTACATATGGGTCCTGGAGAAGAGCCTAGTGCACAACCTCAGAATACAATACAATTAAAATATGATAAATTATAAATTAAATTAAATTAAAAAAAATTAATTGTAGAGTTATACATCGAATTTCAAATTTCTTTGTCTTGTTTATGTAGATTGATTTAGAGAATTTCGAGATTGCTTCAGGTGTACCAGAGCATCCAAACACATATATGACATTAATTTAATTTTATGATGGATTATAAATTAAATTGTCATTAAATCATTTTTCATTATCTTACATCTGATTTCATCTTTCTCTTGTACAAAGTGTTTCAGGTCACCCACATAGTCCGCATGGTGTGAAGAGGTCTCTTGATTATAGAGACTGTACATGACCTAGAAACATGTCGTTTTATGTGCTATATTTGTTTATTTCATGGACTATATTTTTGGTTTCTCATGTACTTTGTTGGACTTTATATTTCATGGCTCAAGCACTTAGTTGGACTTTAGTTCACGGGTTGTACTCTGGACTTTATTTCATGCACTTAATATATTGGTTTCACGCACTTACTATGTTACATAAATTATGGACTTTATTATTGTTTGAAATTTTAATTTACACATGTACATTTATGCATTTTATGCTCATAGTCAAGACATTAATATAGGACATTAATGTGAAATTTAGTGATCTCATACATGATATTAATATAGGAAATTTAATATTTATACTTTACAAATTTAGTTATCTCATACATGATATGCACATTCAATAATTAGCGATAATTACTCAATGAACTTATTCAATTCATGTCAATCAATAATTAGTCAATAAATCATAATTTACAAACAAAAGAAATCTGTTTATATACCAGAAAGGATAAAATTTTAAGAAATAAACAATACCATAGAAGATTAGAGAATAAAAACATTAATAAATTCTATAAATAATAACATCTAACACTAATTTATAAGTTGTCAAAACAAATAATGACATCCCATACTAATTTATAAGCTATCAAAGCAAATAATGGCATCCAATACTAATTTGTAAGCTATCAAAACAAATAATGGCATCAAATATTAATCTATAAGTTGTCAAAACAAACAATGGCATCAAATACTAATCTATAAGCTATCAAAACAAATAATAGCATCCAACACTAATTATAGGTTGTCTTAAGGAGTCGTAATATGACGTCTTAAGGGGATCAAAGAAGAGTATAATTGAGTATAAATATAAAGTGATATTAACAAGTATTATAAGTTTTAGGGTGAGTCATCATAACACGTCTTAAGGGGATGCCTAAAGGGGTCATAATACGTCTTAAGGGGTCTTAAGGGGATGTCTGAAGGGGTCATAATAGAACGTCTTAAGGGGATATCTTAAGGGGTCATAATACAACGTCTAAAGGGGTCATAATAGAATGTTTTAAGGGGATGTATTGAGGGGTCATAATACAACGTCTAAAGGGGGTGTCTTAAGGGGTCATAATAGAATTTCTTAAGGGGATGTTTGAAGAGATCATAATACAATGTCTAAAGGGGATGTCTTAAGGGGTCTTAAGGGGATGTCTTAAGGGGTCATACTAGAATTTCTTAAGGGGATGTATTAAGGGATCATAATACGTCTTAAGGGGATGTCTAAAGGGGTCATAATACAATGTCTAAAGGGGATGTCTTAAGGGGTCTTAAGGGGTCATAATATAATTTCTTAAGGGTATGTATTAAGGGGCCATAATACAACGTCTTAAGGATATAATTGATTTAAAAATAATGTATGCATGATATTTAGTGATTATACAATTAGACATAAAGTTTCAAAGTAGGAAAACATGCACATTTAACAAAAAAAAAATATAATATTGATTTGATACATAGAAGTACATAGAATATGTTTAATTCTGTAAGTATGTATGTACATATATGTCATCTCAAAACAATGTTTACAAAATTTGGATATGCCATCTCAAGAACATCTCAAACTTGTGCCTAGAATGTAGTAGGTCTTCACACCACCTGGTATCAAAAAGGTACAAGCAATATCAATGAAATCATCAAAACATACATATTTTAATTTATATAAAACTATCTATATGTACACAACTCAAGTACCTACATTTAAAAGTATTCCACACATGTTTGTAGGTTGAATCCAGGCATCCTCTCCTTTTTGTTTCAAAGTATGAGATCAATGCAATGATGGCTTAGTGATACAAAAAATGACAATAAATAAATTTTAACTATTAATGTACAACCAATATCAATATGTAATCAAAACAAGTATTTAAATATAATTTAACTGATAATTACCTATTTTTACCAAGTATTCCATGTTGTCTAGGTTGAATTTGCATGGACTAGATCCTTTTTTTTATTATGCCTTAAGGATGTATAAAAGGACAATTTAAATGAATTTCAACTAATAACACACTTGACCAATGTCGAAACATGTATTTAATATATTTAAAAGGAAAAAATAAAACTAAAACTATATTTACCTGTATTTACTTATTCCATTGTACTATCTGCATCCTCTCTTTTTTGCAATGCATCTATGATTGCCTCATGCTCTTCCATAGAAATTGACCATAGCACTTTTTTTGAAGGTCTTCCACGACACTGCTTTAGTTTTATATTTGTTTCCACCGCCAAATGTGAATGATGTATAATCTTTTTATGTGTTTCATAGTCTTCAAATGCAGGTAGACCATTCTTTCTTCTTAGGTATTTTCATAGCCAAGTGCCAACAACCACCACTGATCCTATTGGAAAACATGTTCAAAAACCATCATCAAATAAGTTCTCAAAATTTTCTTAAGGGGATCAAAGACTTGTTCTAAACAATTGCTTAAGGGGATCAAAAACTTGTTATCAAAATTTTCTTAAGGGGGTGTCTTACGGAGATCACCGTACCTGTTGGATAATGAAAGCCATCATCATCTTCTCAAGGTGATATTAACTTATGTTTAGTTTCCACACAACGAGCCAACCAATATTATGTTTTCTCTTCATTCCCCTTAGGTGCAATAACAACATACACATGTCCTGCCAACAAAATTCAATTTAATAACTTGCACATATCCATATAAATAATTTAGTATTACAAAATAACTTAATAAAGAGAAATAAAATGAAATAAATTGAATTAAAATTACCTTCTTGTACAAGGTCTGAAACATGGTCATAATATTTAGATGCAAACACTTGATCATTTTCTTCAATAGTTCTTTCATATTGATCATGTGCTTCTCCAGGTGTCAACAATCTTTGCTGCCACTATTCAACCCATTATGTATTTTCACATGATTCCCAATCTCCTGAGATACAAAACTGGAAAAAACATGCAAGCTCCCTTGTCCAAATAGTCCATGTGCTTGTTGTCACACTCCTAAATGAATGCCATTTAGTAAATCCACTGGTTGTCTCACAATAAACTCTAGGTACAATGTTCTCTTCTTCCACCAACCAAAAGAATCGATGAACTGTAGAGTAATCACTCGGAACAAGTGTAGATAATCTTCTATTACACCAATCCACAATCTCATGTTCATCTTTAAATTTTACTAAATCCTCAAATTTTAATTGTTCTCTAGCAAGAATTCTTTTGACACACGCAAAAGCTCCATCATGTTCTCCTTTACCATGCCCAACTTTAAAAAAACTCCATATATGATGGATATTAAATTCCTTGTGAACCCTACTTAAACAATAGAACATTCAAGCATTCTTCAATTGCTCCGTACAATTATCTGACCATATGAGGTGTTCTTTCATATGGATTCCTCTTTCTCTTAAATTTCTATAAAATATACTGAAACAATATTGAAAAACCCTGACGAGTGTAACCGATTGTCACTTAAATAAAAATGATACTCCCTCAAAACTTTTCTATCATCCTCAGTGCTATCATCTGCATGTCTATAAACAATATGGACAAACATAGCTACTTGCACTGAATTATAATATTGAGATTGAATTTCCTCTTGTGGAGTGAGAGTATAATTCTCCCCAAAATCAACCACTGAAAGTATAGTACCAATTGGAAATGTGTTTCTACATGCGTGAAATTCTCCATCAAGCCATCGAGCATGTTCATAGTGCATGACATATTTTGGTACAATTTTATTCTTAAATTCACTCATGAATGCATGCACACTAACTTTTTTGTAACTAAATCACAACGCTTTCCTATTTTTCCAAAATCATGATCAACACTTTCATGCAAACAAATTCTTAAAAATGAAAGATTTCCACAGTTAATGCATTGTCCAGAAATACAAGAACTTAAATAAAATAATTTATCATTAGATTTTTCACAAACAAACCTAAAATAAACTCTCTTATTGCTTCAGGTGGCATATCAATACCACACTCCTGTATAATCATGTTAGTATGCAAGGTACAACGTATATATCAAAAAAATCATAAAAATAATGAAATTGAACATGTATTTTACAACAACAAGATATTCGTTGCTTATTAATTTTTACATACCAAGGTTTACATTTTTCAAAAGACCTTTGACT
>VDFB02271358.1:82758865-82950904 GCA_007258455.2 Sequoia sempervirens | reverse complement strand
TTATTGTGGTTAGGGTGGTCAGACAGACACCTACGTCTTATTTTTCCTTTGAAATTTAAGTACTGTTGCATTGAAATTTTAATTTTTCACCAAATAGACTTTTAAAAAAATAAAATAAACTTAGTAGTTTAAAAACTACATTCAATTTTCCACAGATTCTATTCTTACATATTTTTGAAATAATATAGATAACTTATTCAAATTTTTATGTCAAGTTGCCTAACTCTGATTTTTCTGAATTTTCATTGCCACTTAAGGGCCTGTTTTTTCCATGATAATCCTGCACATACCCATTTCAAACTTAGAGAATATTCCCCTTTTTATGCCATGCTGAAAGAAAATGATGAATTTAATAAATCAATAAATTGATTTATTTGTGAAAGTGGGAAAAGCTATAGGATGTGATAGGTGATTAGATTAGATTAATAAGGATTAGATTAACTTAGTGGGGGATTAGGTGATTTGACCCATTTGACTTAGATTTAGAGATTTAACTAAATCAAAGGGGGATGAAAGGTGATTTCAGACTTGATTAAATAAATATTTGATTTATTTAATCAAAGAGGATGTTGTTAGGCTTAAATTTAAATAAAGTTAATTTATTTAATTTAAATAAATGACCTTAGGAGATTAATCAATTAAACTTGGTTTATTTAATTGATGAGCGAATATGATTATGCATGATGTCAATTTTGTGTGTCTACATTGCCATATGTCCTCCTTGTGGTATACTCCTTGACAAGTGGTTGTTGAAAAAGTTAAGGGCTTCCAGGTAGCTCATAGAACCAAGATCTAGAGGAATTTTTCCAGTAAAACAATTTGTGGAAAGGTATAATGTTTCCAGCCAAGTCAGTTGTGTGACACTATTTGGAATATCACCACTGAAATTGTTCATGGAAAGGTTGAGCAACTTCAATCCCTTCAATTTTCCTAAATCAGAAGGAAGATCCCCATTTAGTTGATTGTTTGAGAGGTATATGGTTGCCATGGTGGGGAAAATATATGTGTAGTTCTCATCTCTACCTTTGGAATTCATAGTCAATTCATTCTTATACGTGTAGCCTGAGGTGAAAGATTTACTTAGATCTATTAGAACTTCAACCCTGGAAAATTCCTGATATGTTTCTACCAACAGTGCTTGCAAACAAAAAATGATGTGGGGTATAAGACCTGATAATCAATTTGATGAAAGGTCCAGGATTTGTAGTTTCTTCAGCTGCCTAATTTCTATAGGAATACTACCTTCAAAATTATTCTTCCTCATTGCTAACACTTTCAGCTCTGAAAGATTTCCTATCGAGTTTGGAATGCAGCCTTTCAACAAGTTTTGGCCAACATCTATAAAATTTAATTTTATGCAGTTTGATATGGAAGGAGGGAATGATCCACTCAGTTGGTTATTATTTAGAGCTAGTGACCTCAGTTCACTTAGCTTACCAAACTCATACAAAATCATTCCCCTAAAATTATTATTCCCCAAATTCAACATTTGAAGCTTGGAACAATTGGCTAAGCTTAGAGGGATGATTCCATTCAAAGTGTTATTTGACAAATTTACAATCTTCAATGAATAGTTGCCCTATAAGTGTGGAGGAATATTTCCTATCAACAAATTGTTGTTGAGCAACAATGCTTTTATATCGGGAGGCCAAATTGATGGTATCTAACCACACAATTCATTGCTAGACACATCCAAGATCTCCAATGGATTCCGAGCTAAAGTATTTAGCAAAAGGAAACCATCAAGATGGTTTGCTGTGAGATTGATGTAGACAAGATTCTTATCCAACAGCCACGAAGGAATTTCTCCAACAAGATTGTTGTCAGTTAAGTCTAACCATTCAAGTGAGAACTAAGTCAAAATCCACAATGGGATTTGACCATCCATCGTACATGATGTAATAGATAATGTGCTTAACTGGAATGAG
The DNA here is from genome assembly GCA_007258455.2 of Sequoia sempervirens. NCBI lineage: Eukaryota > Viridiplantae > Streptophyta > Pinopsida > Cupressales > Cupressaceae > Sequoia > Sequoia sempervirens. Next base: position 82,948,976 of record VDFB02271358.1, on the reverse strand, counting down.
CGGATCCAGGTGGTGCTAATATCAAGTACACAATTTGACAAGGACATACTTTCCAATTTGCTAAGGTTATGAAAGAAAGCGTCTGAAATTATATGTTGGCCATCTAGTGAGAGAGAAAGAAATCCAAGTGAAGAGGGTAGAGCTAAGGAAGCAATACTTTGGTTGAATGCATTCCCATCAACATAGAGCTCAACAAGGGAGGAGAGCCTTGAAAATGAGGAGGGAAGAGTTTTAGTTAATTGGTTGTAAGATAGATCTAAGGTTTCCAAAGATTGCCCAAGGAATCTAGGATACAACCACTTAAAGAATTATTAGAAATAACAAAATATTTGAGAGAGGAAATGTTGCCTAAAGAATAGGGAATATTACCACTCAAGTGATCCTCAGAAATGATAAGCGTATTTAGAGAAGAGAGATTTCCCAGACAGGATGGTAAGCTTCCATTCGATTGATTGCTAAAAGGATTAACAAAACTAAGGTTGTTGAGCAAACAAAACAAATAGTACTGAGGACAGTGTCACCTTCCAAAACATTCTCTCCTAAATCAAGGACAACAAGAGAAGAAGACAATGGAATATTCCCACTCGACCTATTAGAAGATAAACACAGTTTTGTGAGTGAAGAGAGACTTCCCAGACATGATGGTAAGCTTGCATTCAGCTGATTGCCAGAAAGATCAACCACACTAAGGTTGCTGAGAATACAAAGAGTACTGAGGGCAATTTCACCTTCTAATTGGTTATATGATAAATTAAGAACAACAAGAGAAGACATGTTTGCAAAAGACAGTGGAATGTTTCCACTCAACCTATTCTTATATAAATTCAGTTTTGTGAGCAAAGAGAGTTCTCCCAAACACGGAGGAAGTGTACCTGTTAATCCCATGTGGGTTAGGCATATGATTGCAACAAAAGTGAGGGTGCACAAGCTCTTAGATATGACGCTGCCCTTCATTCCAACACCACCCTGTATTTCAACGCTGACTACATGATGGGTGGTATTATGGCAGGAAATACCGTCCCAGAGACAGCAATCACTTCCCTTCTCCCAGGAGCTCAGATTAGAATGAAAAGAATAATTCAAGGCATCTTTGAATTGAAGAAGAGCTTCCCCTTCCTTCTGAATACATCTGCAGCAGAAGCGGAGGGCAAACAGGGTAAGAACAAGAAACAAAAATAAGTTGATTTGGGCGCCATGAATTTGGGTGATTTGTCAGGCGAAGAGAGGGCAACTAATTATAAAGAAAGGGGGGGTTGACTGGGGTCGACAAAAAACACTATGAGTGGGGTTAACAAAGGTGGGTGAGACAACAGCAGCCTGCCTGCCAACGTTGGGAAACAACTATGATGCAGATGTTGTAAAAGTACAATAATTAAGATATGTGAAAGGAAGGCTCACAAACTTTTCATGGAAGCATGAGTTGTTCACACTTATTAGAATGGGTTTACAAAGGGCATTCTGAGACATACCGCCCACAACGATAAGGCTGGAGAAACAGTTGATGTTTAAAGACTAATTGTAACCATGAAATATTAGTAAAGAATAAACAAATAGCAAGTCTTTCTCCTTTATTTTAAGTCCATTTCAATTAGTGGATGTCTACGCATAATTAGACTCACTCCTCATATAGACTTAAGCTAACTTTCAGCCCAACAATTTTAGGATTAGCTCTATGAGTAGATTTGTAATCACATGTTTACGTATAATTAGACTCTCTCTTCACATAGACTTAAGCTATTATGTTTTCATTAAACTGACTTTCAGCTCAATAATTTTAGAATTTGCTGTATGAGTAAATAAAAAATACAGAATATTATTTTCATAAATTTTATTTATATATATTATATTTAAAAATAGATTGATTGTATAAATTTATAATAGTAAATTTTTTGTTTTTGTGTTATATATTAATTTTAGTTTGATTAGAGTATTGTAAATGTAATAATTAGCTTATAATTAGTATAGTTGTGTAAAAATTCTTTCTTGACATCTTTAATTTGGAAATATATATATATATATTATTAGTTCCACTTGGAAGGTATACGAATGCAATCATCAACTTTTATTATGTTGGCAACAATAACCAATTGGATTCAAGAATTAAAATATGTTGACTATATTTTCTAATGTTTATATTTGTTTCATATTTTTTTAATATAATAAAACTATTTTGTTTCAATTCTATTGGCCAATAGTTGTGTATAGTAATATTTGTATGATGTAAGCATTTTTAGTAATTTATGATTTCTGGGTCCATTCATATACAAACAATATTGGCCAATAGTTGTGTTGCAATCAAAGAATGCCATGCAAGCTAATTTTGGAATAAAAACAAGAATAAAAATCCAAGTTTTTATTAGGTAAGACATGGGTATATGTCTTCAAGATATGGTTGGTGATGGATGGAAGTTTAAGACACATGGCATAATAAAAATTTGAAATTGAAAACCATCTTGCATTATAGCTAAATCCACTAGCAATCACACCTTGGTGTGCAATGGGTATGCCGAAGAGTTGTGGAAGGTCAATAAGGGAAAGATTTGGTCTATTTTTTTGCATACATTTGTGCAATATATGAGTCCAATTGGTAGGCCATTTAGAAAATGATTTTTTATGCAACAAAGGTCTCAATGGAGAAGTGATAGCTTCAAATCAATTGTGCATCCACTTATAGGGATCCAAACATGATTGGAATAAAACCTTTGAATTAGGAAGATAATTAGGTTCCATTACAAATAGGCCCATATTGTGTTTATAATAAGGAGAGATGGAGAGATAGGAACAAAAAATGAACAAATAGAGGGATTGAGAGAGGTAATGAGATAGAGATAGAGAAGAATATGGAGATGGAGATGGAGAAGGCAAAGGAGAGGAATAGAGATGGGTAATGGAGGGAGAGAGAGAAGAGGGGGAGAGAGAGATAGAGGAGAGAGGGAGATATAGAGATATGGTGATAGAGACAAGTAATATAGAGAGAGGTATAGAGAGAGGGAGAGAAAGATATAGAGAGGGAAGGATAGAGATAAATATAGAGATAGAGATAGGGAGGGAGAAATATCACCATATATATCTTTCTCTATCTATCCCTTTCCCTATTCCTCTATATATCCCTATATCTCTCTCTTTATATCTCCATATATATCTCTATCTCTCTATCTCACCATCTATATGTTTCTCTATCTCTCCCTCTCCCTCTCCCTCTATCTATCCCTATATCTATCTATCCCTATATCTCTCTATCTTTATATCTCCCTCTATCTCTCTATCTATTTCGCTCCCTCTTCTTCTCTCCCTTTATCTTCATCTCTACCTCTATCTTCCTCTCTCCCCCTCTGTCTTCCTCTCGTTTTGATGGTATACAAAATTAGATAATTAGTTGACAATGACATGTACCATGACAAGTGAAGGGGCCAATGAAGAGTCAACTGAACTATACACAATGATTTTGGGAAACACTTGATGTACCACCTACTTTTGTGAGCTTTTTTGTATCAAAATTGCAAGACCGTTAAACAATGATACAAAAAAACAAACCCAACCTACAATTATCAATGAAAAACATAAAAATAAAAGGAAATAACTACCATTAACTTGATTAGCTGATGCAACAAGCTCATGGATACTCCTTGCAAGTTGTAAGAAAAAGGCTAGAAATCACATTGTCTAATAAGTCTTCCTAGCAAGTTAGTAAATGCAATCAAAACTATGATAGTTTTTGGTGTATCCCTCGACTCATAGAACACTCATGAAAAATATAAGAAAATAAGAGATACCATTATCAATCATGTGTATGCATAATCTTATATTTTATTTCCATCACTAGTGTTAACGTATTTTGTATGTATAGGAAGAGAGAGAGAGATAGATAGCCGAGATAGGGAGGAAAAGAGAGAGGGAGAGATGGGGAGAGGTAGAGTGAGGGAGGGAGAGAAAGGGAGAGAGATAGGTGGAAGATAGATCTAGATAGGATTATTTCCTCTCTCCTCTCTATCTTTATCTCTCTCTCTCTCTCTTTCATTATCTCTCTCCACCTCTCTCTTTGTTTCACTGTATCTATCTCTCATCCCTTGTTGATCATGTTTTATATCTTCCTTTTTTATTTCTTTATCCTCCTCTCTCTTTCTTAATCTCTATATTTTGTTGTTTATATTTGTCTTCCCTTTTATATATTATATATTTGAAATATATAATCAAATATAAATATACCATAGATTTTATTTATAACCTAAATAACAAATATATAAATTTTAAATATATAACATAGTTAATATAAATATATAATTTTAATATATAATAACATTTAAAATCTGACCATACATGTTTTGCATGCATAATTTATATATTAATTAAAATTTGTTTTCCCCAATTTCAAAAACATTTAAAATATATATTTAATAATTTATATTATATTAAATTAAAATATTGTATATATTAATTAATAGGTATATTTAATTTAAATAACAAAGTTTACTTTACAAATTTAATTTGAAATTTAACGGATGATATAATACCTCTTTCTAAATAAATTAAATTGTTATTTTTTGATAAATTAATTTAAATAATAATATATGTTAAAAATATATTATAATTATAATTATTTTATTTTATTTAATAATATTTAATATATTATAATAAATAGAAGAGAGGTACTTCATATAAGTAATATTTAATAAAGTAAAACTGACCATACATGTTTTGCATGCATACTTAAGAATAAATTTATCTACTTATGTTGCATGTAGATACATCATATAAAGAGGGAAACCCTCATCCCCTATCAACTTCATGTAGATTCACACATACACACAATAGTGGTTGCAAAATGAAGGGATAAAAGTGCATACCCTTCATGTCTACACATTTTTATGTCACTTTACACACATGTAAATGAGTAGTCATAAGACTTGATTGAGCTATTTGGGATATAAGCCTTCTACCCACCACCCATTTGCCAGTTTGTCACCATTTCATTTTGTGACAACACATCCCATGACATTGTACATTGTAACCTAGACCATGTCATGCAACTTGGTTCTAATCTAGACCAATACACTTGACCTTGTTATAGACCAAGTTGTGTGACTTAACTTGGTCTTAGCCTATGTTGTTTGGCTAAATCTATTATTAGCCTAGGCTATGTGCCTCAACCTAGAATGCCAAAATTCAAATTAATCATTTCTGACCTTGAAACTAATTCTTACAAGAAACTAGACATTACCCTATTAACCCACACTTGTTTTTTTTTTTGAATTAACAACCATGAATATATATCTAAACCATATCTTAGGTCATTTGAAATAATTGAAGAATCATCCAAGAACTATATCCTTTAAAGAGAGATCTTTACATTAGACATTACAGTAGTCTACTAATTACATCAAATTTGCATATTTGTAGCATGTTTTATACCTGTGTGGCAAGGTAAGGGCATATCAATGTCTTAAAGTAAGTCCCACCATGCTTCTTAGCACAACTAAACTAAAAAAGACAAGCACTAAAATAAAGGTGATCGATTTTACGAAGACTATGCTAACAAAGGACAAAGGTGCTCCATATAGACTATAGATCGTATGAACCAAACTAATTTAAGAGTGAGTGCCCAATCGCCCACCATTCTACGCACTTAGCCACTTGGCTTGTTATACCAAATCTTTAGACTCTGTAAATGTGATGGAAAAGGGGGTTGGGTAGATGACGACATTGTACAGCCCACACCTATAATTTGCACATTTTTAATGAGTTTTATTGTTTTGAGAGTAAGGAGATAGTGAGTAGTATGAAAGCATGTACTGAAATGCCCAGAATAACTGCCGAAAACTTGTCAAAATGAGGGGTTTAAATAAGTCAATGGAGTCGTCAAGCTCAGAAAGATACCAGGTAAGTAAAATTGTTTGATCTTTACAATAGTCTGGTTTTACTTTCATATTTTAAATGAGCTTTTTTAATATGAAATTTGTTCTAAGTTCTTACAGACCTCATAGCTTAATTGAAAGGTTTAACATTCCACTTGCTAAGACTTCTGGACGCTTTCAACGGACGTGCTGTCAGCAAAAATGTAAAATTTTACAAGTGGACGATGGACGCTCAGGAAGTGTTCAATTGTCTTGCATGCCTATCCCACACTGCAGATCGTCGATCTCAAAAATCAACTCGGCTTGTTTAAATAGGGTTCGGCGTAATTCGGCGTGATAAAGACGTATTTGGGCGGCGAAAGAAGGCAAACATGGTGGACTTTATTAAAGAGATTCTTATTTGTCCATAGTGCACGTGGGGCGGTGAGAGTATCCCATTTTTTTTTTAATGTTTCTGCAGTAAGTGGATGATATGATTCATACAGAACTCCCAAGTCTCACCTTGTCATCTATCCAGGAATTTTTCCACAAAACACGAAAGTAGGTTGCTTAGTATTGGGAAAAATTCATTGATATTTTAGTGGGCTTAATCTCTTCTTAGAGAAATTGTTCACCCATCTAATGGATTGGGGTGTAGTGATTGCTCTAGGAAAATTTAGACTACCATCAACAATTGGCTCATGACAAATTCACATTAAGTAAAATTCACCACCAGTAATTTATCATTATTGAAAATCCACATTAACATTTTTAATATTAATGCAATTAATTTTCTGAGGGGTGAATTGCTAGTGGTGAATTTTACTTGTGATGAATTTGCCATGTCGTGATTCGTGTGGTGACACTCGAGTAAAATCATCCCTTTTTAGCAGCAAATTCTATCCCTGTTCCAAGGAGGATTTTGACAACAAAGTAAAGCCTTCAAAAAATCATACATCATTAAGCCACTTGTATCCTAAACATTACCAAACACATTTTTGTCATGGAAGACTGCTAGCTGGTATCAACTACTGCGGTAAGGTATGATTAAATGGAAGCAACTTTTTTTAATACATTATTGAAAAAAACACTATTTGGTTTCTTTAGTTTGGGCATGGGAATTGCTTATGAATTGAAGGCGGAGTTATATTTTGAAATTGATATTTGGGTGTTTTAGGGGCATGAATCTTTTGTTTCATATGAAAGTCTATTGGAAAAAAGTCACACCTGAATTGAAGATGGACTAACCACAAAGCGGGCCAGTAGCTCAATCGTAGAGCACTCCAACGGCAATGAGAGGTCCCAAGTTCAAGTCCTAGCTGGTCTATGAATGCAAAATTTAACATGGTATCAGAGCTAGACCAAGCTAGGAGCCCCAGGCACAACAAATGTGGCTTATGGTGGGGTAGGGGGGCGGGGAGCAGGGGGCGGGCGCGAAGGGTGGCGAGGTGTTGGAAAAAAGCCACACCTGAACTAAAGATGGACCACCCATAAAGCGGGCTGGTAGCTCAGTGGTAGAGCACAGTGGCAATGAGAGGTCCTAAATTCAAGTCCTAACTGGTTTATGAATGCAAAATTTCACAAAGTCTTGAGCATTTGCATAATTTTCTCTTCATCCTTAGAGTCACACACATTTTTATTGCTACTTAACTATGCTTTTTGCAATGATCAAGGTAAATTTATATACCCTTCTCTAAAAATCAAGTTTGGAATCATCTGGATTTTTAGCTATTCTTATCTCTACCATGAGAGGTTGCCCTGTTTGGTTGGGGCTATAGCTTCAGCCTCTAATTTTCTTTGGTTTCAAACCTATAGCTAGAGACCCTCAAAATCGAAGCTCATTCAAGACTCATTTTACCTGGTAAATCGATGTTTATCTTACTTGATAATATTGAAAATTAGTATCTTAGACGCACTCACATTCCATAGAAGAAGGAAGCAATACTTGAAGTTCAAGAACTCACTAAAATTTGTCAAGCTACACCATCATAGTTGCATTGCTATCCAAAATGATCTCTCTCTAGATATATATAGAAACAAGCACAAGAAGTCATTTTTCCATAAAAATAGAAGAAAAATTCTTGTAATGAAGTTATTTGGATGCTCTCTCTCTCTCTCATGCACAACCCCATAAGAAAAATCCACTTGGGAGGTCATCTTAGGCATGGTGTGTTGCACAGATAGGTGTCGTTGCACCAAAATATCGATCTATTAATGTCCTATACAACTGTCAGAGTTAATGAATCCATGGGAGGCAGTTAAACCATGTCACAAACCGGAGCATTGTATTGCACAACACAAGGAGACCAACGAAACACACATAAAATTAGATAACTGAAGGTACATAAGGAGGTGAAATTTGATGAGTAATCTAGCCATAAATGTTTTTATAGATTTGTTAGAAGAGGAACAAACATACTTTGTATCCATTGGCTCTTTATTCATTTGTGTATACATCATAGAATTAGTCGAATGCTTGAATACTTACTAGTGTTCAATATTGTTAAATTGTGTATGCAATGGAAAATTATTAGCATAAAATTTCCAATTTTATTTTAGTGAAGTCTCCAAATAATTTCCCCCATCATTCATACCATCAACATGAATCACATTATTATCAATAAGATATACAATTTTATGGCTGAATTCCATACATGTATATGTATGGTGTCCATTAACTCCATGGAAATTGTAGAAGGATTATTCACTATAACTCTTAGATAATCCTTTAAAGGAATCCAATAGATTGATAGAATTATGGTTGGCCAAATTATTAGGAAGGTTTGAAGAACATTATCCAATGGTTTGCTAAGCTTTGTAAATTTCCTAGGCCCTTAATTTTTGAAGATGCAAAATTAGATATCATAGACATTTGATTAGAACTAGATTTATATTCTTTCTTGTCATTTCCTTTTTGAAATTTATTATTCTTTTGATATTTTGAAAGGTTGGAAGAAGTAGGGAAGGCCCCACAATTCCAACCATTAAATTCAAAATAATTATTTCACTAGTTTCAACATAAACATATACCTTAGGTAAACCTTCGTCAACTACCTTAAACTCATATATTTTTCATTAGTTTGTATGATGAATTATACCTACACATATCTATGGTATCAAAATTACTTATAAATATGTAGCTATATTTTGCATAAATGTCTACAAAAACAGTTGTAACTACCTTTGAGAAAATTTATCTATCCTTTATGCTTGATGGATATCCATACCCTATTCCAAAACTCCCATTTGATATAGGTTGGAAGGATGCTAGAAAAGGTTGTAGAGTATGGCTTTACACCTACCAATTGCATTTAGTTGCAAGTTTCTAAAGTATTTTCAATAAATTCATTTTGTTAATATCCTACAATTAGGGCATTGAGAACATATTTGTTTGAGGCATTCTTTCAAACAGTTCGCGTGCCTTGTCTGTGCTTCCACATTTTTTATATCCTACAATCATGACATTCTTCAAACAATTTTTGGAGGCATTCTGCCAAACATTTCATGTGCCTTGTCTATGCTCAAACTTTTTTCATACATGTCTACCAAAGTAGTTGTAGCTACAACATCTAACAAAATTCCTCTAATTTTAATCTTGTAATGGATGTCCATACCATATTCCAAAGCTCTCATTTTGTCATAGGCTGGGAGGATGCTAGAAAACATTGTGTTGTTGGCTTTACACCTGCACATTTGGTTGAAAGTTTCTAAATTATTTTCAACAAATGTATTTTGAGTGTATCTTGGAATCATAACATTCCATGAGACCACATTTCTTTTAGGCATACATTCACGCGCCTTGTATATTCTTTCACATTTTGCATACATGTGTACCAGAGCATTTCTAACTATAATATCTACCTAAAATCCCCTTTCCATTATGATTTAATGGATGTTCATACCCTGTTTGAAAGCTCCAAACATAACCACTGCAACAACCATTTGTGTATCTATTCTACTCTAACGTCTTGTTTTATGTGATCAAACCATCCACCAAACTTCCACGTGGGAACTATTTGAATTTGAAATTAAGGAAACTATTGTATGAACAAGAATGAAAACAGATGTTGGCTATAGAAATGGGCCCACATTTTCCACATAAGCAGTCAAAGTAGCTTAGTGTGTGTTGTTTAAGCCCAACCCTCCAATCTTTATAGTTCTTTCCTCTGCTACTATTTTTTCCATTACATCTAGTCCCTCTCCTTATGGACTAATGAGAAGTAATTTAAGAGCACATGATATCACTTTATCTTTGGAGGAGAACTTTGAGATTTCAAATCATTTCAATTTTTTGACTTTTGTGGAGAGGGATGGGGAGTTAATTGACTACTTTGTAGATCCACATGATGGAACTACTATTTTTACAAAGGATAGGTTTACTAAATTTGTTTTTGTCATAAGGCTTTTTCTACTGACACGAGTGGCCCTTCACAACCCAATTTAACCCTACCACATGTTTCAGACTTTGGCTTTGATGGTGTACATTTCTTTTTGGCTCCCCACCAGGATATACACAAAAAAGAGGTTCTCCTCACTTGTGTGAGATAGATTTTTTGATCTCATAAAATATTTAAAAAAATATAACTGGGAGCAAGGAAATCCCACCTCTAAGATCTACCTTAAATGTTGGTAAAAATAACAAATAGGGCAACAAGAAGAAAGGGTTAAAATGCATTAAAAAATGTAAAAATGGAGTTAGAATTGTCTTGGGCGAAGACATTATGATGTCTCAAGTTGTTGAATTGGGTATGTGTAGGATCATGATGGGCCAAAAAGTGGCGATATGTTGGGTATGTGTAGGGTATGTGGCTGATGACTTTATTTTTATCCAAAATTGATGAAATGAAAAAGGTTTTTAAAGAAGATTTTTAGCTTTCCACCAATATAAATTATGCTTTACTTTGAATTTAATAAATAATTATTTTTCATTTTCTATTTGAATTATGACTAAAGTCTTGATTGATAGGCTGATTGAAAAATATCTATAGCTTTCAAATGGTATCACATTTTTTGAATCTAAAACATGGGTATGTGTAGGATCATCATGGAAAAAACAGGCCCTTAAATGACAAAAAATTCAAAAAAATCAGAGTTAGGCAACTTGATGTAAAAATTTGAATAAGTTATCTATGTTATTTCAAAAATATGTAAGAATAAAATCTATAGAAAATTGAATGTAGTTTCTAAACTACTAGGTTTATTTAAAAAAAACCTATTTGGTGAAAAATTGAAATTTCAATGCAATAGTACTTAAATTCGGGGAAAAATAAGAAGTAGTGCATTCGACCAACCTAACCACAATAAAATGATAATATTTTTGTAATATTTTAAATATAAGTAGAAGACTCATGTCCTGGATGTGATACATTTTTGGTATTTTTTTTCAAGTAAATAATTAATTATGAATTTTTTATTACAACTTTTAAAAAATATAAAAACTCGTATGTCTAACCACCTTAACTTGGTCAAAACTTAATGAAATTCAATTTTTCTTTTTAATCCTATAGTATGCAAAGCATAGCTACACATATTTCATATTAAAAAAATGTGATACCGTTTGAAAGTTATAGATGTTTTTCAATTAGCATATTAATCGGACTTTACTCATAATTCAAATAGAAAATGAATAATAATAATTTATTAAATTCAAAGTAAAGCATAATTTATATTGGTGGAAATATGAAAATCTCTTTTAAAAACCCTTTTTGTTTCATCAATTTTGGGTAAAAAAAAAGTTGTCAGCCACATACCCTACAAATACCCATAATATCACCAGTTTTTGGCCTAGCATGATCCTACACATACCCACATGCGTCACATTCTATACTTTTCATACTATAGAATTAAAAAAAATTTGAATTTCATGAAGTTTTGACCAAGTTATGGTGGTCAGACATACGAGTTTCTATATTTTTTAAAAGTTGTAATAAAAAAATCATAATTAATTATTTAGTTGGAAAAAAATTATAAAAAATATGCATCACATTGGAACACGAGTCCTCTACTTATATCTAAAATCTTATTAAAAAATATTATCATTTTAATGTGGTTAGGGTGGTCAGACAAGCACCTACTTGTTATTTTTCCTTGAAATTTAAGTACTACTGCATTGAAATTTCATGTTTTCACCAAATAGATTTAAAAAATAAAAAATAAACCTAGTAGTTTAGAAACTACATTCAATTTTCTACATATTCTATTCTTACATATTTTTGAAATAATATAGATAACTTTTTCAAATTTTTACGTCAAGTTGCCTAACTCTGATTTTTCTCAATTTTTCGCCACTTAAGAGCCTATTTTTTCCATGATGATCCTACACATACCTAATTATTTCATATCACCTTGACATGTATCTTCTTTAGTAGGACAATTTTGAGAAAAAAATCATCTCAATGGATTGTTCATAGTTGGTATCCTATCCTTGGATACTCCCAAATATTTCACTTATTGGTAAGGGGTTGGATTGCTTTTATTTTTCAAACTACTGAGGATAGTGTTATGATTAGGGATACTAGATGATTTTGGGGATCAAGACCATTAATTTTGAGATTGTAGACTCCTAGATAGGATCCATGAATTGAACATTTAAAGACCAAGCTAGTGTGGGTTAAATTTATAGTATTACCAATTGAATACTAGTTTCTAGAGATTTTTCAAGCCATAAGGAACAGTTTGGGGTCTTTCATGGAAGCGGATGTGAGCTACTTAAAACAAGCTTCCAGGACAGTTGCTAAAATATTGGTGGATTTGGTTTTAAAGGAGGGGTTAATGGATGAAATACTCTCAGAATTTGTATGTGGAGCACATAAACAAATAATGGACTATGTTGGTATACCCTGTTAGGACTGGAAAGTTTTCACCTTGTCTACATTCAATGCTTGTCAAACCCTAGATTCAAAAGTCCACTAAAAGAGTTATAACCCTTGAACTATTCATTTTCCAAGTCCAAAATTCATGTTATATCTTTTCCTAAGTCATATTCCATCATACATGCATGATTTTACCCTAACTTATGTTTTTCTTAGTATTGTATTCTCGTGGGGCTGGGAAACATGTCCTAGAAGTCTCCTGCGAGGATGCACTCGAGTTTATGATAGGATTATCGCACCACCTCAATGAAGAAAGATAACATCTGTTGGCTGGCGGTAGACATCTAGTGTGACATCCAAGTGTTACAACGGTCCCACAATTAACATTTTCAAGGCTCGTAGTGTTGTAGTAGGAAGTTAGTGAGGTAGAAGGGCCCTGCTATCCCACAATTAAGATGTTATAACTTCATAGGATTGCAATAGAGGGTGATCATAAGTAGTTATGGTCACTGCAACCCCACTAGGAGGAAAACAAAGGCCTATGATAGCATGGTACACATCCAAAATAGGAAAAAGTGGCCAAGGAGAATAGACTTGAGCATTCAGGGTTTTAAATTTGATCCTAGATAGGATAATTGCATTGGATGTAGGGTATGCAAAGTTCATCTCATATGGCAAAGGACATTTAAATAAGAGATGGAAAGATCATCAAGCAAATATGCTTTAGATCCAAGAGTACAAGGGGCCAGGAGACTACATAACATCGGTGGGAGTCAACTTGAAGTCCCTTCAATAGAACAATTTGTATGAAGATAGTGTGAACATCATCAAAGAGAATAGGGTGGGTCCCTTCGATGGAATAACTTGCAAAGTTGGAAAGTATGCCATTAGACATAGGTGGGGCCCATGGATGTATTGAAGTAAAAATAAGAGGTCGAAGAGACAGTTGTTGGAATCCCTTCGAAAACTCAAAAAAAGAGAGAGTATATATCAGAAAATAAGAACATCAAAAAGAGGTATGATTGAAGGAATGAAGGAACCTCTCTTTTGGGGGAGGGTGATCCCACAATATTGGTTTACAATTTTTGGTCAAACTAGACACTAAACCGATTTTTTTAACTAAATCTTCACTTTCGAGCACCTATAGCAGCTAAACCATGAGGAATTTGAAGATGATGCAAACTAGTGATTTGTGATATTTTGTCTATAGATTCTAAATATATATTTTTTCATTTTTTTTGGAATTAGATTACACTTCTTTTTCCATCTCCTTCAAAAACTAGTTTTTTCAGTAAACACCATTTTTAAGGAGTGATACTCACTGTATACGACATAATATTTTTTCCATGAAGGATAAAATTCTATTTGTTTTGAATTTAGATTTGTAACTATGATATCTAGCACTTTCATTTTCTTTCATGGTGTTTTATTGAATATTTTTTCCTTAATCAAGTTTCAAAGTTAAACCAATTATAATTCAGACATAGGTGGACTGTATACAACATAACTTTTTTTGTATGTATTGAAATTCAATTTTTTTTATTTGTTGGATCAAGGATTTCAATATCTAGTGCATTGATATTTAAAAAAAAAAATTGATAATCTACTATTTTTTCACATGTGCAGAATAGAGAGCTTGATTTTCGGTAAAAAAGATACATTCACAAGAAATAAAAAATAAATATAATAATTCAATTAAATTTATTTAAAATTATACTTTTGGGGAAGCTTATGATAAGGACTATATACTTACAAAAAATAATTTTTAAATGAATTCATTTGATCCCCCAAAAGGTAAATCAAAAGTGGTTTTTTATTAGCATTTTGATAGGCATAAAGGAGACTCTGTTATAGGTATGGTTTAAAACTAGTGGGGTTCTATCCAAGGGGGTTTGATCTAAGGTGGTTTGATCAAACCCTCTTCAGTTGGAATCCTTTAATGGAACTTTTCAAAGCTTGAATCATTATATTTTCTAAAATATGTGATTTCAGCAAAAATTAGAATCTCCCAGAAATTGTAAACCAGTATTGTGGGATCTCCTGGGAATCAGATTTTGGGAAAGGATATTATAAAGGCCTATTTTCTAAAGCATATCAATCAAATTTTTCTTTCTCTTGTGCCTAAATTCTATGTCAATTACTTGTTGAATATCATTGATAAAATTTTACCTGGTTGTCTAGTTTGTAAAAACATAATTCATGTTTTGTGTGATTTTTTTGAATATGGTTTCTTCAAGAAAGAATTAAACTCCTTTGAATAGGTCATAGTAATCTAGAGGATTCAATTGAATAAATAAGAACCTGATAAAAGATAATTTTGCACATTTATACAAGTCATAAATAGTATTGTTCCACGTAATTCGAGGTATACCCAAAAGGAAGACACATATCTATTTGAATTCTAACTCTGTTACCTAGAAAAGGCACTGGTCAATTATTTTCCAAAACCATCCCTTCTATCATATTCTAAAATCCAATTTATATTTTTTGTTGTAGGAGTAGTGGTATTTTTAGTTTGAAAATATAATTCAAAATCATATGCCACTTTGAAGTAGATTGAATAGGATGATTTAATTAAAAAATTACATAAAATTCACAATCTGCTCAACATTCACCAATCAGTCTTGAGGATTTAACATTCAATGGTGAACACAAGGTAATACCTACCTAAGCACAGTAGAGCCTAAAGTGCAAGGAATTCTAATGATTTTTATTGATTCCATTTGTTGGCCAATTCACTTATAAAACCCAATTATAAAGATTAGCATACTTTTAGGGTTTTGCAACATGTCGATTTGGGAACCAACAAATTGGTGACTCTGTTGGGGACTTGCTTGTAATAAGTAAAGAATATGAATGTCATTCTAGAGATCTGGAAAACTAAAGGACTATTACAATATTTTCCTCTTTTCTGAGAAGGAGGTGGCGACTCTAGTAAAAAATATCCAAGAAATTGTATATGAGTAATCAATTGAACATTAGATCATAAAGATTGGATTTCAAACATCAAAGCATCACAGTTTCACCTAGGATGGAGGATAGAAAATCCTTGCATAAGGGAAGCTCGAAGAAGGATAATAAAAAGTGGATAGAAAAGAATGGTTCAAGGTCCCCTCCCACTTCAAAGACCAATACTTAAAAAGGGGGGGCACATCGAATCAACCTAAAATTGCATAATTACAAAATAATACACATAATGACCAAGGGAATGCATCAAAATATCACTTCACAATATATAATAGTCCTTTGCATAACAATTAAAAATTCCCACCAAGTGATCCTTGTCATGCTCTTCAACAATTTTTTTTATCTTAATCTATCCTATATCCTTTATGCTTGATCCTCAAAAAATAAGGAGTTCCATGCCCATCTTGATGAAGAAGCAAGGCAGATAGAAGCACAAAGAGATTATAAGGATAGAATGGCCCAAAAATATACTGAGAACTCTAAACAGGGATCCATGGAACAACTACCACCTATGGGACCCTTCATAGATACTTATAGTGGTCCTACTACAACAAGAGAACCAACTTGTTAGGAGTTGAATCAAAGGATAGAGTAGACAACAACAATAGTTGAAAGGCTCAAGATGTTAAGGAGACAACATGAATTGGAGCAAGAATCCCATATCAAGTGCATCACAATATAGACCTGCGAATGACCTCAATTATTTTATATATCTCAATTTCATTCTTCACTCCTGGTGAAATAGCTTCTCCTATGTTGCTTCTCTCATTCATGAAGGTTTCTCTTGGTTTGCAGAGGCTCCTGAGTGATTTTCTCTAACATGGTATTAGAGCTTCTCTTTTGCAAGCACCTTCCAAGCTGAGATTCTTCACCAGGCGTGAGTTTCCATGGAGGCACATTTTTTTCTTTTTTGAAGCCTGAAATCATTGTTTGGAGTTGTGATTGTTAGTCCAAAGGAGGAATTTTGGATTTTTCATTGGAAGTGTGATCTGGAGAAGGCACATTTGAAGATCTGTTGGTAGTCACATTTTTTGTTGTGGAGCAAGGGTATGAAAATGAGTTGATCAAGTTGTTTATGGAGCATGCCTACCACCCTAGCTCGCACTTTAGAATTGATGGAGACATGCATATTTTCTTGTGCTTGTGTGTTACTTGTAAATCAACAAGATTGGTGTTTGAAACATATTCAAGAGGAAGCATCCAAGGAAAGAAACGTTGGAACTTTTTGCTTAGGAGGCGTTTTGGAATTTTTTTCTTCTAGAGCCATTTCATTTCTTTGTTTCAAGGCCACGATTTTGGAGCAGACTGGGAGTCGTGTGAAGGTGTTATTGCATATTTTGTGATTGTTGGTGATCAAGTTGGGTAAAAATCCTTTAGGTTTTCCATCATTCTCACTTCTTCCTTGTTGGGTGTGATCTCACTCAAGCTGGGCAAGTAAAAAAGTTCACTTTTTTTACTTGGTTGTGAAACATAATCCCACATTGGTGAGAAATACATCAAAACTAGTCTTTCTATGCACATGCACTTTGTCTATTGCATGAACTAAAGGCTCACATGGTGGTATCTGTTCTCTTTCCGGCGGAAGGATCAATTTGTTCTCAGTGGTGGTGGATCACAATTTTTCTCTGGGTTGTGGTTTGCCTCAAAGGGGATAAATTATCCCATATTTTCTATGCATAGGCTTTCTTTGTTTTCTATATACCACTCTACACATAGAGACTTGAGAGAAGTTTGTTTCACAATTTTTCTCTTTGTTTTCTATATACCACTCTACACATAGAGACTTGAGAGAAGTTTGTTTCACAATTTTTCTCTGGGTTGTGGTTTGCCTCAAAGGGGATAAATTATCCCATATTTTCTATGCATAGGCTTTCTTTGTTTTCTATATACCACTCTACACATAGAGACTTGAGAGAAGTTTGTTTCACAATTTTTCTCTTTGTTTTCTATATACCACTCTACACATAGAGACTTGAGAGAAGTTTGTTTCACAATTTTTCTCTGGGTTGTGGTTTGCCTCAAAGGGGA
The DNA here is from genome assembly GCA_007258455.2 of Sequoia sempervirens. NCBI lineage: Eukaryota > Viridiplantae > Streptophyta > Pinopsida > Cupressales > Cupressaceae > Sequoia > Sequoia sempervirens. Next base: position 82,931,338 of record VDFB02271358.1, on the reverse strand, counting down.
TAAATTATCCCATATTTTCTATGCATAGGCTTTCTTTGTTTTCTATATACCACTCTACACATAGAGACTTGAGAGAAGTTTGTTGCGTGGTGTGACCGGAAGCTTGATACTAATGAAAATGATTTTTCTAATTTTTCCTTAGTAGCTTAGGCTTTTTGGGGCTTGGCCTTGTTATTTCATCTTTGTTTTGGACTTTGTCTTATTAGACTTTATGGTTGTGCCTCTCTACCACCCTTATTTTGGTAAATATTGTATTTTTTTTCTATTAATAAAATTTTATTCTAAATATTATTTAAATTTAAAAATTCTATTGTTTGAATGATGTAATGAAAATATAATCTTCTCAAACAAAAATTTAAAATATCCATCAAACTAAATATATATTAAAAAAATATATATATATTGCTAAATGCTTGACTTAACGACAATGTATATTCTAGACATCTATATGATGTTGAGTTTAAATCTCATTCAATTGTATTAAAAAATAAAACCTACAACTAATTTAATTCAAACATTCACAAGATTTAAAATAATAATAACATAAAAATATATTTTTTTACCCAAAAAAAAATCCACCAATGAAATCTTCTCTAATCTTTCACGGTAGATCTGGTAAATAGAAAGTGATGTCTTATCAAACATCTGGCTCGCGGGTTTCATTTTCCTGCCCGTTTTGCAATCGAGTCAACACCTCATTTCATTGCAGAGTCCCACTTTTATAGAAAGAAGTGAAAAAATTTCTATGTTCAAACTAATTCTGATCTACTTTATAATGCATGGCTCGCGCGAGGTCTGGCAAGTCTATTATCTTCATATATTCCACACGACACGTTTGGCAAGTCTACTTTATTTATCTTCTTTATATTTCCACACGGTGAATCTGTCAAAGTCTACAAGTTATTATCTTCTTTATATTTCCACACGGTAAGTAAATCTGTCAAGTCTACTTTATTATCTTTTCTATATTTTCACACGGGTATTTCCACAGCTCATCTTCATCATAATTACTTGCACTCTCATTTTCCTGCGCAAACTGGAAAGTAACCAGAATGAAATAGTTAAGTCCCACTTTCATAGAAAGTGATGAGAAACGTATGCAAAAATATAGCTAGAAAGTAGTCAAATGAAATAATTAGTCCCACCCCTGTTTGGAATGCATGGCACACAGCTGTTATAAACGTATGTCTTACGACTGTGTTTGTCAATTCCTCTCATTATCTTCTCATATTTCTAGATGCCAAGCTTGGAAGTCTATGCTCACGTTTTAAACGCATCATTCATTTGTCTCGCAAAAGCATACCACTTTCTTCATTATAATTACTTCACCTCTTAATGTCATAATTTATGCCGAAGGTGTATCCACTATGAAATGCACCAAATTCTTTTTTTACATCAACGGCTGAAGGCATCCTGGAGACGACTCTCAACACCCTCACCGTTCATCGCTCTTCATTGCCTTTTATCAAACACTGTACGTAAGTTTGTAGTTTGACCGCTCAGTTTTTGCAAGCCTCTTTCATGCCGGACGGTGCAGATTGATCCAGGTGCAATGAAATATGATGGAATGAACTGCAGCCGATGATTCATTTTTCCAAACTCTTTGGGTCTGTAATGCACGTGACAGCGCCTGCCTCCTAATCATAAAAACACACAAAATCTTCGAAAGGTGAAATTGACTCAGCATAAATCTGTAAGAAGCCGACAAAATTACCAATTCCCACTGTCTTTCAACATAGGTAACATTTTATTGCTATTCAAACTTTTTTATCTTTCTGCTTGGGTTTTTTTTTAAGGCAGTTTTTAACTGCAATCTTCTCTTTGTAAGCTGTATTCATTAAAAAAATTGTCATTTATGTCAATTGACTTTCTATTTAAGAAAAAATAAAGAATTAATTCAATTCATTATATTATCTAGTGTACTGGGGTAAAAGAACTTCACAATGTTATTACTTATATATTTTAAAGAATGAACGATGATATATTGATAATCTCTTTATATGTAGGTCTAATGTAAATAAGGTTGACATTGTAAGAGTATTAATTGTGATTGTGATTGTGTTTTTTTTTTTTTAAATTTCAATATCTTCACTCTTTTCTTTTTTTATGAACCATTAAAATAATATTGGATCCAATGAATTTTTTAATTATAGTATTTTTTTTCATTTTTTTACATAAACAATTTTCACTAAGAAATATCAAGCTTTTAAGAAACAAAATTTTATAGTAGAAATTTTAATGTTCCTAATTTTTCTCAAATGTAGAGGGTCCACTTATATAAGGGAAGCATAGCAAGCGACCTATTTAATGTGAACATAAGGATATTGAGTTCTTCACTTCTTGGTTGGGTATGTTGCAAAAAGAGGCAATGGTGATAGTTGGAAATGATTAGAAATGACATGTGACATTTATGGGAGTCCTAAAAAATCTTATAAACCTCATAATGACATTGGATTTTTTTTGCAAGTTTGTTGTTTTGTATACGTAGTGAATTCACCATCTATAGTGGTGAACTATTCTCTACATGATGGTCATGTCAAATACCTTAGTAAACTTGTTGAATACCATGAAAATGGAATAATACCACGGTGAATGTGTGTTCACCCTACTATAATCAATTCTTTCACCAAAATCTTAAACAAAATATGGAATGAAAATGGTTTTTGTTAGTTGATTTTCAATGAATTTAGTGGTATTGGATATAATTGGTATGGTGGTTTTAGTCCATCGAAATTTTGTTGCAAGTGTTTTTGTGAATTTGTTCATAGTGAGAGTGTAATTATAGCTGTTGTTGGAGCTCAAATTGTCTTTGACGCTAAATTCAAACCCATTGTGGAATTGCAAAATTTGTATTCAACCTTTGTATGGTGGCACAAGGAATTATTTTCTCTTCATTGTAAGAGTTGGTATAAAATGCTATGTACCATGCAAGATTTAGCTATGGAGATAGCCACCCAAGATCTAAGATCTTCAATAAAAGCACAAGAAAGACACAAAATGAGAGAATAAGTCTATTCTATCAAAGGATGCAAATGTACTATATGAGTACATAATTATCATTCAATGGGATTACAATGAGAACCCATTGAGATTTCAATCCACCCATCATTAATTACCATATTGCACAAACCCATTTCACCCTCCAAACCCAACTTCATGGCAATATGGTGCAGAAGCACCCATGAGATTTTGGTTTTGTCATTGTTTTGGTTTTGTTTCTCTCTTATGTAATAAGGTCCTTTTGGATCATCTTTATGTTTGTAAAGGTCTAGATGAGGTCTTAGGAGGATAGGTGTGGTCAAGTCAAAAATGTAAAAGTTGCTATAGGTTTTAAAAGTTGTCAATATTGTCTAAAATGTTGTAAATTATGGAATTTGAAGAGTCACATGGTGTAAATGAAGGAATTAGAATGGTTTTAGTTTGAAAATTAGTTGTAAATGGCTGGTAAATGTTTAAATAGGCTTGGGGAGGTCGAACCCAAGGTTGGGTGGTTACAATTTTGAAGTTTAAGCAATAAAATTTCTTTGTTTTCTGTAAATCTGAACATTGAAACACTGTTCTTTGATGTGGTATGGTATTGTATAGGATTTTCATGATCTACATATGATTGAGTGTGATATAATATTGAGTTAGCTTTCATTTTCAATTGGTTTGGTTGATTTTCGTTAAGTTTTATGTAAGTTATGATCAAATTGGTGACTGCCACTTCCAGATTTTTCTGTAACTAGCCTATTGCAGCACGTGGTATGAATTTGATATTTCATATCTTGATCTCAAAAAAATTGGGATTGAAAGACATGTGAATCTACTTTCTAATAAACTTGGTCTCATCAAATTTTGTTGAGTTTGGAGAGATATATTGCAATTTTGGAAAAAACAATTCAAAACTATTATAAACCCTAGGCAGGGTAACTAGTGACTTTCAAATTATGATTTATCATGGTTTCCATGGTGGATAATTCTATTTTTTTGTGTGGGAGTCTGAAATGTTGGATATTGCCATGCTCCAAAGTTGCAGGGTTCCATATTGAGGTTTGCATGCTTTTTGATGATGCCCTAGGTTTGATTTTTCATGTTTTAGGTTTAATTAGTAGAAGGACAGTCCATTTTTTAAGGATTCTGTACAAAGTAATGTACCTTAATTTTGATATATGTAGTATAAAGCCCAAATGGGTATCTAGAATTGTTTTTAAATTTTTGGGATCATGTCTACACTGAAAGTTATGGCCAAAAAACTCAATTTGTTACCCCATGTTTTAGGCTTTAAAGATTGAAGGCTTGTGAGGAAAAACCCACCAAGTGATGTTTTAGGGTTTCAATATTGGTTGATTTAGGTTGTTTTGGAGTTTTCCTCCCCTTCTTTGCATCACAATAAATAAAGGAAACACTTAACAGGTTGCAAACAAAGACATTAAACCAAAATAAAACATATAAATTTGAAGAAATATGTCCCTACTACTTCAATAGATCAATAACAATGGTACCTTTTTTTTAGAAATTTGAAGTACCAAATTTTGACAAATATAAGGGACATGAATACCATGTCAAATAGTTTTTCATGACATGTCACTTGAGATATTCTATAGAAAACTATAACTCATGGGAATGCTTCCTTAAATCTATTAAGGAAATGCACTTGCATGATTCTTACACCTACCTCACAAATTATTTAAATATTTTTTCAACTTAATTGTGAAGTAAACCATTTTTGAGCATACAATGTAAAACATGAATTAATAATGCCTAATCTTTGTAATGACATATATGTAATTTGGTGAGAGTTTTTCTATCTTCCTCTAATGGTGGAGGATTTTCACAAGTTTCTTTTCACAGTCAATACTAGAAAAATAACTCATCAATATTTGCATCAAAAACATTAATTAGGAAATGGTTTTTCACTTGCATGTCCATTTTCTATTAATCTTTTACAAAATTATTGACAAGGGGGTTATCATTGAGAAGACTTTCATTGCTAAAGTTTTGATCAAAATTTATAACTAAGACAAAGAAAACAATAGTCAAACTCGTAAAAAACCATGATTTTGGGCTAAGAGCAAAAAAGTAGTCAATAATGGAGTCATTGAATCTAAACTTATTCAGGATACAAAAAACATAAGAACAAGTAATCCTTGACATGGAAACTATCCAACAACAAACCCGTGTTTCCATATCACAAGGATAACCAAGGCCCTCCCAATAATCTGATAAGTATACACTTCCTTGGGGGAACCTATATAAATAGTGTTTCAAAAACTCATCCAAGACAGTTCATGATATAATTTTCACACATATGCAATATTTTGATGAGAATTTAAACCATGACCTACATGGAGCAAAGAAAATGAATATTATGATTAACATCACTTGAAGGGCCACACCATCTCAAAATGCATGAAAACTAAGAATTACATCCAAGATGTAAACAATTATGGTGAGATAAAAGTGGAAGGCCATACATCCACCTTGCCTAATGAGCATTTAGGTATGTATCAATATCCTTTTTAAAAGTATGGAAAATCCATACCTTCACATCTAACAAATGCTCATCCTGAAATAGATGCATTAATAACATCTGTACCAATACAATATCCAACTTATATGATCATATAGTAGGCCATATTTAAGAGGCTTGTCCACAAGTATCTACCATCAAAATAAAAAATTCTAATTGTGTCATCACCACCAAACCTGATCAGATCACCATCCAAGGGGCCTCGTCATCTTCCCAACAAGTCAACCAATTTAATCTCTCAAAACATATCAAGAAGACTAGTGAAAATATCCATCTTGACGATTCTTAAATAATCATATACCCACAAGGAAGTATAGGACCATGCCTTACAAGAGTCATGAGTTCCTAACAACATCAAACCTTACTAATTCCAAGCCTTAGTAGGCCAATTATGCTCTTCTTATTAGCTTTTATTTATTCCAAATTATATGCCTTTGTTCATCCTTCACACATCAATTCACTCTATATCAAAATCATAACAAAAAAATATAAAGTCAAATGAGTCCTAATAGATGGTAAGTCTGGTTTAAATCTTTGTACATATAAACTAGTCAAATAATTGGGATATTTTTAGGACACTATAGAAGCAAAAAATAATACAACCATCAAAGCCTATGATGATGTAAAAAGGGATTCTAAGGGTACCATTTGGCTTCCATTAAAGTATGTCCTACATTGCAACAAAATATATTTCACGTTCTTGAATTTGAGCTTCCTTATAACCCTCTCCTTGGTTTCTAATGGATTTTGTTGGCACCCTATTTTATTATATCTCTATTTTCCTTATTTTTCGCTTTTGTTCTGCTCTTTACCTTCACTTGTGCATTATTGATAACTAGTCTAAGGAATCCTATATGGGAAACCTTAAGCAATTTTGTTCCTTTGGCTATTATACCTAGGCCCCATGTTTGTGCCTTAGTGTAGTGTAGATAATTGTACACCTTTATAATTTCACACTATGTTTGGGTCCCTTAATTAATTAGACTTAATTAAGCTTCTTCTTTTTCATATTATGCATTACAAATCCTTATTATTCCCATTTTCTGAAAGGGAAACCCACATTAAACAATTACCAACATTAATTTAAACGTTCCTTGAAAATTGAGTGTCTTGGATTTAAGTCCTAGGACTCATTCGTCCAAGGGAAAATGGGTCCCCTTTAAGTCATAGAACCCAAATTTTAATATATTTTTGGCAGCATTTTAATGATTCAAATTCAAGTTTCAAATGTTGGCTTGTGGAATTTATTTTTTGAGAAATTAGATAAACACCTATAAATACATAATTATTTTACCAATTCAAATCTAAGACTTTTGAAGGAGAGAATACTAAGAAAATATTATTGTCAAGAGAATTGAAGAGTAGATTTATCAGTCATCTACAACAACAATCAAGATGATATCATCATGTCAAAATTTATGCATATTCATGTCATTTTTTGGAGCTAACATTGTGATGTAGGTTTCAAGAATTCAAGCATCAAATCAAGCAATCAATCAAGCCAATTCATGCAAGATCCAAGCCTTAGAGTAATGTGTTAGACTTCAGTCCTCTAAGGGTAGCCATCAAGGGTTTGGTGAGTTGTGGCATAGCATTGTTCATTCACGATTCCTTCCCTTTATCATTATGTCATTATCAAGGTTTAATTACCAACATGGGGTTTGACTAAGGCAAACCCCCATTCACCCAAAAATAAATATTTTTCTTCTCTCTTTGTATGTGCAAATTTACAAGTGAAGAAGGACTGAAAGTTGATCAAAGGGGCAATTTTGCAAAATTTTCAAAGTTGTCATCATTGTTGTCAAGCCACAAAAACTCACCTAAAGATATTATTTCTCACTTTCCGATAGCCAAAACTGGAGAAATCAAAAGCTTAGATCTAGGATCTAAGGACTGCAAAATCATATTTTGGACCCCTGCACGAGGATCCATTCACTTTAGGGTGAAGCAATCCTACTACAACACTCAGAACCTTCTTTTTATCACAAGTGCACACCATTCTTCCCTTCTCAAATCTTCTTGCAAATTACTGTTTCCATTTTTGTTATCATAAAAATGTGTAGTCCAAGTGTTAAGTCATATAATTCACTTAGTTTATACACTTAGAAAAATTCCTAAACATTGCAATTTTATCATTTTATCATAAGAAACTAAGGTCCAGATCTTATTAGCTCACCTCTAGGTTGAAAGTCAATATTCACATCTTTGTGACCTCTTTTTCTAATGAAATTAGGAAAGTGTGTTTGAACCTTGTGGAAACCCCTATAGCATGCCTTTAATAATTCCACTTAGGTCCATCTTGTTTCATTCCCCACAGATCTAGGCTTCCGATATCTCTAGGTTTGACTGTTGAAAAGCCAAAAATAAAATATTTAGGTGAGTTTTTGTGGCTTCATAACAATGATGACACTTTGACAACTTTGCAAAATTGCTCCTTTGATAAACTTTTAGTCATTCTTCACTTGTAAATCTGCACATACAAAGAGAGAAGAAAAATGTTTATTTTTGGGTGAATGGGGGTTTGGTGAACCCGACATTGAACATCATAAATTCTAATTTGGAAGTCTCTAAAACCTTAGATCTAGGATTTTTATTAGTTAGTCTTGCATCTCATTTAGGGTTTCAAATTTGCATCTTGCATCATTCAAAATTGTATTTTGTATCATCCAAAATCTCAAAAATCCAAAAATGTTGCATACATATTGCACTCATTCTACATAGTAGTTTGCGTATTAGTCTCTTTCAATCATTTACATCAAAAAATTCAATCACAATTGCATAAAAAAAGTTACCGTTTTTCTTTTTGTTTTCCATTAAATTGCATTTGCTTCTAATCATTAAATTTTGGAAATCAGTAATTGAAAGCATCTATCTACAACCTGAAACAAAGACCTTAAACATTAACTCAGTTCACCTTATGTACTTTAATTTTTCCAACTCCTATGCAAAGACCCATTCATCCTTGGGTGAATCTGTCCTTGTATAGTTCAATTTCTAAATTTCTGGCCATAAATTTGTCTCTACCTTCTTTATATCTTGTTGTTTGCAGATCTTAGTTTTAGTCTTTGAAGTTATAGATTTTTGTAGTTATTTTCATTCAACCTAATTGATTAAAACAAGTTCATTGTTCAAAAGTAAAATTTACTTTTAGAAGACATCATTTTTAGGTTTTTGCATTCTAAAATAAGTAAATCCTTATATATCAAAACTTGAAACTTTGCATTAAAATTCATCATGGATATGTGTTCTTGCAATATATGGATTCCCTTAAAATCCTTGGTCAATGTATTAAGTTGTATATTTGGAGATGATCGTAATGCAATTGATAACTCTCATGAATTTTCACCTCCTAATGAATGTCCCCATGAGGTGGACATCTTAGGCCAAGATGAAGACAATTCATACAAGACTCCTTACGTAACCTTGAGAACAATGCATCCTTCTATCCTTCCATGCAACAACCAACACCTCCTATCATCCCATCACTTGATATGTTCAACCTTTTACATCCTAAAATTGAAACACAAAGAAAGCATCATCCATCAATCATGAAATAACTTGTTAACAAGGGCAATAGTGATACTCTTTTATCCCATGCCCATCAAGTTACCAACAAACCTACCAAATTAGAAAAGAGTTATGGTCACGACTTTAAAATATTAAGAAAACAAGTATGTGACATAACCAACGAACATGAAATCCATCAATTATGAGATCAACAACCATCAGAAGATACCAAGGGACTAGGATATCAAGATCCTCCTCCCCCACCTCCACCTTGACAAGTTTCCCAATCAAATAAGAAACCCAAGCTCTATAAACTCAAGAAATTACCATTCTTACACACTATAACAAAAAAAATAAAATTGGATCAACTTCTCAGTCTAGGATTGATTATGCTACCACCTATCAAAGAGAATAAAAAATGCAAATGTACAAACATGTCTTATAGTGCATATCATAGAACTCTTGGGAATCTTACTGATGAGTGTTGTGATTTATAGAGGTTGATATGTGAAAATGATATTATCGATGTAATTGGATATAATGCACACACTTTGCTCCTTGCCATGTGATAGTTGTAGATGTATACACCTAAAATTGGCCATCACCTTTAATTAATTAAATACTAGCTATTTGATTAATATTTCAACTACGTATAAATAAATTCTCAATTTATTTATATTGTTCACCATTCTCTAATTCTACAAATCTAAAAACATATTCTTCTAAATTAATTAAATAAACAAGGTTCCCTAAACTTGTTTGATTTAATTAATCTTCACTAAATCCAATTAGGAATTAGAGCACATTTCTACAACTTTTTGTACCACCTCACCAAGGTCACATGAAAATAAATAACTCTAATTTTTAATTAGAATTATCTTCAACTCATTTTAAAAAGCACATGGCTCATTCCTCACACACTTCCACCAATTTTGGAGCACATGACTTATTCCTACCACACTTCTACCAATTTTGGAGCACATGACTTAGTCCTCCCACACTTCCACCAATTTTGGAAGCATATGGTCTTCTTTTCCCACACTTGAACCTTCCATCCAAATGGCATGTTGTCTTTGGTCAAGGGGACAAAATCTTGATTCTCTTCATCTTCACCATCCATTCTTCTTGTTCGAATCTGGATTTTTTATTATTGCCACCTCACTATATGCTTGGAAAAGGCTATAAATACAACCCTTGGGCATTGTATTTTGCATCCACATTTGAAGTAAAGTTATCATGCAGGTTTTTCATTGGAGCTTGGAGCATTTTGGAGTCTTATAGCTAGTCTTTACATCATGTTTTGCTTTGCATTTACATCTTAGCTTTAAATCTTGCTTCATAGTTGCATTTTATCATCCATCTTGCACCATAGTTGCATTTTAGATTAGTTCATTTTAATTTTGCATTTGAGCATATGTAGAATCATGCATAGAATCATATAGATCACTACCATAGTTTCCAACTCCGTTTTTCCATTTATCATAAACATCATCCCCCACTCATCATGGCATTCATCATCATTGTTTTCATATAGTTTCATGTAGGCATTAAGTTGGATTGCATGTTGAATACTAATCTCGTTTGTTAAGTGTCATTCTAATAGCCTTTGTGCACATAGAAATTTGAGGGCCAAAAGGTTAAAAGAATCATTAAGAATAGAGGACAATGAGACATTCTTGAAAGATTTAGTTTGTTGCAAATTAGAATAGTTTACTTTGCTTCAAATATTTGAATATAAATAATTCCATTAAGGTTTTTGTTGATACTAACTTTACACATTTCACACACACACAAAATGGCACCCACCGTGGGGCCTTGCCCCATTTATTACTAACATGCTTGAAAATTTATGTTTATAGGTTCAAATGTAAGCCTTTTGGAGCCTCTTGGAACCTCTTGGAGCCTTTTGCACCTATTTTGGCACCTTTGGTCTCTATTTTGGGGCATTTTGTCTCTGTTTTGGCACCTTTTGCATCATTTTGGCACCTCCTATCTCTGTTTTGGCACCTTTTGTCTCTGTTTTGGCATCTTTTGTCTTTGTTTTGGTGCCTTTTGTCTCTGTTTTGGTGCCTTTTGCATCATTCTAACACCTCCTATCTTTTTTTTGGCACCTTTTGCACTGTCTGTGGTACCTTTTATCTTTGTTTTTGAACTTCTTGTAGTTTTCAAAGGCTAATACTTTGTTTTGTTGTTTTGCAGGATTCCCAAAAATGCTTGTCAAAGGAATTCTTATTAAACTACCGACATATTGTAGGGGCTAGAAGTGATCTATTTGTTTTCTTTTGGTTAAGTTAGGAACATAGCTTAATTAAAAGGTTAATGAACACCATGTTTTCTTTTGGTTAAGTTAGGAACATAGCTTAATTAAAGGGTTGATGAACACCATGTCTTTTGTGCTTGATGGATGGTAGGCATATGCTCTCCCCTTAGCTGGGTGACCAAAAAGCTAGACCCGCTCACTCTTTGTGTGTGAGTGTGAGTTGGGTATATCACATGTATTTTCTCTTTATTCATGTGGAATAAATATTGATCAAATTATGGGTATACTTTCTTGCTTTTGTTTATCTTAGAGGGCGTGCCTTGTGGGAAAAAGAAATCACCTAAGGGAATGACCCAACCAGTAACATGCTAAAGCCAAGCGACTTCCAACTGGTATATAAATGTGGATACTGGAACAAAGGCCAGTATCACGAGGATAGTTCTAATGAGAAGGGAAACTATGGTCTCTCACCGCATGGATTATCTCCCACAAACAGAATGCCCACATTAAAACCCTTGTTATAGTTTGGCCAAAAACCTTTATCTATTCTTTGGTGCAGTAACGGTCGTTGTGAAGGAATCCACATTCTTGCAATTTTTAGTAGAGATAAAAAATATGCCATGGGAGATTCATGGGTATTGATGCTTGGCTTCCCTAAGAAGTGAGTTTCATGAAGGGGAACCAATGAGGTCAAGCATCTAGTCATCCGCTAAGAATAAGTGCGGTTGGGGTAAAACCCTTGTGGAATCCAAAAGAATACAGTCTTTCACAACTTTAGGAGTGTACATTGCTTGATGTGTCTTTATAAAGGTGTTTTCAAAACAAATAAAATGTCACATGTCAAAAGTGAAAACCTTGATTTAACATTGCATTTAGTGAAACAACCAACTTTGCCATTGGAAAATTAGAAAAACCAAGCAAATTTTCAAAGAAAATTTCAAAAAACCAAGTGTATGCCTGTTCTGGTGCATTGTGTTTCTAGTTTGGTGCCTTTTTCTCATTCTGTGGTGCCTTTTGCACATTCTATGGTGCCTTTTGTCTTTTTTTGGTGCCTTTTGCAAAATACAAAATAGTAACCTAGGTCCATCTCCTATCTGACAATCAGTCTCACCTTGGGAATCCTCAGAAGTGTTCAACCAATCCTTAGGTAAAACAGAGTCTGAACATCTATGTTGCCAAATGATTTCACAAAAGATCAAAATTCAGAAACCAAAGTCCAAACCTCTTACTCCAAAAGAACATCAAAAACGTCTCTTAACACTTTATGAATTTAGAGAGAGGTTGACTTTTAATTTCTACAAAAGAGCTTGCAAGAATAGTCCTAAATTATACATCTTTTAATATTGTCAAAATCCAAGACTTTTCCAAAGATTTGAGTACCTCATTTAGGAAGAACATTTACCTCCGGTTTCACATTTTGAAACAAAATTTCAAAAATTTCTCAAGTCCAAGATCATTCCTTAGATAGCTTAGAAGTCTAAACTTGTTAAAATTGACCTCTACAAGTGGAATTTTCCAACCTAAACCAAGATCTAACATCACAAAGTACCAACATCATCAAATTTATCACACCTTTGATTATTAAGCTTAGTTTCATCATCGGGATTTATCATCCTCTCATCACGAAACGAAGCTATTTAGTCACTTCCAACTTAGTCTCTTTAGAATTTGTCATTCTATTTGGCTTAGTTGTAATCCTTGGTACTTTACCAAAACTTAGATCAAATTTTAGTCTAAACTAGAACACTTGTATGCCTGTTCAAACAAGGTTACAAAAACAAAAGCTCAAGGAAAAATGACTTGAAAATCAAAACATCAAAACTCCAACCATTGAAACTCCAAACATTGAAATTCCAACCATTGAAACTTTGATCATTGAGACTCAAAACACTAAAACTCAAAACATTGAAACACAAAACACCATGGTAGAGGTTGAAGAGAATCCTTTTCATGGACTCAACAACAATGAAGAGAATGAAATAACTGAAGAAGATATCCAAAATGCTGAACAAAATCCCAACTTCCACAAATTTTTGGAAAAGAATTTTGAAAGAAATAGGGAAAAATACCTCCTTATGCTAGCCAAACAAGGTGCTAAATTGCTAAATGACTTTGATGTGAATCAATTGAAGGCACCACCCAAAAAGCCCAAAAATGATCCTTAACAAGTAGTTGCTCTAACTCACCAAATAAAGAACCTTCAACAACAAATCCTTGATATGCAAAGGGGAACCTCAAAACGATACTTGATCCAGGAAATTTGTCCCTATCCATTTGATCAAGATATCACCTAATACCCTTTCCCAAACATTGTGAATTTCCAAAGTATGAAAAATACAATGGAAAAACCTATCCAATAGACCATGTAAGGGAATTTAGGACCATGAGTGTTGAATTTGCATATGAGGAAACATATTTGATGAGATTATTCCCAAGAATCTTAGGTGCACATGGTCTTGAATGGTTCTCTAAGCTCACCCTACCAATTAACACCCTTGAGGAATTAGTCAACAAGTTCATCTCTCAATATTTTTCCAACATCCAACATGACATCACCATGAAAGATCTTTGTAACTTGAAACAAAAGAAAGGTGAATCATTCCTTATATTCTTGCAAAAATGGAGAAGGCTATTAACACAATATTCTCGTCCCATACCTGAAAAGGAAAAGATAGAAATCTTTATTGACAACCTTAATGACGAGATGAGTTATAGATTGGAATTGCAATGTCCCCCAACCTTGGAAAAATTGATTGAAAACATGATTAAAATCGAAGAGGCCTTAGTCAAGAGAGGAGTCATCAAGATATACAATGAAAAGAATTCATCAAACTTCTCCAACAATTACAATAGTGGTGACAAACCCAAGTTTTGGCAATGAAACAAGAACCTTGGAAACAATGATGGTATAATCAAAGGTCAAAATGCAAAACCTGTATTCAACCTAACTGTGGCTACCACCAAAACTAATAAGAATAACAACCACCCCAACAACCGAGGCAACAACCAAGGAAACAATCAAGGAAACAACCAAGGCAACAACCAAGGCAACAACCAAGGCAACAATCAAGGTAATGCTAGATCTAGAACACCATTATATCGAATGTCCACAAATCGAAGGAGGTTCACACCTTTTGGGAAATCACCAAAATCAGCCTTAAAAGAACTTCTTGAAGCTAAGGTCATAACTCTACCAGAAGGAAGAAATTGGGAACCACAAGTTAAACCTCCATGGTGGAATGAGGCCCATTTCTATGAATTTAATCAAAATAAAGGACATAAAACCAACAACTACATGCAGTTGAAACACTTGATACAAGATCTAATTGACAATAGGATAATATTTGTAGGACTCCACACAAACAATGATTATGGGGTGTTCAAGAACCCTCTACCAAACTATGAGAAAGGAGAGTCCTCATCATCTAATAACAAAGGAAAAAACATAAACTATCTCTATGACACCACCATTCTGCATATTGAGGTGGTTGACGATGCAACCCATGACAAAGAAGATCCTATTGTCAATGATAACCAAACAAATGATGACACCATTGGAAATGAACAAAACATCATTACAATTGAAAATCATCAGCATAACATTACCTCACATCAAATCAATGTTATGAAAATTAGAGAACAACACAACAACACACTCGTCAATGCAATCACACAAGGACAATCCAAGGTAACATTGAAAGGAGCTACCCCTTCCATGTCCAAATCAATTGCTATTCTTGTGACTTAGTATAACATAGTGGATCAATTACAGAAGATACCCACAAAAATATCCATATTAAAACTTCTCAATATTTCACCTGCTCACAAGGAAATCTTGGAACAAGCTCTACTTGCCACCACAGTACCAAAAAATTTGGAAGTTTTCCAATTCTAGGCTATGATGGGACATTTGACTGCATTGCATTACTTATCCTTTTCTGAACATGATGATGTATCTATCAATCATCCCCACAACGCTGCTCTACACATTGAGGTCCTAATCCACAAGCACCGCATAAAACGTGTCCTAAGAGATGGAGGAGTTGGCCTGAATATTTGTACTTTGAAACTTGTCCATGCACTGGGCTATTCAGAAAATGCTATTGATCTTAGGAGGAGAATCACAATAAAAGCATATGATGATGAGGAGATATCTTCACAAGGGCTAATAGTGCTACCTATTCAAGTAGGACCAGTGGTCAGAGATATAGTATGCCAAGTGTTAGACAAAGAGTTAACTTATAACATACTCTTGGGAAGATCTTGGATTCATGACATGCAAGCAGTACCATCCACATATCACCAGTGTTTGAAGTTCCCTTTCAATGGGCAGGAAATCACTATTGTAGTTGACTCAAACAATCCTCAATATTGTAACACCCTCAAGACTACATAGGATACTTTTGTACCACACAATAGGTAAGCTTCCATTCAGGGTTTATTAAATGATGGGAAACAAAAAAATGCCTTATCAAAGTGGGTTGAGAAAAGGACCAATCAAAGGATAAGGATATTGACAATGCCAATCCCTCAAATAAAGAAAGTACATCAAATCTTACTCCACAAAGTTAGGAAATTCAACTTGAATCATTATCAAAACAAGTTTCCAAGATCCAATTGAAAGAAAAAGGCATGGGGGAATACTCATTTCAACAATCCTTATGTTTATCACAACTTTCATCTTCTCCAAAATCATATGGACAACCATCAACATCAAGACAATAATCATCACAACCCACCACACTGTATGATGGAACCTTTGTGAGAGTAGGCACATTAGTGGATGAGTCAGATGAAAAAGAGGTTTTAAATTGGTTGTACAAAGATGAAGAATCATCACAAGCATCCACTGAGTCAAGTGTACAAACAAAGTAGTATGGAAAAGGAAATACAATCTTGGAAAAGATGGGATACGAGGGAAAAGTTCCTATTGGTAAAAGGAAGGAAGGCATCATAGAGCCAATACAAACTATCACTGTGCAAGCCAAAGATAAAACAAGACTAGGCTATGGAGAAGAATCCAAAGAAGAAACCAAACAACAAGTTGTTGAAAGAATCCTATAACTACAAGTTAGTGACGCTCATGAAACTGATTCAAATGAGTATGAGTGGGATTCATTATCTAAAGAGTCTTGTCATGATAAAGAAATTGATGTAGTACAAAATTATACACTCATACATGAGTAGGGTCAAAGTTCAAGTCATAGACTACTTGAAATAGGATCACTACACGTTGATGATTCCAGTGAAGATGATCAAACTTGGAGTGAAACAAATAATTTAGAGGAGAGTTACTTTATAGACATTGATTTTGCTATTGGAAAATTTGAAGAAATCACCATCAGGACTCTTACTACATCTAACTTTAGCCAATTCAATGATTCCTTACCCATGGTACATCCTAAACTAATAGATTGGGATCAAACTGAGCTATCTGATATCCCCCTCTTTTCAAATGACAAAGCCATTGCCAACTTCCTATGTTCCACCAATTATGAAACAAATTCCACCATTGAACATCATAACGAAGCTTCCAACCAGGAGAGTGTCAAATTTTCTAGTTGCAAAATGAATAATATAGGGAATAGATCTGATGGTGAAAACCATTCAATGACAATATCAGATCTAGAAAAAGTAAAAAAAAGAGCATATCCAACAGTGAAAACCTCTCTGAGGCGCTGAAGGATGGAAGATTTGACACACTCCCCAAACACTTTCAGGAATGATCTAAAGTATTGGTTGAACCCACCCAGTCTACCAATATTGGCAATGAAGAAACAATGAAGACTGTCCATCTAGCAGAATCCTTGATAGATCAAGAGAAACCAAAATTCATCAAATTTTTCACAAAAAGGAAAATCAAATTTGCTTGGTCTTATTCTGACATGTCATGGATTGATCCAAAACTTATCATGCACCACTTGTCACTACCAGTAGGAGTAAAACCGGTCAAGAAAAAGTTAAGGAAAATGCATCCACATATTGCCATTTTGGTAAAAGAAAAACTAAAGAAGTTATTGGATGTGGGATTTATTAGACCTATCGACTATACAGAGTGGATTTCTAACATTATAACTATTTCCAAGCCAAATAAAAGCATCAAAATCTACATAGACTTTAGATATCTCAATAAAGCTTGTCCAAAAGATGAATTTCCCTTGCCTAATATTGACATCATTGTGGACTTGACTGCTAGACATGAAATGCTCTTTCTTATGGATGGCTTTTCAGGGTATAATCAAATAAAAATTGCTCCTGAAGACTTCACTTTTCCATGGGCAACCTTTTGTTGGAATGCCATGCCATTCGGGTTGAAAAATGTTGGGGCCAAATATCAGAGAGCAATGAACACCATATTTCATGACATGTTGCACACTTTTATGGAAGACTATGTAGATGATCTATTGGAAAAATCTTACACCAGAGAAGGACATATGAAAATCTTAGATAAAATCTTCACTAGACTAGAGAAGTTCAATGTGAGGCTAAATCCCAAGAAATGTGTATTTGGTGTAACATCAGCTAAACTTTTAGGGTACATTGTGTCAACTAAAGGCATTCGGGTAGACCCTACAAAGGTCAAAGCTATCATGGAGATGCCTCCTCCTAAAAACATCAGCCAACTCAGATCCTTGCAAGGAAGATTCCAATCTATCAGGAGGTTTATTGCACAACTAATTGACAAAACTCACCCCTTCAACCACTTGATTCACAAGAATGTATCTTTCTGATGGGATGAAAAATATGAAGGATCCTTCAATCAATTGAAACAATATCTAATGAGTCTACCTGTCTTGATACCACTAGCAAAACGAAAGCCACTTTTGTTGTACATAGCAACAACTGAAAGATCATTTGGAGCCTTGTTGGCGCAAGAGGATTCAACAGGGAAAGAAAGGGTGATCTATTATATCAGTAAAACCTTAAATGGCTATGAGATCAATTATACCCTCATTGAAAAGGCTTGTTTGGTAGTAGTGTTCACTACCCAACAATTGTGACATTATATACTCACTCATAGCATCAAGTTAATAGCCAAGATAGATCCAGTGAAATACCTTCTAAGTAAAGCTAATCTAACTGGAAGACTAGCCAAGTGGGTCATGATGTTGTGTGAATTTGATATCCAATATGTTGATAGGAAGGCAATGAAAGGACAAGCAATTACATACTAGTTAGCTGAAGCACCATTATAAGAAAATCAACCCATGAACATTGAGTTTCTAGATGCTGATGTTCTTACAATATCCACACAACAATGGGTCTTGTACTTTGATGGTTCTTCTACACAACATGGATTAGGAGCCGAAATCTTATTTATCTCGCCACAAGGGCACACCATTCCTAAGTCATACAGACTGATGTTTTCTTGCACCAACAACACAGCCGAATATGAAGCCTTTATCATTGGAATCAAAGTAGCAGTTGAGTGGAAGATCATAGAGTTACATATCTATGGGGATTCACAACTAGTCATCAACCAGGTAAATGATGACTATCAAACAAAGGATGACAAGCTAATGCAATACAAAAGAATGGTTGATGACTTCAAAAAGTACTTTGTGGAAATAAGATTTGAGCATATTCACCAAAGTGACAACAAAGCTGTTGATGCCATGGCACTCATTCCTTCTCTCTTGCATATTCCAGAGAAATGAGCCTGTTACAGTTCATGGTGGAACAACTGTTCAACCCATCTTATGAAAACCCTGAGTCCCAAGTTATCTACCATCTAGCTAAGACTGACACTTCCCTTTATGGGAAAACTTATACGTACCTAAAAGATAACACCCTCCCTCCTAACCTATCTCATAATAAAAAATGAAACTTCATTCACCAAACCGCCTGACACACTCTTATCGCGAATGTCCTTTATCAACAAGGTCTTGATAAAAATCTCCTCCGATGTCTGGAACATGACAAGTCTGAAACGAATTTATGAGAAGTACATGAAGATGTTTGTGGCACTCATTCGAGTGGTTTAACCCTAGCTAAGAAACTCCTCCATTTGGGATATTACTGGCTGACTATGGAGAAGGATTCTTTTCAGTTTGTCAAAAAATGCCAAAAGTGCCAGATTCATGGCAATCTCATCCATGCACCAGCACAGGAACTTCACCATTTTACATCAACATGGCCCTTTTTTCAGTGAGGATTGGACCTGATAGGAAAGATTCATCCATCTTCATCCAATGGACACAAGTTCATTATTATAGCTACTGAGTATTTCATGAAATGGATCAAAGGTATCCCTCTAACTACTATCACAAGAAAACAAATCTTGTCCTTCATCTTGAATTACATCATTTCTAGATATGGCATCCCTTATTCCATCATCACTGACAATAGACGACCTTTCAAAAATCAAGATGTTGAAGAACTTTGTGAGAAATTTCATATCTAGCATCAGTTTTCTACACCCTATTATCCTCAAGGTAGTGGCCAAGTAGAGGCCTCAAACAAGACTATCCTAAAAATATTAAAGAAAACCATTAACGATGTTGGACGTGACTAGCATGTGCAATTGATCCTTGCTCTATGGGCTTACAAAACTATTATCCATACCCCGATGGGAGCTACACCCTATGCTCTAGTCTACGAATCAGAGGCCATTCTACCCATTAAGGTTGAACTGCCATCACTCCATGTGTCACTAAAAGGGATCATTTCAGATGAGGATCACATGGTGTCTAGGTTACAAGAATTGGAACTCTTGGATGTGCATCGTCAACATGTAGTGGATCACCTGAAGGCATATTAGCAAAGGATATCCAAAAGCTACAGCCATAGAGTCAAGTCTAGAACATTTCAGGTTGGCGATTTAGTCTTGAAAGAGAACCCCCGCAATCAACAAGATCAAGAAATGAAGAGGAAGTTTGAACCAAATTGGCTAGGTCATTTTTTCATTGTGTCAGCTTTTAGATTAGAAGCATATCCGTTGTCTACACTAGAAGGGGATTTTTTGATGAACCCCTCAACAACCTGCATCTCAAGAAGTTCTACACTTGAATCATCCAAGTGCATTGGGAGAAAGGTCCTAAAAAATATCAAAAACATTAGAAAATGTCTTGAAAAAATGGTTCCCTTGATGAAAACCTGGCAAACAGGCATCTTGGTAACAACAAAAAAAGAAAAAAATAAAAAAATCATAAAATTTGAAAAAGTGCAATAAAAACAAGTAGTGAAAACCTGGCAACAAGCACTATTTTTGATAGGCTAGCTTTTCCATCTATTTGAGCATTTCGACCATTCGCTTTCGCCATTTTCTTTTCCCATTCATCTACCTATCCTTTGAAAGCACCATGTACATATTTTGGCATCACGGTCGTGTCTCACCCTAGACTGGGGGCAAAAGCTTGAACTCACTGGGGGCAAAAAACTTTGAGCTTGAACCAACAGATAAATAGCAGGAAGACAAACACAACAAAAACAATGATTAAAACACAACCAAATATTGAACATCACAATCAAAAATGCATCAAGCATCCATGTCATATCAAAATCCAAAAATAGGTCAAAAGTTAGTCAAAAATTCAAAAAAATAGAGTCATCTTGTCGAACTACATCATCTCTAAACTTGAATGTAGGCAAGGCTAATCTTTGATCAGCCTAGGTCAAGTCCTTTAGCTGTCCATTGTAATAAGTTGTCGTCTCTCATCTATTCATATCTTGGTCTTGTAAATCGGTTGATTCAGTCAAACTACATGGTCTCTACATGTATAGCATAGGAGAGGCTAATATTTGATCAGCCCCCGAGGCCCCTAGGATAGGTCTTTAGGTTAGGTTCTTGGTCAAAATCTTAGAAAACACCTAAAAATTATAAAATAAAAAAATATCAAAAACATTAGAAAATAAAACATAAAATCAAATCAAAAGGATGATACTCTTTTGAATCATGGGTTTATCACATTAAACACAAATGGTCAATTGTTGTACTTTGATTTTTGTTATCATCTCTAGAGTCCCTCGATGATGTACAGAACTAGAGGAGCCAGGAAGGAGTGTAATTTTTCTTTTTTTTGATGTCTGTGAGTTGATCATTATTACTGTGCAAATTGTCGTGAGATGTGTGCTACAAAGTATCATTGACTGATGACATTCCAAATTTTCATAGGAAAAGGATTAACTCTTGCTTGTTTACGTAAGGAATGCTAAGGTCATCTCAGTTTAATTATACTTAGATGCTTGTGTTAACTTGCACTATCAAACATCATGGAAGTAGTACTCAGGTCATCATGTTCTAAATATACCATTGATGCTTGTACTCACTTTCAACATTTTAAAGGTCCAATGATGATAAAAAGCATGAAAAATTGGCTATTATGAATGACAAATTTTGCATATGAGATTTGCATGGTTAGAATAGATTGCATCCATGTTAGTTTGCATCTGTATTTATGGCCTTTCCAAAGCTGCAACAATGATGTTATCTCTTGCATTAAGGGATTGAGTACACTTGAAATTTCCAAAAACACATCATTTTCATACAATTAGAAAACATTCTCATTTAGTTGCATATCACTTGCATCGGAAAAAATTACAACATCATTCATCCATTCATCCATGACATCATATCACTTGCATCAGAAAACACAAAAAGACGCGCATCACATCTCATTTACATAATCATAATCATTTAATATAGTGACATTAGGAAATTGGTTCTCTAAGCTTAAATGAGCGAGTCTCTTTAGATTTCCAAAAGAATTGGGAAATATGTCAAGTTTTGTGAAGATTAATTTAACAAAGAATCAATTGATGACAACCTTCCCACAACTCTTGGAAGTTGGATAGATTCACTCATTTAAGCTTAAGACCCTAAAACATAGTACTCTACATAATCATTTGCATCACATAATTATCATTCATCCTTACAAAACATCACACATCATTTGCATTGCATCCATACATATTCAACATAATCATCACATGGAACATCTTACATCATTTGCATAATCAAATCCATCATCCATAAAGCATAAAAAATCATCATTGCATACATCACATATAAACATCACCTCAACATCAACATAAATATGCATGATCATGTGATCATTTCATATACACATGCATTCATTCATTACATCATTTATTGGCATTAGAAAAACAAAAAAACATAAAATACATTACATTTCATTGGAATAATAGGATCCGTCACATGTATCATATAGGCATCAGTCATCAAAACATCCTAGAATCGTAACACATTAGTTGCATCATTATTTGCATCATCATTTGCATCCATAACATATCATATCATCATCATATAGAACATCACATAACATCATAAAATAGAAATCAAATGCATCTATCATAATCATGATGATCATCATCACATATAACCATAATATAGACACATAGATCAATCATCATCATCGTTGCATATCATATAACTCAAAATGATGTCAAAGTGTACAATTATATCCCAAGGTATAAAGAGATACATCAATATCAAAGATGGCAGTGTATCATAATGTCTCAAATCAAGAGGTACATCATCAATGTCTCAACTGAATCAGTGTATACATTAGGTCTCGGTACATTATCAAGTCTCAGTACATTAATCAATCCTATACTGGGGCATATCAATCAATTAGAGAAGTCAAACCACATCGCCCAATCAAATCTGAATCTGCCTGCACCATATGCAGAAATCCTCCTATGATCATAACATATCGCAAATCAGCAACCTCATCAATCAATTGATTCAACCTCACCTATCATGAGGTTCATCAATCAATGCACCTTGCCTACCATAAGGTTCATCAATCAATTCAACCTCGCCTATCATGAGGTTCATCAATCAATGCACCTCACCTATCATGAGGTTCATCAATCAATTCAACCTTGCCTATCAAGAGGTTTATCAATCAATCCAACCTTGCCTATCATTAGGCTCATTAATCGATCCAACCTCACCTATCATGAGGTTCATCAATCAATGCACCTCACCTATCATGAGGTCAATCAATCAAACTATCATTGATCCTCACCTATCATGAGGTCAATCAATCAATCTATCATTGATCCTCACCTATCATGAGGTCAATTATGAATCTATCATTAATCCTCACCTATCATGAGGGAAATCATCATCATCATATCATTGGTCCTCACCTATCATGAGGTCAATCATCATCATCCTATCATTGATCCTCACTTATCATGAGGTCAATCATCAACTATCACATCAACATCATCAAATCAATTAGTTGAATGCGATCATCAAATATCAAACACAAAGAGGCAACATAAGGCATCAATTAATCAATCTAGCAGGCTCAATCTTTTTTTTCAGGAGATAAATCAATTCTACATCATAAAAATTTGTAAATCATCATCAAATCATCAAAATTTTCAAAAATTTCAAAAAATCCTAAAAATTCCAAAATTCACTAATTTATCTCTCGAGGGGGAATATATCTGTCAATACCTAAAAATCAATGTATGGGGCATCGAAAAGTTTTCTGAGCATCACTATCAAATTTTTCTTTGAAGCAATGTGTAAACACATTACTTCAAAGAAGGGCAAAATGTATACACCTAAAATCGGTCGTCACCTTTAATTAATTAAATACTAGCTATTTGATTAATATTTCAACTACGTATAAATAAATTCTTAATTTATTTATATTGTTCACCATTCTCTAACTGTCGAAATCTAAAAACATATTCTCCTAAATCAATTAAACAAACAAGGTTCCCTAAACTTGTTTTATGTAATTAATCTTCACTAAATCCAATTAGGACTTGGAGCTCATTTCTACAACTTTTTGTGCCACTTGACCAAGGTCACATGAAATTAAATAACTCTAATTTTTTATTAGAATTATCTTCAACTCATTTTAAAAAGCACATGGCTCAATCCTTACACACTTCCACCAATTTTGGAGCACATGGCTTATTCCTCCCACACTTCCACCAATTTTGGAGCACATGACTTATTCCTCCCACACTTCCACCAATTTTGGAAGCACATGGTCTTCTCTTCCCACAATTGAACCTTCCATCCAAATAGCATGTTTCCCATTGGTCAAGAGATTCTTCCATCCAAATGGCATGTTTTCTTTGGTCAAGGGGACAACATCTTGATTCTCTTCATCTTCACCATCCATTCTTCTTATTTGAATCTGGACCGTTGATTATTGTCACCTCACTATATGCTTGGAAAAGGCTATAAATACAACCCTTGGGAATTGTATTTTGCATCCACATTTGAAGTAAAGTTATCATGTAGGTTTATCATTGGAGCTTGGATCATTACAGAGTCTTATAGCTAGTCTTTACATCATGTTTTGCTTTGCATTTACATCTTAGCTTTAAAAATTGCTTCATAGTTGCATTTTATCATCCATCTTGCATCATAGTTGCATTTTAGATTAGTTCATTTTAAGTTTGCATTTGAGCATATGTAGAAGCATGCATAGAATCATATAGATCACTACCATAGCTTCCACCTTTGTTTGTCTATTTATCATAAACATCATCCTCCACTCATCATGGCATTCATCATCATTGTTTTCATATAGTTTCATTTAGGCATTAGGTTGGCTTGCATGCTAAATACTAATCTCATTTCTTAAGTGTAATTCTAATAGCCTTTGTGCACATAGAAATTTGAGGGCCAAAAGGTTAAAAGAATCATTAAGAATAGTGGACAATGAGATGTTCTTGAAAGATTTAATTTGTTGCAAATTAGAATAGTTTACTTTGCTTCAAATATTTGAATATAAATCATTTCATTAAGGTTTGTGTTGATACTAACTTTACACATTTCACACACACAGTAGAATCATAGCATACTCACTATTACATGTATAACATTTCATGTAAACCATTTTGCAAGGAGAAAATTCTCATCACCTATCTCGATTCATCCTTTTACTACATTTGGGGGAAAGGAGTTAGATAGCCTTGTCCTAGTATGACACTCATTGTTGCCCCTTTGGCTAGTTATCCTCCTTCCACATATGATGAACAAGATTGGGATGCAGACAAATTGCTTTAGTTTGGCTCGCATGTGTTATACTAGCTTTATGTCCTCATTGTGATTGCATGTGTGTAGTGTGATCCCTCGTATTGTGTTTCTTGACATGTATTTATGTTTTTGAGCCTACTTTAGATGACCCTTGTTACTCTATTGGTGTAAGGATACAAAAGAATTGAATATGTTGTGACATTCTTCTATTTGTATCTACATCATTCTATTTGTTGTAACCATTTTCTTTTCACTTGTCTTAAGTTTTCCTTTTGGGAATGACACAATGTGTTGAGACATTTAGATCTCTTCCATGTTTACCCAAAAGACATTCCTTTATTTTTGCTCTCTGTGTCATTCCTCCTTTGTGTTTGTTGTTCTACGAGTATTTGGGGAATGATGATGGTTCCACTTGGTCTATTATATCAATGTAACAAAGATATGTTGAACCTAAATCTGTATATCCCTTATGTGTTATATTAGGATTGCATATGGGGGAAACCTCCTTTCCATGGAATAGATTCATTTAGAAACATATTGATCATTGGCATAGGGCTTTCCAAATAAGCTCTAATGTATTGGCATTTATCATCTTCTACTTTAAAGTAATTACTCATACTATGGTGTTTAGCAATTTATTTAAAGTTGGGGGCATCTAGCATCCTACTCATTACTTGCATAATGACACGACCTTATTCAAAGTGTGGTCTTCTTATTTCATGTGTGATTGATGGTGAAAATTTGGGGCTTATCAAAGTCAAGATAAACCACTAGAATTTCCCACCAAAAATCATTATAATTTGATGTAATTATGAGGGAAAAAAGATGTAAATAACAATAAAAAACTAACCCTACCTATTATAGAAACTATGAGTAGAGTTTTTAGAGCTCAAAGGGGTGTGTACCTTGCTGCAAGAAGCCTATTTTTAGGACACAAAGTACTCATTCTCCATGAATGGAGAATGTGTCCCTGTTAGGGTTCCTGAAATTGAGATCTAGGTTGTTTTCCTTGATGTATGCACTCTCAGATTCCTAGTTGGTAGCTCATGAAAACTTGTACTTAATTTTGTAGTTTCAATTCTTCGCTCTTGCACTTTGAAGGTCAATATTGCAACTTGACAGCTTTTCCAATTTTGCTCTAAACTTCTTCTCCACTTGATCTTCAACCTATAAATCTACAAAAACACTCTCAAGGGAATAAAAACTTGTTGATTGTTAGTGAATAGGGGTTTTCCTTAGTAAAATGCCTTGTAAGTAATTAAACCAAATGACGATATAATGAAATTGAAGCATATAACATGAAATGATGCTATGTAGATACCTTGTAAGATGTCTTGTAATACAAATCTAAAAATTAGCATGAAGTGGCCATGAATAATGTAGATCTTGATCCTTGAATATGATGTGAACAATTCTTTCAATAGATCTCTAATGCTACAACAACTATCTTAGCTCAACAGCATACATGGATGCACTAAACCCTTGACATGATGAAATGATCTTGAATTGCTACAATAAACTCTTGATAATCTACCTTGAAATGCCTTTGAAATGCTCTTGTGAATGTACTCTTGAGTTCTCATGAAAATATAGGATGAAATTATATGAATTAACCCCTTATTTATACTCAATTAGGAGAATAACCCCAAAATTCAAACAACTCAAGCCAACACCAGATTGAGACATAAACATTATTATATTCCCACCACTATGAAATTAAAAAGAGGATCCTCATTAAGGGAGGACCCATTCACCACCTAGGGCGAATGGGTTGTGGCACTATTTTCCAAGACCATTCCTTCAAGGGATGAAAGATCACTAAAAACCCATGTAGAATCTACTAATAAAGGGGGGTCCTATAGAGGGAGGACCCATTCACCACCTAGGGTGAATGGGTCCTAGCACCAATTTCTAGGACCTTGATTTTTCCCAATTAAATTTTATGCAATTTGAATTATGGGTTTCAAGATAGATCTTCAGGAGGTGTCATAAATAAGGCTTAAATTTGAATTAAAGGGGCTAATTAACTCCAATTAACCACAATTAATTAAGAACACCCTAGATAAATTTGAAAGTGTGTTACAATACTTTACAACACTTAAATAAGGTAAACATTAAGTTTATTTTATTCAAAGAGGGCCCAAGATCAATGTGAATGTGTTACAACACATTACAACATTAAACCTAGACAAAATTAGGTTAATTCAATGAAAATTATTCCCAAATCAAGTAAGGAAAAATGATAACTTTTTCAGTTACTACAATGTGATGTGTCTTCTTGGTGGTGACATTGGGTTTTATTTTGTTCAAGAGGGTGACCTTTCTTGGCATATGACATTCCTCTTAGTGGTAATGCTATGGCTTGCATTCCCTAAGGTGTGAATATTTATCCCTTGACTAGTCTTGTCTTTGTGGTAATATCAAGTGTGTTGTTCCCTAAGGTGATACCTTTCATGTACTAAGAAAAACCCCTTTGAATATCCTAATTCTATTGCATTTAAAACTAATTTTTAGCCACCAAGCATAGCACAACTTTCTTGCCAATGGTACTTTGTCATGATTGTCTAGCATAATGCAACTTGCTAGCCTCATTAAAAGCTATGACCATTTAGTGTGGCACTTTATCAAAGTTATTAGGGAGTATAAATTTTGGTATGGTTGATGTATGGGAGCCTATACACCTGGCATGAATTTCCCATCTTCCACCCTTTTGTGAGTTCACACCTTGTTGACCTCTAGTTTGTGTTTCTCGCCATATTGCCTTGGGGTTCACCTAGTGTATATTGGATTGCACTAGCCCTTGTGAGAATATTTTTGGAAAAAAAACCTAGGCTTGATCCATACCTTTTGGACAAATAGTTGAAGATTGATCCACCCTTTTTCCTCTTTGCATTAATTTTGACATTGTATGATGGTGTATCTTATGTTGCAACTGCATGCATCTGTCTCTTTGTGCCTTTGTTGGTTTTCCATGGGATCTTATATCCTAGGGGCTTGATCATCCTTGATCGTTATCATCTCATCTTTCCAAACAATTGTATAATTATCTACCTCTCTTGACTTATTTTTCTACTTTAGTGTGAGTTTGAACATGGGATCATACTCTCACTAAAGTGGGGGCTAAATATAGTGTAGAAAATTGTACATCTTTACAATTTCACACTATGTTTGCATCCCCCTAATTAATTGGACTTAATTAAGCCTCTAAATGACCGAATTATTTATTCCACAACCTTATTATTCCTATTTCCCAAAAGGGAAACCCACTTTAAAAAATTGCCAACATTAGTTTAAACACCTTGAAAATTGTGTGTCTTGTATTTAGGTCCTAGGATCCATTCACCCGGTCCCCTTTAAGTCCTTGGACCCAATTTTTAATATGTTTTTAGTAGTATTTTAATAATTCAAATTCAAGTTTCAAATGTCGGCTTGTGGAATCTAATTTTTGGGAAATTAGATAAACACCTATAAATACATAGTTATTTTACCAATTCAAATCTAAGACTTTTGAAGGAGAAAATACTAAGAAAATATTATTGTCAAGAGCATTGAAGAGTAGATTTATCAATTATCTACAACAACAATCAATATCATATCATCATGTCAAAGTTTATGCATATCCATGTCAATGTTTGTAGTTAATATTGTGATGTAGGTTTCAAGCATTTAAGCAAGCATTCAAGAATTAAAGCAAGCAATAAATTAAGCCAATTCATGCAAGATCCAAGCCTTAGAGTGATGTGTTAGACTTCAGTCCTCTAAGGGTATCCATTAAGGGTTTGGTGAGTTGTGACATAACATTGTTCATTCATCAATTGCTTCCATTTATCATTATGTCATTATCAAGGTTTAATTACCAACATGGGGTTTGAATAAGGAAAACCCCCATTCACCCAAAAATAAACATTTTTCTTCCCTCTTTGTATGCGAATATTTATAGGTGAAGAAGGATCGAAAGTTGATCAAAGGAGAAATTTTGTAAAGTTATCAAAGTTGTCATCATTGTTGTCAAGCCACGTAAACTTTCCAAATTTTATTTTCAGCTTTCCAACAATCAACTTGGAGAAATCATAAGCTTAGTTCCCCGATTTGAGAATTGTAAAATCAGATTTTGGACCCCTGCACTAGGACCCATTCACCCTAGAGTGAATCAATCCTGCTACAGAGCTCAAATCCCTTTTTTATCATAGGTGCACACCATTCTTCCCTTCTTAGATTTTCTTGTAAATTACTATTTCCATTTTTGTTATCATAATATTTTGCATTTCAAGTGTTAGATCATTCAATTTAGTTTGTTAATGCATTTTAAATTATCTCCCAAAAATACCAATTATTCATTTATGTCACAAGAAAACAATATACCTCCCTAATAGGGTTGACTCACATCAAGGTTCAAAGTAAATCCTATCCTTGGGAGTCTCTTTTTCTAATGAAATTAGGGAAAGTGTAAGTGTGTTTAAACCTTTAGGGAATTCCATGTTGATAAACACCACATTACACACATCTTACCTTTTTCTATGTCTACTTTATTTCTTTCTATTTGTAGATCTTAGTTTCAGTTTATGAATTGCAATTTTTTGTAGTTGTTTAGATTCAAGTCAAATTGGTCAAAATAATTGCATTGTTCAAAATAAAAATTTGCATAAAAAGACACCATTTTAAGATTTATGTATTTAAAATTTTTAAATTTTCATTTTTAGATCTGAAAATTGCAATATCTTTTTACATACTTACATTGTGCTTCCTAGACCTAAGTGTGTGCTATCTCTATTTAGTTTTATGTTTCCATTTTGGGTACACTTTTGGCTTGGTGAAAATTGTGTGAGTATTGCAACCTGGTGCCCTATTTCCAATACTTCAGTGAGACATAGTTCAAGATTCATGCCATCCCATATCGGTACATCCACTGTGGATCTTAGGTTTTCCAACTCTTTTACTCATAGTGTTGACACTAGTCAACCCACATTGGAATCCATACATGAAATAACATGGCCCATGACTTCTAGTCATATTGATGTTGAAACCATTTTTTCTCATGTCCCTCAAGAAAAGCTAAAACAAATGGATGAAGCCTTAGAAAGATTACAAGACTTTGTGAGTGTTGAATATATTGAATATACTATTGGTACTATGGTTCTAGTCATAAATAACATGAGGAAAATGCTTGATAATGAACATGAAATAGAAATTTTCCATAGCCTATCTCATATCATTTAAAATCGTGTTCTTACAATGGCTAGTTGTGCTCAATATTTTAGATACACTCAAAGTCAAAGTGGAAATCAAATTCCCCCTCCTACAATTTTGGTCTCTATTCCTACATACACTCACTCAACTATTGCTACAATAAGGCAACCAACTAGCAACATCAATCCAACTTTGGGTATTTCCAATGGAAATCCTTATAGCTTTGTGAACTCAAACATCATATCTCTTAATCCATCACCTCTGAAAAACTTGAAATTCACTTTCCCTCCCAACACATATACACCTCCACCTTATTCACCTCCATCCCAAAACACAACCAATGATTATGTCCTCAACAAAATTTTGTAAAATGTTGCATCCCTCCAAGGAAAAATTTATATATTGAACCAAATTAGAAAAGTCCAGCCTTCATAATATGTCAAACAAAACCCATTATCCTTGGAGATATTGAGAGAAAAAATGCAGCAAGGCATAAAGATTCCTATAGTTGAGAAATATGGTGGTAAAGGAGATCCAAGCAACCATGTCTCAGCATATACAACTTTATGTAGTGAATTTATTTTCAAGGAAAAGCTCTTGGCTAATATTTTTCCTAGATCCTTGAAAGATATAGCTTTGGAATGGTTTTTCTCTTTACCGAATAATTCAATTCATTCATTCAATTGGATTGTTGATGCCTTTCTTAACTATTTCCTAGTGCACATTGGTCCCAAGATGGTTTTACCTGATTTAGTGCAATGTAAACAAAATAAATATCAAAAGGTCACTAATTTTATAACATGTTATAAATTGCTCTACTCACAAATCAACATTAAGATTCTTGATGCCGATCTTCAAAGAATGTTCATTGAAAACTTTCAAACCAATATCCAAGATAAGCTTGAGATATTGAAATTTCCCTCCTTCACCCACTTGTGCATGACTCTCTGTGACTATCAAAATTTAGTTAGTCACTATGAAGAAAAAGATTCCTCCAACCATCCTGAGAAATTTGAATCCATGCCTCATAATGATTTCCAAATATTTAAGAAATAAAATAAGGGCTTTATACAAATAAATCTGCCTCAAACAAATCAACATGTTGAGTCTCAAGTGGCTGCTATAGAAACAACAAATCCATATCAATTCAGGGATAAGATAGGAAATTTACTTTCTTACTCGATACCCTTCATTCCATCATGTTGCAACTCTTGAGTAAGAACTTAATTACCTTACCCGCCATTTGAACTCTTGACACAACTAAGCCTTTACCTCCGATCCATAATCCAAATGTCTTTTTCCATTATCATCGAGAAAATGGACATGATATAAAATGATATATGCATCTTAAAAATATTGTATAAGACCTCATTGATTCTAATCACATTAAGATTGGCAGTGTTAATGACCAAGGAAATAACTTTGTTGTCCCACCGAACCAAAATTTTCAAATCTTCACCAATCCAATGCCAAAGCATAACATCTCATTTGTAAAAGCTAGTGACACCAAGAATGATGTGATGAATATTCACTACATACAAGATATAACTAATGATAACATGAGTGATAATTAGGATGATATAAAAAATTTGGTCAACTTCATTGACATTCAACCTCATAAGGGCCAAATCAACTTGTCTCTTGGTGTTGCTTTCTCATAAAATGACATAATTAAACATGCACCCAATGGTCATCTTTACATAGTTGGAAGAATCAATGACAAGGCTACCAATGGGATATTAATTGATCCTGTACGTGTAGAGAATATGATCACTGAGGAATTCCTATTTTTGCATGAACTTTACCAAGACTTTTATGAACAATCAAAATAATGGATCAAAAAACATAATAGTTTTCCTTTCCCTATGATAGATTTGATCACTCTCCCATTAAATTTTTTACTGAAGCAATTAGATGTCTCATTCTCCATCACCCCATCATTAGACCAATTTTGTGTGAAGCTAGGCTATCCATGGCTACGCTCCATAAATGTTGTCTTGTCAGTAGTGCATAAATGCTTAAAATTTCCATTTGGAAATAAATTTTCACCGTGCATCATAGCGATTTTAATCCTTTATCCTCCCATGGGAATTTCTCATTGGATTTATTTTGGCCCCTGAACCTAGGGAACCTATTAATCTTCATGAGTATTTATTTTTCAAATATTATCAAAATTTCAAGAAAAATCACATAGCATAATTATCTCTTAGCAATATTCCTGAATCGATGATTGAACCTGCTTTCATTGATGAAACTATGATTGAACCAAAAGTCCTTCCAAGTAACCAAGACAAATCAACCATAATTCCTCCACCTATTTCCTATAAGATACCATGAGATAACCATACAAATATTGTGGTGCATCCTAAAATAAAACAAGTTTATAAACCCAAAGAGAAAGTGGTTGATCAACCCTTGATGGTTCCTTTTTTTCCTCCCTTGTGGGAAGAAAAGAAACCAATGGCTGAAAAAATTGCTTCTACACTATCATA
Source organism: Sequoia sempervirens (assembly GCA_007258455.2). Classification (NCBI taxonomy): domain Eukaryota; kingdom Viridiplantae; phylum Streptophyta; class Pinopsida; order Cupressales; family Cupressaceae; genus Sequoia; species Sequoia sempervirens. The sequence goes on along the minus strand of VDFB02271358.1, from coordinate 82,898,402 downwards.
ACTTGAAAAGAGTGCATGAACAAACTAAAATGCCAAAGAGAATAGGCATAAACATTATGTTATTGCTCATCAGTTAGAAGAAAATAACAAATCAACAAACCAAGACCAAAATCTAACTCAAAAAAATTATGAAGATTCTCCACCTTCACCAGAACAACAACATGAAACCTCTATGGACATTATCATTAGACCTCGCACTGTGATAAATTTGGATGATGATGATAAAATTGTTAAGATTGATGAGGAAGTAAATAATGAGTCGAATCTATTATTTTCCTCTTCCATGAGCTTAGATGACAACAACCATGATGATCCTCCTAACAAGAGTGACACACCACTTGTTTAAACTAGTGATTATCCTAGTATAACACTCGTTGTTTCCCCTTTGGCTAGTTATTTTCCTTTTGCATATGATGAACAAGATTGGGATGCAAATGAATTTATTTAGGTTGGATTGCATGTGTCATACAAGATTTATGTCTTCTTTGTGATTGCATATGTGTAATGTGATCCCCCGTATCATGCTTCTTGGTGTGTCTTTATATTTGTGAGCCTACTTTGGATGACCCTTGTCACTCTGTTGGTGTAAGGATACAAAGAAAGAAAATATGTTGTGATATTATTCTATCTTTTTTAATCATTTTATTTTCACTTGTCTTGTGTTTTACTTTTGGGGATGATGCAAGATGTTGAGACATTTCAGTCTCTTCCATGTTGATACAAAAGTATTTCCTTTGTTTTTGATCTCTATCTATCATTCCTCCTTTGTGTTTGTTGTTCTATGAGTATTTGGGGAATGCTAATGGTTCGAAGCTCTATTATATCACTATAGCAAAGACATATACTGACCCTAAATCCATAGATCCCTTATGTGCTATCTTAGGATTGCATATGGGGGGAAACCTACTTTCCATGATGTAGCTTCATTTGGAAACATATCATTGGCATAGGGCTTTCCAAATAAGCTCTCGTGTATTGGAATTTATCATCTTCTACGTTAAAGTAATTTACCACATCATGGTATTTAGAAATTTCTTTAAAGTGGGGAGAATCTAGCATCCCACTCATTGCTTGCATATTGACATGACCTTATTCAAAGTGTAGTCTTCTTATTTCATGTGATGTGTCTTCTTATTGGTGACATTGGGTTTGATTTCCTTCAAGAGGGTGACCTGTCTTGGCATATGACATTTATCTTAGTGGTAATGTTATGGCTTACATTCCCTAAGGTGTGAATCTTTATCCCTCAACTACTCCTCTCTTGGTGGTGATATCAAGTGTGATGTTCCCTAAGGTGAGACCTTTCATGTACTAAGCAAGAACCCTTTTATTGTTCTAATCCTATTACATCTAGAACTAATTTTTGGCCACCAAGTATAACACAACTTGCTTGCCAGTGGTGCCTTCACTTCATGAGTGTCTAGCATAATGCAGCTTGATAGTCTTCTCAAAACTAATTACCATTTACTGTGAGACCTTATCAAAGTTATTAGGGAGTATAAATTTTGGTATGATTGATGTATGGGAGCCCATAGACCTGGCATGACTCTCCCATCTACCACCCTTTTGTGAGTCCACACCTTTAACACCTTGTGTCTGTTTCTCACCCTATTTCCTTGGAGATCACCTATTGTATATTATACTTTACTAGCCCTTGTGAGTGTATTTTTGGAAAAATAGCTTAGGATTGACCCATACCTTTTGGACAAAAAATTGAAGCCTGATCTACTCTTTTTCCATGAAGAAGAATATGAATATGCTTGCCCATGTAGGAGTTGTCTTGGAGGAATTTGATAAAGAGGCAAACCAGGTTGTCACTAAGTATTCACCTTACAGGCAGAAAGCTGATGATATCATAAAATTCAACTAGCCTATAGAAGAATTCCAAGCTTGGAAGGATAAGTACTTGGTGTAACATAGAATTTTGTCTCCACTAGGGTTTAGGACATAGGGAAACAATCTTCTATACTTCATATTCAAGGATGACCCTAGAGATCTCACCCCAATAAATGATATAAGAGATCTAACAATAAGGTATCCTAGGATATGGTTTGGGATTAGAAAAGGTTGAATGAGGGGTTCACCACTAAGTGTAAACTTGGAAAAGACAATATGATGGAAAACATAGTGTGATATGCAAGTTAATGCTAAATGACCTAAGAAGATGAACAAACTATAATGGAAAGCTATGAAACTTGAAGTGTGCACCTAGAAACTTGCTGGAGATAGAATGGAGCTTTAGAATTCTAAAAATACTAATTTTTAGGCCGAGACTCATTTCACATTCTAGGTGAATCATCCCAATTCTAGGAAACTACACTAGAACAAATTTCGGGCAAATGGTTATCCAAAATTTTCAAAAATATCTAAAAAACTCCTATAGTGGGACTCATTCGCAACTCTTGGAAAATGAGTCCAGTTTGAATTTTCTAGAAATTAAAAGTTTGGATCTGCTCTTCTTTGTCTGCTCAATATGTTCCTCTAGGTGTCTAAATCCAAAACCTTGATTTTTGAGAGTGTAAGTGACTTTTTTTGACATTTTGACCTTGCAAATAGGGAGATGATTCCAACAAGTTTGGAACCTATTCTTCAATCATCTCCAAGCCTTTAAACCACTTATATTTGCAATCATACAAAGAGAGAGAGAGAGAGAGAAAAAGTGTTGATTGCTAGGGAATGGGGGTTTGCCTCAGTCAAACCCCTTTTAGGTAATTAAACCAAAAAGATGAAATAAGATAATGAAGCATGAACATGAGATAATGCAATTAGAACCTTGCCATGATGATGGATCTTGAAGTGTTGTAACTATTGATGGAGAATCTTTCCCTTGAATTCCTTAGAATTGATCTTGAAAGATATCTTGATGACCTTATAAAGACTTGGAGAGCTTTTTTCTTGCTTTCTTGACTTGATAACATGAATGTATGATGAATGAATGAAATGAGGATTTGAAATATTTTTTATATAGGAAATCCACTCACATGACTATTAATTTGATCTGCAAGGCTGACATTGAAGAAATTTGAACTTAAAACCCAATTTTTCCTGCTCAAACCTTGAAAATAGCCCAAATGGGACTCATTCACCATCCTAGGTAAATGAGTCCCACCTGGATGGGACTCATTCACCCAAAGTGGTGAATGGGTCCCATAGGGGCCATTTTTCCAACTAGAATGTCGGGGAGTGAAGAAATTAAGCTTTTATGTTGATTTTGTTGGGATTTGGATCAAAATATGCCTTAGGATGCACAATATGGGGTCATATGGGCCTATTAATGATGATATAAATGGTGATTAGATCTAGGGACAAAAAGTTCATTGTTAAAGTGTGGTTAAATACACTCTACAACATTAAAATGAGGTCCACTTAGCCAAGAAAGGCACAAGATCCAATGTGAATGTGTAAAACACATTACAACACTAGATTAGGGCCAAGTTTAATTTACAAGCATTCTAAATTAATATGAGAGTGCAATTAAATACATTTTACAACATTAAATTAAGGGAAAAAAAGGTCCATGAGACTTAAATGCTTAATAAATGTCTAGAAAAGTGTGAAAGTCATTTACAACACTTTACAACACCTTTACAAGACATGCTCAAATGCATTTCATTAAGCTTGCAAGGGCCCAAGACCTAATGTGGATGTGTAAAACACCTCACAACACAAGATCTAGGTGATGTTAAGTTTAATTTATCATTAATTATTCCTAAATCAAGCACGATGCACTTTTTTTTACACTACACTTGGATGTGTTAGAAGATTGAGCTATGATTGCAAAGTGGTGAGTACAATTTTGGTTTTAAGTTTGCAAAAATACTAAATAACATATGGGAGAAGCACAATGCATAGCTTGGAACTAGTACAGATTAGGATTTTTCTAAAGTATGGATAAAATATTTTCTTCTCCCCAATTTGAATTTGATGACAAGGTGTTAGACATGGACAAGTTTCTTTTCTTTATGCCTTATACTCTTTATGCTTTCTTTCATCTTTTCTTGGTGTACGTGGACACATTTTTGGAGCATGTGGATATTACCAAATCAGCTCAAAGATGTGTTTTGGAAAGCAGGACATGATCTTAAACAACAAATGAAAATAACTTTTGTCTCATGTAACATTTCCCTTCATTTGAGAATGCAAATATAATTGCAAAGGGAATGCATTTTGTAACGGTCCAATAGTATAGGGACATGTGTACTTTCTAGCTCGAAGCTTGTTTTCCTCCTTTGTTTCTATAAGAAGGAATTTAGGGCCAAAAGTATGGGTTCATTTTTTCGTATTGATCACAGAGAATTTAGAAAAGGAATATAGAGAGAATTTTGGAGTGTGGTTTTAGGTCCTGATTCTTTTAGATATTCATATGTATCTTTGATAACATACTAGTAATTGAATATAGAATGGTGCAAATTCAAAGCGATTTCTCTCCTATGTACTTGTTTCATGGATTATGAATAATATGATCAAGAATTATGTTATTTTTCTTCATTTATTTCCAATGGATGTGTATTTTTGTTCTTTCTTTTAATTCAAAGAATTAATGAAAATGCTTGAATGAAGCCATAGATTCATGTGAATTGAGTGCTAGGATATTAGTAAGAAGTTGTGGTTGAGAGTATAATGAATGTGATACTGTACTGTAGTATTATCAAAGCTTGATGATGCTATGCATGAAATTTTTGTCAAATTATATAGGTTTTGAGATTGAATCTACTCCTAGGATGAGGCACTAATCTAAGCAAGTGTTCATAATGCATTTTTTTCAGTCAATTCAACAACAAATCACTTCTATAAACAAATTTTTTTGTTAGTGTATTAATTTTAATTTAGGGATAATTACTGTAGTGGTTTTATTTCCCATATGGGGTAAATGTTTACCCATCACCTTTTTCATGGCTTTAAAAATCCTATACCATATGCAATTTATTCATCTCATTTATTCACTCTTTTTTATGGTGAAATAACCTGTGTACTTCTCTCTATTTTGTGAAGGTGATTTTCTACATATGGTGCTCCTGGGATGTGAATGACACCAACATGGTATCATACCCTTCTATTTGCAACTCCTTCCTTGAGAGTTTTCATCAGAGAGTTTTGAGATCGTTTGTTTCAACATTCGAAATTTCTTAAATTTCAAAATTGCCTTATTTTTGATTATTTCATTTTCTTGTTGCTGGTGAATACATTTGAATATCATTTTGTGCAATTTCATGATTCTTCATCATCCGTTGTGATTTGAAGAGTTTCCTAAGGATCATGATTCATTTGAGGCCACGATGCCGTGAAAACCCTCTGCTAAGGGTTGTCGAAATTCCCTGCCTTGGAAGTGTGGAATTCCTCTATTTGAGAGGATGATTTTATGGGAGACTACACATTTTTTTTAAGGCCGTATCCTTTACAGGAGGAGCCAAAATTGTTGTTGGAAGGAACACGTTCATTTTGGTCTTATTTTCTATTTGGAGGTGGCAAGAGGACTATTTGGGAAAGGCAATTTTCCTATGAAGAGGCCGAATCTTTGTTTCTTCAAGAGGTGTTTTGTTGGCATTATTTGGAAGAACCATTTTTTTTTTGGGGTCGCTTTTCTCTAGTGGTGATTGAAATCTACTGAAGGCCACAAATCACTGTAGCAGGCTGATTTGTTTGTTGAGCCTGTCCCTTTGTGGGAGGTGTGAATTTGTCTTTGGGGGCTCAATTTTCTGGAGAGGCCCACACCCTTTCACTCATAGCATGATTTTTTTTGTTTGAGAATTTTTGGAAGGCTTGATCTTTGATAGGAGGTGTTTTGTTTTTTGAGAGGCTGCATTTGTGGAAGTGGTTGGGTAAGGATCTTCTTGTTTTTTCAGTGAGACGATTTCATCACTATTTCAAGCCAATTTAAAGGAGCATAATTTTCTATTTGATAGGCACTTAAACTTGAAGAGGTCGCGATCTCTCCTATTGAAGAGTATTTTTCTACTTTTGAGAGGCCTAATTTTTTTGCTATGCTGGGTGTGATTCCTATTGTTTGGAAGGCTTGATAAGGTATTTCATCTATTTGGATATTTTTCATTTCCTTTTGAGGATATTTCTCCATTAAAGATGCATGAATAAGAGGTTGCACTATTTTCTTGTTCAAAAGGTCGTTTGATTTGTTGAAACACTAATGTGTGGGAAGGTGTTCTATCTCTCTCAGTTGACATAAAAGATACGTGGCTTTCTAATTTTGCAATCAATGATTTTCCTTTGTTTGCTGGCATTGTATCTGGTGGCTATGTCTAGAGGGTGAATCATCTATTGGAGAAATTCAAGAAACATTTCACTATGGCATTCAATTTATTGAAGGTTGATTTTCCTCTGATTGAAAGTTGATTTTCCTCTATTTGTAGCTGCAACAATTGATTGCAGTGAATTTTTTGAAACTTTATATTTTATAAAGTTATCTCCTAAATATTTATTTAGGGTTTTAGGCTACATAGAAGGGGAAGTGGGCCCAAGTTCTTTTGAGGTTGTTTTTTTGGAACATTTATCTCACATTTGCTATGATGGTGATTTTATGGCCTTTATATGCTCCAACACCCACATTAGATATGTGAATTTCTTGAGTGCTCCATCCTTGGTAAGTTTATTTAAAGATTTTTCTTTGTGATTTGGTGTGAGGACCCAGTAAGGTGTTTAATTTTTTGCACAATTTTTTTTAGATTCTCAGCCCTTTTTTGCATCATTGCTTCCTGAAATGTTTTGGGAAGGCTTCATTTATAGTATTTGGGAGTTTCTAAATGTTGTTGTTCAGGTTAATTTCTTTGTATTCTTGGATATTTTTCATAGTTGATTATGGGGTTTTCACTTCACCATGTTGTGATTATGTTGAAAATGGAAAAATATAAACAATGGAGAGATGGTATCATAAAACATCTCAGATGGATTCATTTGTTGCCCATTTATATAATCTTGTTCCCCTTCCTAGTAATGATAGTAAGAAATTTTCATGGAAATGCAAAAGGGATCATGTCCTAGGAGTTATTGCAATGCATATTGATGATGTCACTTTGAATGCTATTGATCATTTTGAGTGTCCTCATATTCTTTGGACTAAAATTTGGGAAATACATGGAGATATTGATACACAACTATTCCCAGATGATTATGTTTCAAATTGTCTTGTGCCTCTTGATTTTTTAGACAAGATACCCTATGATCATGATATTATGTAGGAATTTGAAGTTTTTGAATACTTTGAATCTTTAGATGAGGATGACGAGGGTTCTTTAGATGCTCCTTCTCCATTAGGGGAAGTTGATGTACCTTCACCTTTAGTGATTCATTGTGCAGAGTCATTGATTGAGGCTCCTATCATTCTTGTTCAATAGGACCATTCATCTTGTGTTGATGATTCATTGAGCACGTTTAATGATTCATTGTGTAGACACTCAAAATATCCTGATTGACATCATGCACTTGATTCTGATTAACTAACACTGATTCTTCCTTCATCACTTCCACACTAGCCAATTAATTAAATAATATTTATTTATTTAATTAAATTTATTAATATTCCTCCTAAAATTAGATAATACACTTTATCAGGTTATCCCAATGTTCTTCCTTTAATTAAATAAATCAATTTTATTTAATTAAAATCCTGATGTTCTTCCTTTAATTAAATAAATCAATTTATTTGATTAAAATTCTAAAGTTCTAACATACTTGCATTTGATTTCAATAAACCCAAACAATTAAATCAAATGTCATAAATCAACTAATTTCAAGTAAGTTAATTAATCCTAGATTAACTCCTAACCCAAATCCCCCATTCCTCTAGCTTTTAACTCCACCCTAGGGTAAGTCAACCTTGGTCAACAAACCAAGTTGCACATGTAAATCTATTTATTTGATATACTAAATTACCCTATTTTCATTCAAAAATGGCATATTCTTTGAATATTCCACCCACTTGACTTTTCCCTCCCAAAGGACTTTTGTCCTCTTTATGCGACACTTTGGAATTAAAAGCTCTTACATGTCCTCTTTTTTGAGCCACCTTTACATTAAATGCTCTTACACCTCCTCTTACACAACCCACCTCTTGGAATTCATTCCTATTACACATTCCATCTACCCAGATGTGCTTACACATGTGTGTGAAAATCTCCTCTAAGATTGATTAGCATGTTGACAATTGGCACAATGCCAATGGTCTAATCTTTAATACCACATTCTCCCCATTCTTCATCCTTTAATCCTTCTTCCTTATAAATAAAGGCCTTCTCTATTGATGGAAGATCCAAAATTTCATTCAAGGTTATTATCTACAATATCATCCAAGGTAGTATAGAATTTCTCCATCATAGTGTAAGATAGGGGGACCTCCATGTGAGAGGCCCCAGGTCATAGATGACCAAGATGCAGAAAGCTACCCTAACTTACCTCATCCAAGTGGGATGTTTATGTTATGATTATGAGAATGATGAGGATGATAGAGTCCTACAACCACTCTGCAATCTCGAGATTTGAAATGAGGGTAGGTGAGCCAGTTTTTGAGCTCAACATTGTATGTCAGATAACTCTTTGTCAGAGGATGAAAGCATAGTTTCAGGATGACATAGTAGTGTACTGGAATCTCTCAGGTGCACTGGTGTCTGTACAACCTGAGGACCGAAAGCACAATGTTTACTTATTAGAAAAAAAGCTAGCATCCTAGCTAGAAACTTCTAAGAGAGCAAAACAGCACTATGAAATATGAGAAATATAAACGAAGGTGATAAAGAAAATATACCAAAGCTAGGGTGACAAAGATGATTTCATAGAAAATCCTATTCTCCAGCTAGCTCCATAAAGCACATATGCCTACACACAAAAATAGAAAATGTTTTTTGAGCCACCTTTACATTAAATGCTCTTACACCTCCTCTTACACAACCCACCTCTTGGAATTCATTCCTGTTACACATTCCATCTACCTAGATGTGCTTACACATGTTTGAGAAAATCTCCTCTAAGATTGATTAGCATGTTGACAAGTGGCACAATGCCAATGGTCTAATCTTTAATACCACATTCTCCCCATTCTTCATCCTTTAATCCTTCTTCCTTATAAATAAAGGCCTTCTCTATTGATGGAAGATCCAAAATTTCATTCAAGGTTATTATCTACAATATCATCCAAGTTAGTATAGAATTTCTCCATCATAGTGTAAGATAGGGGGACCTCCATGTGAGAGGCCCCAGGTCATAGATGACCAAGATGTAGAAAGCTACCCTAACTTACCTCAGCCAAGTGGGATGTTTATGTTATGATTATGAGAATGATGAGGATGATAGAGTCCTACAACCACTCTGCAATCTCGAGATTTGAAATGAGGGTAGGTGAGCCAGTTTTTGAGCTCAACATTGTATGTCAGATAACTCTTTGTCAGAGGATGAGAGCATAGTTTCAGGATGACATAGCAGTGTACTGGAATCTCTCAGGTGCACTGGTGTCTGTACAACCTGAGGACCGAAAGCACAATGTTTACTTATTAGAAAAAAAGCTAGCATCCTAGCTAGAAACTTCTAAGAGAGAAAAACAACACTATGAAATATGAGAAATATAAATGAAGGTGATAAAGAAAATATACCAAAGCTAGGGTGACAAAGATGATTTCATAGAAAATCCTATTCACCAGCTAGCTCCGTAAAGCACATATGCCTACACACAAAAATAGAGAAAAATGTTTGGTGGATCAGACCCCACTTTGGTGTTTCCACCTACATGAATAGCCAAGGAAATGAGATAAAGAAATAACGTAGTAAAGAGCACAAAGCACTACAAAACAGTAAAGTGCTAACTCAACCAAGTGATAGAAGGAAAGAAAGGGAAGCATACCACCTCCACCAAGAGAACTCAAAGCTGCTTGGTGGAGAAAATGAGAATACTCGAGCCTTTGCTACAATGGTGTTTCATTCCCAACTTGCTCTACCAAAGTGATGGAGTGTTGTGTTTACTGCAATGGGGTGCTAGTATGTTGTTCGAGAGCTTAAAGTGGATGCAAGAATGTGAAAATGGATGCCTAAAGTGTGTAGTAGCTCAACTGAATGCTAAGAGGATTAGAATAATTGTTCAAGGAGTGAATTTGAAGAAGGGAATGAAAGAAACGACCATATTCAGGTCAGTTAGCCAAAGGGGACATTACAACTTGGCTCCCAATGAGAAGTGTAATGCATTTATAGGTTCAACCATAGGAATTTTATAGGGACGTAAGTGCACCATGCGAGCATTCCCAACATAAATGCGTCCGCTGACACTCAAAATAGGCGCCAAGTGGGATGCAAGCAATAGGATTAGGTAGAATTAAGCCTCCGAAACTAGTTTTCTAAAGTGGAAAGAGGCAAAGGGGGAATTTAAACATGGGGTGCAAATTCACTCCTATACATTTCCGCCCCACTTTAGCGAGCATAGATATTGATGAGTGCTTGGTAAAGTAGATCAAGGAGAGTGTAAGATTAGAGATGTATACTTGAATCATCAAGGAAACATACCACAATCTAGTGTACCTAAAAATGAAGGACAAACAAAGAACTCCATAGATTCTCAGAACTATGAAGTTGAAGAAAGAAAGTTCCTTATAGGTTCTTGGTCCTATAAGGGAGGTGTCCCCCAAAAACTCTAGCATGGAGGATACCCTGTGAAGCAAGTTCCTTACAAGCTCTCAGTCCTACAAGGAAGGTGTTCCCCAAAAATTATATCATGGAGGAAACCCAAAGGAAGCACCCTATAGGATCTTAGTCCTATAGGGAAGGTATTCTCCATGAAATAAAGCATGAAGAATACCCAAGGAAGCACCCTACAGGCTCTCAATCCTATAGGGAAGGTATTCTCCATGAAATCAAGCATGAAGAACACCCAAGGAAGCACCCTACAGGCTATCAGTCCAATAGGGAAGGTATTCTCCATGAACTCAAGCATGAAGAACACCGAAGGAAGTGCCCCACAAATTTGTAGATTTGTAGGGAAGGTGACCCCCAAGATCTCTCGCATGGAGGAAATCCAAGAAAGCGCCCTATAGGCTCTCAGTCCTATAGGGGAGCCACCCCCAAGATCTCTTGCATGGAGGAAGCTCGAGAAAGTACCCTACAGGCTCTTAGTCTTGGAGAAAGGTATCCCCCAAGATCTCTCGCATGGAGGAAACTTGAGAAAGAGGTCTCTATAGAGTTAGGAAAAGGCCACATTGGTGAGTAAGCGGACAGCCACACAAACCGTTGATAGTTTTGAAAACTTTTGAAGGGTTCCCTTGGGAACCCGTTGTGAAAAGGGAGTCCACTCAAGGGACACACAATTCAAAAGTAGTTCTTTTTCTCGAATCGATCCTTCATCAAGGGATTCTTTTGAAAAATGTTCACTTCATTAAGGAATTTAAAAAGAAGAATATGCCCCCATGCAAGGGGAAGGTTATTGCTGCTCCCGGTTTAGAGGAAGGTTTTTCAATTCCTTTCTTTGTGAACCCCTAATGAAGGAAACATGTTCTATTTAGGATTCTGAGTTGAGAATATGATTCTGAAGAAAGGTTTGTGAAGATTTTTGAGAAAAGATTCATTACCCATGAATGCATTTTTTGAAAATCAAAATGTTCAAGAAAGAAAGTTGTCACAAATAGGAGAGACAACTCAAGCAAAGAAAAGAGAAAGATAAAGAGAAAGAAAAAGAGAGAAAATAACAAACAAAGGGAACATGGGGATCTAGTTTAGCGAGGTCAGATCTGTTCGAGCTCATATAATAATAGGTAATCAAAGTGCAAGGTGAAATATCATCAATCCCCAACCAGATCAGGAAGAACGCATGAAAAAAAAAGTAAAAATAAAAAATTGGGTTAACATGGAAGGGAAGCCTAAATTCCCCCAACACTTTGCATAATCCCCAATTTATCAAAAATCAAGCACAAACATGGAAGAATGATGACATAAATAGAAGAAGGTTTACAACACAAAAACCACCCCTGTATCCAAGCACCAAAAAGGGTGATGAGGGTCCTCTAGGAACACATAGCACGATCACGGGGGAACACATCACAAAAAACACACACACACAAGATCAAGAAGATGCCTCCTCCTAACATTGATGAGCCAAGAGGTCATTTGCTTCCCACTCTAGATCATCGTAGGGGGAAGGAGGATGAGCCTACTATTGTGGGATGTTAAGAGGAGGAGCATCTGGTCCTCCCACAACAAGGGTCAAGGAAGAGGGCCCCTCGAGGTCCTCTCCACTGACTTATTATGGAGTCAAGGTCAGCAATTTTGCGAAGATTGCTAACAAGGCCAAAATTTCATCCATAGAGTTAAACATGCACCCCACAATAGCACCATGTCTAACTTTAGTGAACGGGGAAGGCTGAGCTTGAGATTCACATCTAGGCTTTCCAAGTGACTCAAGGGTGGTGATGAACTTAGGAGAAGCTGGGACTTGTTCCATCACTAGGACAAAAAAAGTTAGCATAGGATCCCCTTATGAAGAAGGTGGGATCCTCTTATGTCCTCCGTTACTAGAAGGACCACTCTCTACCTATTTCTTCATTGGAGGAGATGAAATCCACATAGATGAGGCTAGAGGGGCAGAGGAAGAGGAGGAAAGAAATGCAATGGATACAACTAAGGTATTAATCATATCCATGGGCTTCAAAAAAGGTTGGATATCCATAGCAGACATTAGTAAGGGTGACTCCATTGAAGGAGCGATGAACACCTGTACCCCGTTGGGGTTAGGTGCATTTTCACCCATAGAGGAAGCCAAAAATAGTACATAACTAGACTAGAGAGAAGTAGAAGGAAGGGAAGAGGGTGACATTACAAGAGGTCCTAAAGCAGGGGTGATTTTCTCTTCTTCCCTCCTTTGTGAGGTGGCTTGCATAGCTAAGAGGGCCTTTCACCAACACTTGCAATCATGCGCAAGGTGGTTTCTTCAGCTCTTAGAGCTGGAGGCCAGAGGATGTAAAGGAGCAGAAGGCTCCTACTCAACCATAGGAATGTCCAGTACGACTATTTCTAGTATAGGAACAGATTCCTAAATGAGAGTAGGAGGAACAGGTTGAGAAGCAGCAGGAAGAGTTGGCTCAAGAGCCTTGGTAGCAGGCCAGTTCCCGCTCACTGTGTTGGGAGTAGGAGTGGTAGGAGGCTGTGGATCTAATTACCTTTGGGAACCTTTCTTTCTACCATATAAATAGTAGAACAGTCCAGGGTATTCATTAGGGAGATCCACGATCCTGAGCATGAGCCTACGGTAAGGAGGAATCATCAGAATTAGCAGATACCCACCAGACCTACTCATCTAGTACTCTTCCCAAGAAGGGGGAGAAGATGAGGCAGTCTAGGGAAAGGTCACATTCTCTTTTCCTTTATGAGAGGGAGAGGGAGTCGGCATGGGCTTCCCCTCTTTCCTCTAAGAAGGGGGAGCGGTCAATATGACCTTCTCCTTCTCCTCTCGAGAGGAGGAGGCGACCGACTGCTACATCATAGGAAGGGTCAGTTTTGGCTGTCCCTTGCTCCTAGTCTTATACTTTACATAATTCTTGTAAAGTAGGTCCATTCTTGGAGGAAGCAGATCAACTGGGGAGGGCCAAAAGTGATCCAACTAATATCCACCATGGGACACTAGAGGCTGATATCTAGTGTCATGCACTACATGAACGACACCTTCATGGGAGAACTTCAAACACTTATGAATAATGGAGGTGATCCCATTCATGGAAGCTATCCAAGGGATGCCTAGCTTCACCTTGAACAAATCCAACTTTGGGATAACATTGAAAACCATGTCAATAGCCCTAGGTCCAACCAAGATGGACAAAGTTATCGAGTCATAAGTTTTAAGACTCATACCATCATGCGTACAGATGATAGATTTTTTTTCTTCATATTTTTCCTTTTGTAATGAATTTAATACTAATGTTTCTTTTGTGTAAATATTCAAATGACTCGCAGGGTCTATCAAGACTCCTATCACAATGTTACCATTGATGTGAGCAAGAATGTGAAGAGGTGAGGGTTTATTGTTTAAAGGAATATCTTGTGATGTGAATGTATTGTATGGAAAACCAAGTGCAGGTGGAGTAGTAGAAGTCACTATGGTCATGTTGACATAGGCCCCGGGTTGAATAACAAAATCAGCGGGTAGAGATGTTAGTAGAATGTGATGGAAGTGGGTCCATGTATATATGTAATTCACTATTAGCTTTCGTCACTGATTTATTAGCATTTTGTTTATTCCCATAGAGATGAATGGTACCATCCTTGATGCAGTCCTGTGTCTCGTGATGCAGGAGCATGCAATGTTCGGTATCATGTCCATTATCTTGATGGTACTGATAGTAAGTGCTTCTATCATACCAATTAGGGTAAGGCTCCTTAACAGGCTTAGGATTCATCAAAGTTATGATCTCATCCTTCAACAAATTCTGCAAAATAGAAGAATAAGATTCTTATAACTTTGTGAATTTTTGGTTATTCTTGAGGCCATTGTTATCAACAACGACAACTACATTCATAACCATCTTACCTTTCCTAGAGATTTATACGATGGATTTTCCCTTAGAATGAAAGTGCGAGGAGGAACCCTCAAATTGAAAAACCGTCTGCTAGTACTCTCGTAAGGCTACACACAAGTGCATGAAAGAAAGGTATTTCATGAGTACAAACTTTTCTTGCCAAGGCCTTTGTGAGTTTCCTATGAATACCTTTTTCACATTAGAATCAGGCAACTGATACAAGATTTTTTAGAGGAGTGCTTGGTAGCTTTCTATGAAATCAGCAATTTTTTTGTTATCTCCTTGTTTACATCGAACGAGATCCAAAAAGGTCATCTTCACCCCAATGTTTGCTTGAAATTGTCTAAGAAATTGATTAACAAGTTGGTCAAATGAGAAAATGGAATTTTTAGGAAAGGAACAATACCACTCAAGCACTATGTCCTTGAAATATCAAGGAAACAATTTGGCCATCAACACATCGTGATGGAAAAAGTCTGTGCACAGGGTGTTAAAGGTAGACAAGTGTTTCTGTGGGTCTCTTTTACTGCCATACTTTTCAAATTTAGGTATCTCCATTCCTTGAGGGAAATTAATGTAAAGGGGAATACTAGTGCTCACAAAATAGAAAGCAATATATTTCTATTGCAACAAATAACAATCATTCCATACACAAACTCAAACAATCATGAAGAACAACATAAAGAAAAATCATTAATTCAAAATAAATCCTCTTTCATTCTCACAGAAACAATTACAAAATTTCTCAATCCATCAAAATTCAAATCTTCTCAACAAGCTCTTCCTGTAGCTTCCTTTCACTGCCCAAAACTCTTCATACCTTTCCTCCACAATCTTTGTACATTTCTCTTGAAGTCCATGATGCCCTCTTCTTTTCATTTCGACTTCTAAAACCTGTCACATTATGTTTTCCAATTCTTCATCATTTTTATGAATCTCCTCAAACAATTTTTGGGTTTGGTGCACCTCATTTCCAGCTTTCTGGATCATTTTTGAAATTTTGAATTTTGATCTTGTATGAGAAAGATATTCTATTTTTATTGAAACTAGGTCTCATAGTCACAACCCAAACAAACTTCCTCTCCCCAAAATGCCATTCAAACCTCCATGTCCTCCATTCTGGGCATGGGATTCATGTATTTAGCCCCTTAATTATTCTTTCTTGACAATTTTCCCCATATCTTCCTAAATTTACATCCATTATCTCATTCTTGCAACTCCACTACCTCCAACACTTGCACTCTAGAAGATTCAAGCACTAATTCCAAACAAATTTAAATTCTTGGGAGTTACAAGTGAATAAAAATATAATATCTCCCAACCAAATGAAATGATTTTACAATAAAAATTCATGCATAAAATAAGCATATGGAAAGGGGTCTCTTTCAAGGTTGTTGAATGAAGAAAATCAAGAAATATATCATGCATGTGAGACCAACATCACACCAAAAATATAGAAAATAAAAAAAAATTATTTTTGGGTGTGCAGGATTGCTTGGTACCCCTGGATGCTCTTGCATTAGAAAGGAGTGTTCAAGATTGCAACCGACAATGGGTTGTGTCGAAAGAGGGGCTAAAAGATAGGCTAGATAGAGGCTTGGGAAAGACTCGCCAACTGGCTCTGCATCTTACCCATATTTTGAAGAAGAGTGTTCAAAATAAGGTTGTTAGAAGATAAAGGGCCAAAGGAACCTCCTTTAGAACCACTACCAAGGCCACCTCTAGAACCACCACCAATGTGAACTCCACTAGAAACACTACTAGAGCCATTGCCACTAGTAGGTCCTTTGCCAGAACCATCGCCATGACCTCCATTGGAGCCACCTCCACCAACACTGCCCCGACTACCGAATCCACCACTGCTACTAAAGCCCCCACCACTCATCCCGCCAAAGCCTCCACCACTATAGCTGACAAGAGGAGTGAAGATAAATCCCAAGGGGACCTTGTTCACTTTGATAGTTTTCAATTGTTTGGAAATAGAAGGGATACTAATAGAAGGGACCACACAGACCATATAAATGAAAGTGGGAGGCATCGATACTCCTAATTGTCCTTCATTCTCTTTGAAAGTGACTCCTTGTGCAAAAGTAAGGTTGTTTGAAGGAGCACACACTTCTTGAGGCTAGTCAGAAGCTATATGCCTGTTCAATATTTATTCATCATATGTTTTAACTCACTAACAACTCGAGCGACTCTAGCCATGTTTGGATTTATTTCCAAGTGGTTTTCTAAGTCACCTAGTCCTCTAGCAAGGGTGGATACATATTCTATAGGGATTTGAATGACCTCATGCTCATCCACCAATGATGGTGTAGCAGATGTAGGGGAGTGGGAACGTGATCGATCTTGTCAAAAAATCCCATCTCATTCCTTGACAATTTCTCCTATGTGGCTATACTAACGTTGGGACTAGAGAAAAGACCTATAGATAACCCAATAGAGACCTTCATCCTTTTCGTTGGGAGGTGTCATACACTTCTCCTAATGATATACCTAGAAGTTGTGGATTGGGTTGTGATGCTCATAAACCTTCACAACACTCAAGAACATAATAGTCATGAAGTAGATGAGGGAATCCTCAACACCAACAGATGAATAGATGTTGGTTCACATCAGGTTCACCAAAATGTAAGATAGGGGGACCTCCATGTGTAAGGCCCCAAGTCACGAAGGGACAAGATGCAGAAAGCTTCCCTAACTTACCTTAGCTATGTGGGATGTTTAGTGTATGAGGATGAGAATGACGAGGATGATAGAGTCTTGCAACCACTCTAAAATCCTTGAACTTCCCATGGACAATAACAATAAAGGACCACAATTAGTGCAAGGATGTTATAACAAAAATGAAAAGCTTAGACAAAATGATAACAACCTACTAGAACCCATCATTCCTGAGAAGAAAATAAAGAATCTTGTCCTTGGATGCAACCCTCCAAAGATAACCATATGTGGCAAAGGATCCTCAGTTAAAAAAGTCAAAGCTCCTCTTTAGTTATTGGTATCCACAGGTTTACCTTTAGATAACTTTACCTTTGACATAACCAATGTATGTGATGAGGACCCCATAACTGACCTAGCCATGCTATTCAAGGCTTCTACCCTTTCATGACTAGTACCCTATCTTTTGAACCAAGCAGCCAAATCAATGAGCTAAAACTTGTCTATCCTCAACTCATCGATTATGACCAACAAGGACCATCTATCTTAGATGTTAAAAAATGATGAAGCTCTCTCAGAATTCATGGGACTGCGTGATATGATACCATGTAGAAATCATAAAGATGGGTTTGATATTGAGATAGACATACATGCCTACTATGGGGAAATGATTGAATCCCTTAGTCACAAAAAGTGAAAATTTAAGAGTAATATCTAGGTCTTTAAGTGAAAACCAAACTATGGCACTTTCTGACTAGAAAATAGTAAAAAAAGGATGCATCCAATGGTGAAAACCTCTCTAAGACACCAAAGGATGAGGGATTCAATCTTCCACATAGAGCTATTCATTAAGAAAAGTTAGTAGTCTTGGTAGAGAAGTATAATCTAATCAACCTAGGGACCAAGGAAAGACCACATTTCACATTTTATGTAAAATCACTCTTGACAGAAGAACATGAACTTCTAGTTGCATTTCAGAGAGAAAGAAAGGTAAAATTTCCATGGACCTATGCCGACATACCTAGTATTGATCCAAAAGTTGTGGTTCACCATCTAGCCATCTATCTAGAAGCAAAACCAGTAAGACAAAAGCTAAGAAAGATGCATCCACAAATAACATTACTAGTCAAACTTGAATTATAGAAGATCCTTGATGTTAGCTTCATATGGCCAATTGGTTATCCAAAATAGGTTTACCTTGTACCTATCTCTAAGCCCATTGGGGGCATCCACTTCTGCATTGACTTCAAAGACCTAAACAAAGCATGTCTTAAAGATGATTTCCCTCTCCCAAATATAGACATGATTGTGGACATGACAATAGGACATGAAATGCTATCACTAATGGATGGATTCTCAGGGTATAATCAGATCATGATAGCTAAAGATGATCAACAAAAAATAGCTTACCTATCCATGGGGAACCTACTACTAGAACACGATGCCATTCAGGTTGCAAAACATAGGATCTATATATCAAAGAGCTATGACACTAATTTTCCATGACACGATTCACAAAACTATGGAAGACTATGTGGATGACATATTGTCCAAATCAAAGAATCATCGGGATCACATAGCAACACTAAGCTCAATCTTCGATAGGCTAGAAGAATACAATGTTAGGATTAATCCAGAAAAGTGTGTCTTTGATGTACAATTAGGCAAGCTCCTAGGGTACATTGTATCTATGAGGGGAATTGAGATAGATCCTACTAAAGTCAAAGAAATTCTTGAGATGGAAGTGTATACCTTGGAATTCCTACTGCTCTAAATGTGCAAAACTAACTAAGAAACATGAATAACAAAATACCAAGGACACCTCAAGATTATCCAAAAGAGTGGTTCAACAAAAAGGAATGCAAATAAGATAAAACACAAACACTTTTACCTCCCTTGTTGTTGATACCTCTTTGATTGGCCCTTGCTTGGATTGGTTGTGTGCTCCTTAGATGATTGTTTGAATGTCTAAATGCAAGATTCAATATGCAAGATGATGAACAAAGATGGCTAAATGATTGAAAAGGCTTGAGGATTCAAATGGACAACATGTAGTTATGAGAGTGCAAAGTGTTGAGAAGGAAAATTAGCAGCATAAGGTTGCTCAAATGAAGAAGTGTTGGAAATGCCCTTGAGAAGGGGGTATTTATAGGAGATTTTGAATTCTCTAGAGAATTCAAGGGTCAAGATTGATCCAACAAGGTCAAGATGAAGGGCTATGGTGGGTTGAGAACCCACAAGCCTTCACATCTTGACATGTGGAGGGTGAAGTGGACAAGAGGATATGAGGTGATGATGAGGTGTCAAAAAGGTACATGAGGTGGAAAAAGGACATGCACCTTGGGGAGTGAGGAGATTTCCACAAAAGGGATTTCTTGTCCCCAAGTGGGAGTGAAAGGGACATTTGAGGAATTTTAGGAATTCCTCAAAATCTACATGGGAAAAGGAAAGGTGGTTGGGGATATAAATGTGAATTAAAAATTCACATTCCTAGGATGATCTAGAGGGTAAAAGGTGGGCTCCAAAAAGGTGGGACTTGGTCACATGTGGAGATTGTGACAAGTCCAAGGTTGGTCACATGTGGAGATTGTGACAAGTCCAAGGTTCTAGAAGCCTTGGAAGGATGGAATGTGAATTAAAAATTCACATATAAAAGAGGGGAATCTAGGAAGAATAAAAAGGAATTAAAAATTCCTTGGAGAATGATTAGGCTTAATTAATCAGTAATTAGAGGATAAATAAGGATTAAAAGCCAACTTGCAAAAGTTGGAGGATGTGACACATCCTAATCAAGGATTAGGCATGTGCACATCCCTAATGAAGAAATTAGGAGATGGATTAGGATTAGATGAAAATGACATGTGAGGAATTAAATAAATGTAATATTTATTTAATTTATTTGATGAAAAGAGGATTAAGGAGGGTAAGGTATTTAATTATTAATTAAATACCTTAGGGATTTGGCGGAATTTAAAGATATTAATTAACTCGGATAAGAGGATGTTTAGATGAAAAGTGATAAATTTGGATAAATTAAGTGTCCAAATTTGGATGTCTACAGGAAGCACCAAGAACATTAAATAAGTTAAGGGGTTTGCAAGGAAGACTCCAATCCATTCACTGATTTATAGCATAGTTAGAAGATAAGGCTATCTCATATTCTCATCTTCTCAACAAAGGGGTAGCATACAAATGGGATGAGAAATGTGATTAAATGTTCAATAAAATCAAGGAGTACTTTCTAACAACACTAGTTCTTATGCCACCAATTCTGAACAAGCCATTGATCCTATATATATTGGAAATAGCAATAGCCCTTGGTGCTCTCTTAGCACAACATGATGAAAATGGGAAAGAGAGAGCTATTTACTACATTAGTAGAACCATGGTAGGACATGAGCTGAATTATACATCCATTGAGAAGGCTTGCCTAGTAGTAGTATTCACCGCACAAAAATTCAGACACTATATGTTAGCACATCAAATAAAACTCATTTCCAAGATAGATCCTCTTAAGTATCTACTTTCTAAAGCAACACTCACATGGTGAATAGATAAATGGGTGATGATCCTGAAAGAACATGACATTGAGTATGTAGAATGAAAAGCCATTAAAGGACAAGTAATTGTAGATCAACTGGCAGAAGGACCGATGTATTTAGAGAACCCATTGGTATCAAAATTTCCTGATGAGTCAATCTTTAACCTAAGTGTAGTAGATCATTGGAAAGTATATTTTGATAGGTCCTATACACAACATGGGTCAGGAGCTGGAGTCTTATTCATTATACCACAAGGAGATTACATACCAAAGTCATACAAGCTATCTTTTCCTTGTACAAATAACATTGTAGAATATGAAGCTCTTGTTATAGGACTCAAAATTGCAGTACAATTGAAGATCATGGCACTCAAGGTCTATGAAGACTTGCAACTTATCATCAACCAGGTCAATGATGAATACCAAACAAAAGATGAAAAATTGAATCCATACAAAAAACTAGTGGAAAGCCTCAAAGAATTCTTCATTGACATCACCTGTGAACAAATACCAAGAGCAAAAAATAGAGCAATGGATGCTATGGCAAAAATTAGATCACTACTGGATATCCTGCACAATGTCCCTAAGCATGAATTTTTGGTAGAGAAACTTCTTATACCAGCTTTCATGGTACTAGAGCCTAAATTTGTGTGTGAAATCATTGGTCTTGGTGACCCTTGGTATCATGATATTTACACCTACTTGAAAATAGGAGTCCTCCCCATTGATATTACCCTCAACCTTAAAAGAACATTTGTCAAGAAGTCATCCTGCTTCGTTATCTTAGGAGACACCCTATACCGTAGGGGTATTGAAGGAACCTTGTTGCGATGCCTTAACCTTGAGGAAGCTTTGACTACTTTAATCGATGTACACAACAATATTTGTGGATCACATTCAAGTGGTATGACCTTGGATAAGAAATTGCTGAGGACTGGGCACTATTGGCTTACAATGGAGAAGGAAGCTCATGAATATGTCCAAAAATTTTTGCAATGTCAATAGCATGGGGACCTCATCCATTCACCAGCTCAGGAGGTCCAACTAATCATAACACCTTGACCCTTTTCACAATGGGGGATCAATATCATTGGCAAAATCACACCCACTTCATCCAATGGACACAAGTTCATAATCACCACCATTGAATGCTTCACGAAGTGGGTAGAGGCCATCCCAATGACCTACATTATAGGGAAGTATATTTCCAAGTTCATCCTAAACTACCTCATTTGTTGTTACAGTGTTCCATAAACCCTTATCTCAGATAATAGGACACCTTTCAAAAACTAGGATGTTCAAGAACTATGCCAAAAATTCAATATCCAACATCGCTTCTCCACTCCATACTACCCCCAAGGTAATGACCAAGCTAAGGCTATGAATAAAACCATCTTAAAAATCCTAAAGAAAATAATCAATGAAGCTGGTCGCGAATGGAACCTCCAGCTAAATACTACCTTATGGGCCTACCGAATGATTATCCACACACACATAGGTGCAACCCCATTCTCCTTGGTCTACGGATCAAAAGCTATACTTCCCAATCAAGATCAAGCTCCCATCCTTAAGAACATCATTACAAAATCTCATTACTAATGAAGAATATCAAGTGTCATGGTTGAATGAGATAGAACTACTGGATGAGTGGCATATGGATGCCTTGAATCACCTACAAGTCTACCAAAACCATCTCAAGAGGAGCTACAACAAGAAGATTAGAAGCCGTACCTTTCAAGTCAGAGAGCTCGTATTAAAGGAGAATCAAAAGAATGTGCCAAATCTAGAAAGAAAGGGGAAGTTTGAACCCAACTGGTTGGGACCCTTCATTATCACATTGAGCTACAAATTAGGAGCATATCAACTATCTACGCCTAAAGATGGCCTATGCAGGATCCCATCAATAGCTCCCATCTCAAAAAGTTGTATGCCTAATCTTAAAGGGTGTAAATAAGAAAAATCTACAAAAAATCAAAATATATAAAAATCCAAAAAAAATAGAAAAGGGATTGAAAAAAGTAGAGAGAAAAATCATCCTCTAGTGAAAACCACTTTGGTGGCACTTTGGGAAAGTACCTTGGTGAAAACCTGGAAAACAAGCACCTCATGTAAATAGGCACTTTCCATCCACCATCATCTCTTTGACTTGTTCTGCATCATTCATCCATCACCCTTCCATTAATCCTTCTGTCACCTATCCATGTCCACATCATAGCTTGATCTTGTGTTTGTATCATGATCCCTCCTAGTACTACTTGGCACATTCCTAAGGTTAGTTTGTCCTGCCTATATCAAAGTAGTCTATCACATCATGTTGGTGGCATGTTCTTATACCTACATTGGATCAGATTCATGTATATTCTTGAAATCTTCCTTAAAATCAAAAACTCCAAAAACATGTAGAAAATAAAAAAACCCAAAAAAATTTAGAAAATAAAAAAACCCAAAAAAATCAAAAAATCAGAAAATACAAAAACATTTAGAAAATTAGAAAACCCAAAAAATATTCAAAACATGTCAAAAATCCAAAAATAGGTCAAAAAGTCAAAAAAAGTTAAAAAATAGAGTCATCATGTCAAACTATGAGTCTATGAGCTTGAACGTAGGCAAGGCCATCATCGATGTTCCCTTGAGACACATTAGGTCGGTCCTTTAGGAGTCCACAATAAATTATCAATCCATACATGTTCATATCTCATCAATAAATGAGTCCATGTTAGTCAAAATATGTGGTCTCTGCATGTATAACGTAGGAAAGGCTAATCTTTGATCAGCCCCTGAGGCCCCTAGGATAGGTCTTTAGGTTAGGTTCACGGTCAAAATCTCAGAAAACACAAAAACATTGGAAAATTTGAAAATCAAAACATTCGTAAAACATCTCGAAAATACAAAAACAACCTCAAAACATTTCAAAAACATCAAAAACATCAAAAA
Organism: Sequoia sempervirens; assembly: GCA_007258455.2. Classification (NCBI taxonomy): domain Eukaryota; kingdom Viridiplantae; phylum Streptophyta; class Pinopsida; order Cupressales; family Cupressaceae; genus Sequoia; species Sequoia sempervirens. The sequence goes on along the minus strand of VDFB02271358.1, from coordinate 82,874,777 downwards.
CATCCAAATATTTGAAAAAATCCATCCGCCCCATCAAAATTTCACCCACAATAAACATATGCTCATAATAAATGATCGTCACTCCTAATCTTTGGTGAAACAAACAGAAACAGGTCTAGTAGGTTACAAGTGAAAACTCAATCATCAAGGTCTCAAGTCTAGGTCATTAGGTAAACAAGTTGATCAACTCTTGGAACTAATAGCCCATCATCCAGTTAGTCCCAAAATCATTTGATAACATCATGTCCTAGGATGCATCCTTCCTACAATGGGCATCGACATCAGGGATCACCGTAGTTTAGTCTTGGCTAGAGGTATGAAGAGCATTAGCTTGTTTGTTTACTTGATCTTTTCTTTTGAATCATCTTACTACGCTCATTCCAATGACCTCTCAATGATGTCTAAAAAAAATTATTTAGAGAGAAATGAATGGGGAATTGATCATTATCTTTTGTCTACTGTGCTTGTTGGATATTCTTTTAATATAACCTTGGTCATGCTTACTTTGTTTGGTCTATAGGGAGGGTGTTTTGGGTATCTTGTTGACCACATGGGAAGGTTCTGCTTTTCTATGTTTTGGTCTGAGATGTTTGAAATATTTGAACTACATCCTAAATAGGGTTTTGTATGTTAGGAATGAACATGAATACTCCTATCTGATTGTTGAGTCAAAGTTCATCACACTAGGTACAACACCATCTTGGATCTTTATACCTTGATGCATTGTATCTATGTGTGTTATCGAACATAAGGAAAGTAAGCTCTTTACGTCCCCAATATCTGATAAGTGAAACACCATCAATATCTCATCATTATTTCTAATAAAGTGTTGGTAGATCATGGACTTGTTGGGTCCTCTTTTCATCATTTCATTTCTTCTTTCTTCTCTTCGCGCTAACATGGTATCATGACAGTCAACCAAACATCACCAATGCATCCATCCTGCATCCACAAAACTACCAACATACTACATATCATTCATATCATAGATCAATCATCTCATATACATTTTCATTCTTATCAATCTAGATTGGTTATTCTAAGCATCTCATAGACCATACATTTGCATAAAACATCCATCGCATAATCATATAGGAATCATTACAAGTTGCATCATCCATACACACATTGCACATAAAAAAGTACTGAAAAAAGAAAAAGAGAATATCATAACATTACATACATCTCATAATCATAACATATCACATCATTCATTTTGCATTATCATTTAGGGAATAATATAGATTTTTTATTCTAAGAATCTTAGAATCATTTGCATATCATAAACATTTGCATCCATACTGCAAACATCATCATCATAAAAGTGCATAGAAAAATATACAAAAAAGAAATGCACCCATAGTAGGTACATCCATGAGCATCTGCATAACCATCCATCACATAAAATTTCATAAAATAAGGGATATACATGTACATCATATCACATCCATATAAAATCACATTGCATATACATAGAACATAAAATGCATCCATGCATAAGGCATAAATAAAGTGAACACATTGCATCATAAATCGATCGAACCCATATCATATATATATAAAAAAATCATCACTTTCATGGTACAAAATCTAACTCAAATATATGTACATCGATCATGATACAAAGCCCATGGGGCTATGAAAAAAAGGATCTTGTGAGTATCAAAAGAATCAGGCACTGATCCAAAATTGCACCCATCTCCTAGCCCTGATGGCTGCTCCCCTCGCTTGCATGCCTCTTTGGCTGATCAACTGTTTGACAAGCCCTTGCTTGCTGGGAATAATCTGGCTATCAAAAAGCCACAAGCACAACCTATCAATAATATTCCTCCTGGACAACCTCATGGTACATCTATGTTGGTACTATCCTCCCTTGGGGTGAGGTATCCATGCTCTCTAGCTACTATCTATAGTCGAACTCTTGAGCTAAGTACAACTCTATGGCTTGTCTCTACTAGCACTCATGGTCCCTCTCACTAGTAAGAGCCTAGATGTGTTGCTTGGCTTGATCTCTCTCTAGTATAACATCTTGTCTCTATTGGTGCTTGTGGTCCCACTCACTTGTAAGCACCTATATTTGTACCTATAACTATTGTATTTGTGCATCTCGTGGATCTCTGGGCTACTGTGGCTATCATGGCTACTGATCCAGCTACTAATTTGGCTATTGTGTAGGTTTCCCATCTCGGGGTAGTGCTCTGGGATCCTCTCCATCCTTCCCTACCTATGCTCTCCGAGAACTCCTCCCCTGAGGTCTCCCCCATGGAGGTACTACTCTTGGCTCTGTCAGTTAGCATGGAGGGCTGAACCAATCATCGTAGGGATCTACTGGCCCCTAACTATAGGGCCATGGCCTAGCAACCAACTATTAGAAGCTATCAGCTACATCGGAAGCTAAGATCATCCACTCCCATGAAGTCTCTCAAGCTAATTTAGAAAAAATGGCACTATATCCATCATCTGAATGATCTCATTCCTCCCTAAATTGGCAGGCCACCCTATTTGGGAGATAACGCTCCATAATTGTATGCTCCCTCCCTTGCATCAATTAGGTCTATCGAGCATAAAACAACTACTGTATGTCATCATACCAAGCTGGCATATGTAACCACAACCATCAGTGATATACTATCAGATCATCTAGAACATGGCACGTGAGGAAGACCTAGCTGTCCAGTATGTCACAATGTAATCCTGCCACCATATCCACAAACTACTAGATCATTAGACTCTGTATCAATCAAAGTGACGATCAGTCATAGCATGACAATATGCTCCAAGGCCAAAATATGCAGTAGTGTCACTGCACTACCAATTTCCCAACCATTGTAATATGAAAAATCATGTAAATCATGTTATAATGAGGCCATCATCCTTGGTCCCCAGGAAAATAAGGTCCTCTGCCTTAGCACCCTATCTCACGCCAAGCCCCATCTCAGACTGAAGAATCTGCCTCATCAATCTGGAGCCACTAACACACATATAATAGCAGCAAAAATCAACCTCAAAAGTGGAATCTGACCTTTGTAAGACTCTAGGTTAATCTGGCCCTTGGTCAATAGAAGGTCCTCTACCTCCACGACATTGTGACACACATCAACACTAACCTCTATATCATAGATCACATGATCACCGTGTATTGGCAACTGTAGGATCCACCAGACATTCTCTAATGTCATGGTCACCTCACTAGTCAGAAGGTGAAAGGATGAGGTTTCGCTATGCCATTTCTCGCACAATGTGTTCATCATCGCTAGGTGAGTCCAAACAATGGGTGTATAGGCTACGTACTAGAGACCGATCTCCCCCAAATGCTCTTGTCGTAACTCAAATAAGTTTCCCAACTCTCTAAAAATTGAGGGCTAATGCTCATGTGAAAACATAGGCTACAACACCTCCTACACCCATGAAGCCCATGACATAAAAATTTGCAAAAAAGATCTAACCTTGTTTGGAATTTTTGACCCCAGAACAACAAATGTGTCACTATTTACTAATGTTTCGCTATATACAAAACTCCAAATAGCAATGTTCAACTCTTTTAAAATGATAAATCAACCTTGGCATTACCATTTACATAGGTGTTGCCCTTTGACCAAAAAACCCTAACTCCAAATTGAGAAAAGCATCACTTTTGACAAAAAGCATCGCTATTTGAGAATTTAAACCCTAAACCCAAATCATGAACTATGTTGCCATTTGCACTAGTAGCACATTTTAACTTTCCAGCATTTCCGACTAATGGTTTGCTCGTCAATATTTAGCGATGTTGGGAAATTTGACTCTTTAAAGCTTAATAAATGCACTAAAATATCAAGTTTCAAAGTTGGGTTTGGATTACATACCGGTGGTCCTATGCCTAGAGGTCTATGGTACACACAGACTCACTCAAAAATGTGTTGATGAAGAACTCGTTGAGCCTGATGAGGGTGCAGCCTGAGACACAGAAAATAACCCACAAAAAAAGAGAATAATTTTATTATTCAGAAAATGGAGCTTCTTACATGTAGAGGATCTCAATCCCCAAGTTCTACAACACATGCAAGTTACAGAAAGCTACAGAATAACCCTTTCGCAATATGCGAGCTTGTCCCAAAAAAGTTACCAAAAAATTAGAAACCTACCGATAAATAGAGCTCTTCTTTAGTTTGGAGCCAAAACAACATTCAAATTTTGAGTTTAGGCAGTTTGGCACCGAAAAATTACAACTTGAACTTCAAATTTCAAAAGAACATTTGCAATTGTATCTTCTAGAAAGTGTGCCAACTTCCTGGGGCCATAACTTTTGATCCGGGACTCCGATTCATGAACCATTTGAACCGTTGGAAAGGTCTCAAAGTCAACAACATGCTCAAAGTCTGCTACACCGATTTTGGAAAGTTTCAAGGCCGATCTGAGAACTCTAAGTGCCTCAAATCTAACTTGGAAGATTTTCGGGTGCAAATCTGGGAAACTAAAATTGCAATATCTTTCAACCCAGGAATAGAAAATAAAAACTATAAATTGGGAATTTCATTATGAAAAAAAGGGTATCCAAAAATGTGAAAACATCTAAAAACTGAGAAACTTGAAATTTAACTATTTTTAGGTGATGCAAGATTGCCCTTACACCACTGGATGCTCCTGCATCGGACACCTAGGGTAATTTGAGAAGTGACCCCGTCATGTCGCAGATGGTGGAGGAAAACCCAAATGGTTGACATATACCCTAGGCAACTAGGATGAATCTTCAACAGGCCTTCCTTTCCATTTCACTAGATATTCTTCATACTACCTGTCCCTGGTACTCCTTCCCACACGACTATCCAGGATTTCTTCAATCTCCTCCTTTTCTGAAGTAGGTGCTAGAATCCTACACTATTCCATCATTGGTACTTCCTCTACGCCACCTTCATGATACTCTGTCAAATCTGAAATGTTGAGCACAGGCGAAATGTTGAATCCATCTGGCAACTCTACCTCATATGCATTACCTGAATCATGCCTCTTGAAAATTTTACAGGGACCGAACTTTTTCATCTTCAATTTTTTATATGTTCCCACTGAAAAACATTTCTTTCCTCAAGTGGACCATCACTTCATTACCAATCTGAAACTCCTTATACCTCCTCTTCTGATCTTCCTTAGCCTTATACTGCATATTCATCTTGTTAATATGTTCTTACCTTCTCATGTATATTCTTGATGTGTTGTACAAAATCTTCGGCTTCAACACTTATTTTCTTCTCTTAGTCCATCTTCCTCAATTCTGGAGCTATTCTGGGGCTACCTCCATACACAATCTGGAATGGTGATCTACCAATGCTTCTGTTGACAGAATTGTTGTAAGAAAATTTTGTCTGGGGTAAGATCAAGTCCCATCCCTTGGGTTTATCTCCTACCAAACATCTCAGTAGGTTAGCCAGACTTCTATTAACAACCTCTGTCTGCTCATTTGTTTGTGGATGGTGTGCAGAATTGAACTTCAACTCTGTCTTCAGCTTCTTCCACAAGGTCCTCCAAAAGTACCCCACAAATTTGGTGTCACGATCTGAAACAATACTCTTTGGAAGACCATGTAGCCTCACCACCTTTTTGAAGGACAAGTCAGCAATGTGGATTGCATCATGGGTCTTCTGACATGGAATGAAATGTGCCATCTTCAAAAACCTACCAACCACCACAAAGACTAAATCATTCCCTCGTTGTGTCCTTGGCAAACGAAGAACAAAGTCCATACTTATATCCTCCCACAGCCTCTTTGGTATAGGTAGGGGCTAATATAAGTCTGTATTCTGACTCACCCCTTTAGCCATCTGACATACCCTACAGTTTTGTACAAACTTCACATCCTGTGACAACTGAGGCCAATAATAATGTTCACTGATAATGGCAATGGTCTTATCCTGACCAAAATGTCATACCATTCCTCCACTATGCTTCTCCTTTATTAGGTTCTCCCTCATGGAACTCCTCGGGATACATAATTGACTTCCCTTAAATAACATGCCATCCTGGATTATGAAATCCAACCACCTTGTCCTGTCCACTGTAACAGGTTCCTTGAAAGCTTTCCAAGCCTCTGCAAAATTAGGATCTTCTGCATATAGTGTCTTGAGTTCATTCAACCCAACCACTTCAATCTGCATCTTTGACATCAATGTATGCCTCCTACTTAAGGCATCTGCAGCCCTATTTGACTTCCCACTCCTACGTTTCAAAACAAAGGTATAACTCTGCAAAAACTCTACCCATTTCATATGCCTCTAATTTAATTTTCCCTGACTATTTAGGTACTGCAAGGCCTTTTGATCAGTATATAGAACAAATTCCTTCGGCAACAAATAATGTCTCCATTTCTTTAATGCTTGAAATATTGTATAAAATTCTTAATCATATACAAAATACTTTCTCTTGGCATCATTTAACTTTTCACTGAAATAGGCAATGGGCTTACGCTGGCTCAACTGCTGCTCCAATGGCACAACCATTGGCATCACAATCCACTTGAAACACCTTGTTGAAATCTAGAGGGCTAGAATAGGTTGCTCTGTCACCTTTTGCTTCAATAGTTCAAAATTTTTGCCACTCCAACTGCTCCACTTGAATTCTTTTCTATCCCCTCTCATTGTTTCAGTCAGGGGTCCACAAATACTACTGAAGTTTCTAATGAAACTTTCTATAAAAACTAGCCAAACCATGGAAAGATCTCACCTCGTGCAGTTCTTAGGGTAGGCCATTCAAAATAGCCTTCACCTTCTCTGGGTCCATCTTGAGACCTTTTGCTGAGACAACAAACCCCAAGTACACTAACTCCCTCTTCACAAAACTGCACTTCTTCAGATTAATCAACAATTTCTCTTCTCTTAACTTCTTAAAAGCTCTCTGAATATGCATCAGATGCTCATCCAATGTCTTACTGAAAATCAAAATATCATCTAAATACACAATAACAAAAATTCCTAGAAATTCTTTTAGTACCTCGTTCATGAGCCACATGAATGTGCTCGGTGCATTGGTTAGCCCAAAAGACATGACTAACCACTCGTATAGGGCCTCTTTGGTCTTGAAAGTAGTCTTCCATTCATCTCCCTTTCAAATCTAGATCTGGTTATATGCACTCTTCAGATCAATCTTTGTGAAGTACTGAGCTCCACTCAAATAGTCGATCAGGTCATCCATCCTTGGTAGGGGAAATCTGTACTTGATTGTTATCTTGTTTATGGCTTGAGAATCTGTACACATCCTCCACTCCCCATCCTTCTTTGGTGCTAGTACTACAGGTACTACACATGGACTCAAACTCTCCCTTATCAGACCCTTTCTCAACAACTCTTGAACTTGTTTTTTCAACTCTTCACTTTCTACTAGAGTCATTCTATGAGCTGCCTTATTTGGCAAACTGGCTCCAGGAATCAAGTCAATCTGATGACTGATCTTCCTTATTGGTGGTAAACCCTCAGGTACGTTATTAGAAACAATATCCTGAAACTCATCCAACATCCCAGATACTTCTTCTGGAACCTTCTCACTATCCTCCTTACTCACTCTAGGAATCAATGCATAACACAAAACATGCTTCATACCTTCTAAAAATTTCTTCCATCTACATAACAAATTCTAGCACTCGCATACCTTTCTTGGTCTCCTTCGGGGCTTCAGCTTGTGATGAACCCCCATCCTTTGTCGAGGAATGGCTGCATGGCCATCATGTATGGCTCGCCTATCGAACTGCCAAGACCTCCCCAACAACATGTGATATGCATCCATGGGGATGATATCATAGAGTACCTCATCATGGTAGCTCCTGATCTTGAACTTTACTAGGCAGCGCTCATTGACCAAAATTTGTGGTCTTTTACGCAGCTAGGAAATCCGATCACGGATGTGGATGCCTTTCTCTTCAGCTTCAACTTTTAGCTGACCATCTCCTCTAACACCCAGTTATCGGTGCTCCCCGCGATCGATAATGACATCACAACATTTTCCTTCACACTTGCACCTTGTGCGAAACAGATTCTTCCTCTATTATGGTTCCTTTTCCTCAGTCACTAGGGCTCTCCTAATCACTAGGGCTTCTCCCCTTTCAGCATCATCTGAATGTTCAGATTGGGTCTCCTCATCTGCATGCGCAACCCTTCCACGACCTTTTGGCCTTTTGTCTACCCTTCCTTGGTGTTGTGGACATTCATAAGCTCGATGCCCTTCTTCACCACACTAGAAACACGTTCCTTTGAAACTACCTCTTCCAGATCCTTGTCCATATCTCCCTCGTCCTCTACCTCTTTGATCACCACTGTTTTGATCACGAGGGCAGTAGAAGTTGTCATTCCTTTGGCTTCGGCTAGTACCCACATCTTCACTTTTATTTTCGTCATCATTTCAGCTTCCTGAAGGTCTTCCACTACCCCTTCCACTTTTACCTCCTCATCCTTTTTGCTTGCCATCAAATCTTTTGTTTAGCTTCTCTTCCACCTTTAGGGCAAATTGATACACATCCTCAATGGTGGTCATTCTGACTAGGCTTAACTCCTTCTGAATGCTCGGTCGTAACCCATTAAGATATCAGGCTACCTTCTCCTTATTGGCCTCTGTGTGGCCCGTTCTAATGATTATCTTGTAAATTTTTTTAGTATATTCTTTCACAGATCTGCTTCCTTGCTTCAACCCTTGCAATTTCTTCAACAGATCTAACTCATAGTCTATAGGTATGAACTGATTCTTCAGTTTCTCTACCATGTGATCCCATCTAGTGATATTTCCTTTTCCTCTTCGATTTATTTCCAATTGGACCTCTTTCCACCAAATATTGGCATGGCCCTTCAGCTTCATTTTTGCAAACTTAACCCAATCTGGGTCCTCCATTTCCTCATACACAAAATATTCTTCTAGCTCGTTGATCCAGTTGATCAACTCTTCTGGGTTTAGACTTCTGGAATAACTCAGGACTTTTGCTCTAGGTCTTTTCCTGATCTTCAAAATGGCCCTTATTAGCCGCATTTGGTCTTGATCAATTGCTTCTTCTTCCTCTTCTACATTTGAACCTTCTTCATCTCCTTCATCCTCACTTTCCTCCCTCAGGTTTAACCCTCTTCTCAACTGCTCTTGTAACGCGTCAATCTGTCTTTGAAGGGCTGCTAGTGCATTCTTCCACTAGCATTTCTACCACCTCGACCAACTCTAGCACCACCATGCCTACCAGGCATCACTCTTGGAGCCATCTTTCTTGACCTTGACCCACAACCATGGTCCTGGTGTGAACTGCCTCACGATCGGCGATCTGTCCACACGCTCAAGAAAACCCACTCGTTGAGCCTGATGAGGGCACAGCTCGAGACACAGAAAATAACCCACAAACAAGAGAATAATTTTATTATTCAGGAAATGGAGCTTCTTACATGCAGAGGATCCCAATCCCCAAGTTCTACAACACATGCAAGTTACAGAAAGCTATAGAATAACCCTTTCGCAATATGCAAGCTTGTCCCCAAAAAGTTACCTAAAAATTAGAAACCCGCCAATAAATAGAGCTCCTCTTTAGTTTGGAGCCAAAACAACATTCAAATTTTGAGTTTAGGCTGTTTGGCACCGAAAAATTACAACTTGAAGTTGAAATTTCAAAAGAATATTTGCAATTGTATCTTCTAGAAAGTGCGCCAACTTCCCGGAGCCATAACTTTTGATCCGGGACTTTGATTCGCGAACCGTTTGAACTGTTGGAAAGGTCTCAAAGTCAACAACGCACTAAAAATTTGCTACACCAATTTTGGAAAGTTTTGGGGCTAATCCAGGAACTCTAAGTGCCTCAAATCTAACTCGGAAGATTTTCAGGTGCAAATCTAGGAAACTAAAACTGCAATATCTTTCAACCTAGGAATAGAAAATAAAAACCGTAAATTGGGAGTTTCATTATGATGAAAAGGGTATCCAAAAATTTAAAAATATTTAAAAACTGAGAAACTTGAAATTTAACTATTTTTGGGTGATGCAAGATTGCCCTTACACCACTGGATGCTCCTGCATCAGAGCCATTCTACAGGAGGGTCAGAGCTGAAAAGACTAGAACTTTCAATGTGAACACACAAATGAATGGAAAGTGACTCCAAGCCTATTTAAGCATGGAAATTAGGGTTTTGTTGCCCCAATTTAGTCATCAAACTAGGGTTTTGCACCCCTCGTACTATTTTTTCCCAACCGAGGCTCATTTCACATCTTTTTCTCACATTTTGGTATATTTTCAACATCTTGGAGCCTTTCTAGACCCTTCGAACAACTTATCATATTTTTTTGGGAGATCACCCAAAAATCCAAATTTTCATCCGATCTCTCGAGGGGGCAGTATACCAACATAATTATTCTCACCAGGACAGCAGTGGGGCATTTGAAAAAATTAGAAATTTTTTGAATTTTGATCTCAGCAAGGTTATTCTTTGAACCAACACAACAGGTACATTGCTTCAAAGAGGGGTAAAATGTAGACACTCAAAATATCCTAATTGACATCATGCACTTGATTCTGATTAACTAACATCGATTCTTCCTTAATCACTTCCACACTAACCAATTAATTGAATAATCTTTATTTAATTAATTAAATTCATTAATCTTCCTTCTAAAATTAGATAATACACTTTATTAGATTATTCTGATGTTCTTCCTTTAATTAAATAAATCAATTTTATTTAATTAAAATCCTGATGTTCTTTAATTAAATAAATCAATTGATTTGTTTAAAATCCTAAAGTTCAAACATCCTCTCATTTGATTTCAATAAACCCAAACATTTGAATCAAATGTCATAAATCAACTAATTTCACCTAAGTTAATTAATCTCCTAACACTAATCCCCCATTCCTCTACCTTTTAACTCCACCCTAGGGTAAGTCAACCTTGGTCAACAAACCAAGTTGCACATGTAAATAAATTTATTTGATTTACTAAATTACCGTATTTTCATTCAAAAATGGAATATTCTTTGAATAGTCTACCCACTTGAATTTTCCCTCCCAAAGGACTTTTGTCCTCTTTATGAGCCACCTTGGTATTAAAAGCTCTTACATGTCCTCTTTTTTGAGCCATCTTTGCATTAAGGTCTCGTACACCTCCTCTTACACAACCCACCTCTTGGCATTCATTCCTATTACACATTCCATCTACCCATATGTGCTCACACATGTGTGAGCACATCTCCTCTAAGATTTATTAGCATTTTGACAAGTGGCACAATGCAATTGGTCCAATCTTTAATCCCACATTCTCCCCATTCTTCATTCTTCAATCCTTCTTCCTTATAAATAGAGGCCTTCTCCATTAATGGAGGATGCAAAATTTCATCCAAGGTTATTATCTACAATATCATCCAAGTTAGCATAGAATTTCTCCATCATAACTAGGTTATTTTCATTTTCTTCATCACACATCCATCGTCAAGCTTATCAAGGGATTGGGAAAGGGCTTCTTTCCACATCAAAGAAGCACCAATCCCCCTATGGGATACTTGTTTGAGCATTTACAACATTATTTCATTAGTAGTTTATTTTATATTTTACTTTGTTTTCATGTTCTTGTGTTTAAATGAATTTCATAGGGAATTCTCAGTTACTACTTGTTTATTGACTAATGATCACTTGTTTGTTCATGTTTGAACAGGTCTAGGAAAAGCATTCACACATTGCAACAAGATTATGATTGTCTTATGGATTGGGATTAATATTTGTCAGACATTGGTTCATTGTTCGTAGAATCTCATATTTCTAACTTGGAAGACAAATTTGGGGGATCTCATAATATTGGTTTATAAGTTTTGGCCAAAGTGGACGTTAAACTAATTTTTTCTAACTAAACATTCACTTTTGGGCACCTATAGCAGCTAAATCGTGAGGCATTTGAAGATGATGCAAACTAGTTAGTTGTGACATTTTTTCTGTAGATTCTAAATATATATTTTTCAAATTTTTTGGAATCAAATTGTAATTCTTTTTCTGTCTCCTTCAAAAACTAGTTTTTTTAGTAAACACCATTTTTAAGGAGTGACGCTCACCATATACAACATAACTTTTTTTTCTATGAAGGATAAAATTATAATTTTTTCAAATTTAGATTTGTAACTATGATATCTAGCACTTCCAATTGGTTTCGTAGTGTTTTATTGAATAATTTTTCCTTAATCAAGTTTCAAAGTCAAACCAATTACAATTTATACATAGGCGAACCATACACAACATAACTTTTTTTGTATGTATTGAAATTCATTTTTTGTTGTTGGATTAAGGACTTCAATATCTAGTGCACTTATATTTTTCAATTTTTTTTTGATAATCTGCTATTTTTGCACATGTGTAGAACAAAGAGCTTGATTTTTGGTGAAAAACCTATGTTCAATCAAACTAAAAAAAAAATACTTAATAAAACCAAAGCATATTAAAATTATATTTGTTGGATAGCTTGTTTTGAGGACTATCATCATCTAGTTGGGTCTGTGAAGTCTCCTCCATTTTCATCCTCAAACCAAGCTTTGAAGGGAAATTTTTTTGAGTTTTTTTGTGCTAAAGGGGGAGAAAGGGGAAAAAGGGGGGTTCGAGTGAACGAGGGGGGTTCGAGCAAACTCCCAGGGTTTCGCTGGAACTATGGTTCACTACACAACCATTTTATTTGCTTATTTTGTTAGGAAATGTGGGACCCAAAATTTAATGGGTTCACTCGAAGGGGGGTTCTAGTGAACCCCCTTTGGGTTCACTCGAACAAAAAGTTCATTCTAACCCCCCAAAACCAAATCTTTTTGCATGGGGTTTTTTTTTGAAACATTTCCTTCCTCACTGGAATCGTAAACCATTTTTGTGGGTTTACCCATTTGAGGGTATATCCCTCCTATTTGATGATAGTTGTGGTACAACTGTTGTCACTCCATCTTAGTCTTTGGAGAATGTTCAGAATTAGTTTCCAGTGGTACCTTGTTTATCACCTCCTATTGTGATTGGGCATGTTCTTGATTGGTTCATGGCATCATCTTTTAAGGTCTTGGCAACACATGACCAGATTTCAGAGACATCATCATACATATTCATGCTTCCTTCTTTCAATTCCTATCTAGAATGGGAAGCATACCTACATTTGTACTTGGTTTTGTTTCTTCCAAAAGGGAGACAAGTTGTTTGTCAACATTGGATCATGTTTTATCTTCAGGCACTTGCCATTTTTTTAGGTGATTACACATTGTGGGGGGGCCACATAGGGGGCTTATTGATTGTATACACATGATGTATGTAGTCCTTGGGGGGTGTGATCGAGTCCTCCATCCATGCATCATTTTTGTTTTATTTTCTCTCTTTTGGAGAGGTATTTTTTCCCACATGGTTTTTCACCTTTTCTCCTTTTGTGAGAGATTGCATTGTAAATGGGTACCTAACATGGCTGTGTACTTGGAACCCATATTGCATCTTCATTTTTTGCATAATAATTCTCCCTAATTTTACACCTAAGGGGGTGTTAGCGTATTAAGTTTAATTTAGGGATAATTACCATTGTAGTTTTATTTCTGTATCAGGTAGTTGTTTACCCATCACTTTTTCATGGCTTTAAAAAGCTTGTACCATATGTAATTTATTCACTCTTTTTATGGTGAAATAACTTGTGTTCTTCCCTCTATTTCATGAAGATTATTTTCAGTAGATGGTGCTCCTAGGAGGTGGATGATACAAACACTTTAAAATTGATTACAATTGTTATCATTTTCTATTACGTTTCTTCATTCTCATGCTCTGAATGTTGAGTGTTGTTAAGGAGTAGCCAACTTCTTCGATACATTCCATTTATTGAGCTATTATGTGGGAATTCATCTGTTATTTACAATGTATTCAGTCATTAGGTGTAGAGGTCTATAAATACATTATGGGATCTCCCTCCTAGGTCTTGCAAAACCCAAAGTGCAGGAGGAAAGAATTACTACTTTCACTCATTCATTGGCCAATCCCTTTTGGTTGCCGAGAATTGGAAATGGAAAAGTCCATAGGCTTCCGAGAAGATCTTCTTGGTTCTTGAAATAAATGCATGAAGGAGAAACAACCTACAAATAAAGGGTGTGAAAACTAAGGCACACATGCATGAGGCAAGAATAATTGGAATTCACTGCTATCATGGAAGGGAAACTCACTTGAAAAAGGTATGATGGAAAACCATAAAGAAAATATCAACCCTTCCATGAAACTTTATATCATAGTGCAAGAACAAAAGGCACAATAGGATTTGCAAATTCCCCAAAATGTATACAACAAAATGATACTTTATCTCAATGCATATACAAAAGAGAATGTGCATGAAAAAAGTATAAAATGTCCAAATAGGACAAAATACTATAAATACATGAAGAATAGCCAAAAATGAGTCATCCCATACAAACCAAAAGTTTTCAGGAGCTAAGACGTCCAATTAATTCTCTAGAATGTGAAAACACAAAAACTTGAATAAAATGTACCTAAAGAGAAATGTGGAAAAATTACATGGATGACTACAAAGAGCTCTAAAATAGTGTCCCAAAGATTCTAGAATAGTGAAAAATGGAGAAATGGGTCAAAAGTTATGAGCTTGAGACTAAAAAAAATGCCTCTAACTTCAATAGGCTATAGAATTCACCAACAAAAAAATCAAGTGATGAGACCCACACCACTAGAAATTCGGTGGAATCATATTTTTAGCAATATATCATTTGCAAAAATCTGATATCATACACCTATTTTATGTCCAAAAGGAGAAAAAACATCCTTTAGGGCACAAGGAGGGTTCAAAGGGGCCATCCTTGCTGACCGTACCGCTAATGTCATGCTCATGTTAGCATGACATCAACAAAATATTCAACAAATATTCCCCTATTTTTTGAAAAAAAAAGGTCCTCAAAAAGAAAAGTCATCAAAATATTCTTGTACAATGCCAAAATATTCTGTGAAGATTCCTTATAGTCGAAAAAAGGTGATCTTACCAAAAAATGATGTAGACACTGATAAACTAATTGCATGGCCGATTTTTTTTTTGAAGTTGTCAAGAAATTTTTTGGTGCTGCTGGATGACTATTAAAGGTCATTGGTTGACACTAAATGGTTGGCCGCATCAATAGGTTTGGGGCCTGTAGGAGCCTGCCAGTGCAAGCAAGTACCTTGTGGGTACCTTTTAAAAGGTTTCCCTAATAAAACCAGCTTGCAATTTTTAATAAAATATTTTTGATTTTTTTTAAATTTCTAAATAAAAGAAATAAAAGAAAAATTGAACCTTTTTTATTTTCTTCACCCCTTTTCTTGATTTGTGTGCATAGGGATTATGTGAAGGTCATACAACCCCTAGGGAAAAACAAATTTACCTTAGAAACACCCAATTGCAAAAATAGGAAAGTATATAGTTAAAATTTCTCAAATTAGCCTCTTGAATGCAATCGTGAGATTCTTTTTGGTAGAAAATACTCCAAAGTTATAGCTAACCTTTAGATCCAAAAAAAGAATTAATTGCTTCAAACCCTCGTACATTTGACCTCAAGAGTTCAAATGAGGCCAAAAAAAGAAAATATGACTTTTTCAATAGTTTTGAATCCAACAGTGAGGTACTTTTTGCACAAAAATGCACCTAAAAAATTGGCCACCTCCAAAATTTACAAAAAAAGAAATGGATAATCCAGATCTAATGCCTACAACCCTTGTTGAAGAAAAAAAATCATAAATTGAGAAGGGGTTTGCTGATTTGAGGCTCTGATACCATGTTATAATTGTGAAAAAACATGATCCAAAAGATAAAAAAAAGAACAAAGACACCTTCCACACAAGAGATCTACAAAGAATTTGCAATATTCCTCAACAAGAAAAAGCTACAACAATGAACCTTGATAATCTTCAAGGAAAACACAAATGTTCTCAAAGGTTGAGAGTACTATCAAAAGCATTCAAAAGGATTGAGAGATAATACAATGAAGGTTGAGTGATATTTAGGAGCAACCCTAAATGGTAAATGGGTTAGATCATGAAAAGTATCAACATCTGATACAATGAGACAAAATGATCTAATAATAGCTCTTGAGTTAACATAGTAAATCACTCCTAAGTTTAGCTTAAGTGCATGAAAGTAAATTAGAATAATAATTAATTAAATATCAATTAATTATTAGCTAATGCATGATTACTCTAATAGGAATTCCAAAACAAAGATCTGCAAACACAAATAGACTAAGCAAATAGAGAAAGAAAATTGTGAAAACGTTTACTAATGCAAGTGTACAAGGATAGAGGAGCCCAAAGGAATCTGAGTCCTTGATAGTGGTTATAAAAATTCAAATTTTGAATGTTTATTTGACTATCTAAAGATTTTTCTTATGTGTGCAAACAAGTGTACAAATTCAAATATGTTTCTAGAATTTACCAAATTGAAGACAATGCAAATGTGTAACAATGTTTGAACAAAAAGTGACAATTATAAATACAAATTTGGATGTGGATCTAATCTAAATGATTGAAAAAAACCCTAATGTAACCTATGATGTAATGTTGTATGCATTTTATTTTTTAATTTTTTACGTCTTTTATGATACAAAAATGAAACCCTAAATGAGAAATGCAAAACAATGTAATGTAAAATTTAGATCTAGGGTTGAATTACTTTAGTTTTCAAAAGTTTTATTATGTCAAAATTCCATTTTCACCAAAATAAAATAAATAAAATTGGAACCCTAGGTGTAAGGTTTAAACCTAGGATTCAAACTTTTGTGTTGTGTTGTTGTGGGGGTATTTTTCTATTGTTTTATTAAGATGGAGATCAAAAAGGTGTGTAGATTTACTTTCAACCATGAAGATGACCCAATCAAACTTGGATCTACATCCTATTGATTCTTAGAATGGATTGGAATTTATTTTTTATGATTTTCCTAATTATAATATATGCCCTAATATGAGAAATGCAATAATTCAATAACTGATAATCTAAAATAGTGAATTGCAGGTAGATCTAGAAAGTGTAGAGGACTATATAACTATCTTGAAAAGTTGTTGGTTTTAAAACATGGATAGATTTTCCTAGGGGTGTACAAATCCTTTTAGGGATGTATTTCTTTATTTTTGAGGTCCTATAATGACAAATTTGAGCTTTTGATTCTTCGTTGTAGAGTTGTCAAAACATTGTCGGATAATTTTGTAGGTGAGTTTTTGTTAGTTGAAAATATGTAGGGCTTCAAATGCAACAATGGAAATTTTTTCTTCAAGCTTTCTTCAATCATCTCTAAACTTGAAACTTGCACATTCACAAAGAGAAGAAATGTTGTGTGATTTAGGGGCTTGCCTTGGTCAAATACCGTGTTAGTGTTTCCACTTCCACAATGGTAATATCAAATATAAAAAATGGATAATTGATAAGAATGAATGATGAATCAAAAAAGTGTTCCAACTCAGCACCCTTCAGTGGATTCCTTGAAAGATTTAAGTCATGCACATCACTTCAAGGTTTTGAATCATGCTTGCTTGATTGCTTGAATTTGTTGGAGACCTACCACAAGGGTTAGCCTTCAGAAACAATTACAACATGAACTCACATAAGATTTGACATGATGTTAGGATCTTGAATTTCTGGAATAAAGCTTTGAAATTATACTCTTGACTCACTTGATAGTGCTCTTGATCATAAGTTCACTAATATTTTTCTAGATGAATTTCAAATGATGTAATAAGTAGGTATTTATAGGTATTTCTCTAATTTATTAAATATTAAATCTCAATAGTTGACATTTGGAAGTTAAATTTTGAATGTTACAATGCTAACACTGACATATCCAAAATTAGCCCCTCATAAATAAGGGGGACCCATACACCCTAGGGTGAATCATTCCTGACCCTATTTTCTAGGATATTAAGTGTTAGGGGTAAAATATCAATTGAATTCATTTGTTCAATGCTTGTAATTTCTTAGAAAATGGTACAAATATGCCATATAATGCATAATTTAGAAAATTAGGGGGTCAATTAGGCTCAATAATTTAGGGGGGACAACACAGTGTGAAATTGTCAATTGTGACTATTTAAAATGCTACAATAAATAAATTTTTAGCATTGTTGATGAGGCACCAACATTATAAGCCTCAAGCATTCCTAAAGTAATTTAAAACAACAATTCAATATGCTACCATGAGGGAAAAATATATTGAGAGATTGAAATATTTATCAAGCTTTTCACATTACCATTCCAAAATTACCTAAATTTATCTTTGATGCATGTGTTCAAAGAAAGATATAATACCCTACCCGCTCATATTAAAATGTGAGAATTGATTTCACTACATAATCTTATGTGGTCTCTATCAATGGCCAAGGAAATTCTAGACATTATGTACAAATTTAAAGAGGAATATATAAAAGTGAGGTATATGTTGCCTCTGCTTCTTCAATCAACAACCTAGTTAGTGTCACCACCAAGAATTTTTATTGGGAGTTCCAAAATGTGAAAGTGTAACAAAAATTAGGGTGTATTTTAGTGATCCTAAATAAATAGACACCACCATGCATGTGATTTATGACATTAGTAGTGTGTTTGAGTAATATTGAAAAAGAAGGGAGTAAATAGACAACAAGTAAGAGGACTTACAAAACCTTGGGTGTCAGAAGTATGATGAGACAAAGTTTAACCTCATCAAATTTGAGATAAAATTACCCTCTTTCCTCATTAAAAAACTATTTTCATGTTAAATTAATTGATTGTATGAAAAACTATTAGTTATTTTAAGTAGGATAATGTACATATTTTCTTTTTTAATCCAAAATTGAATAGGAGCCTAAATGCTAACAAGTTGTTGTAAAAAGGTACATTTTTTATTAAAATAGGGTATAACAATATGGTGGAATAACACCAAGGTTCAAAAGGATCACTTGAGAAGGATCATGTTAGCTAGAAGGATCACATCCTTGCTTTGTTGTATCCATTCTTAGTTGCGCCTCTAGATACTTTGACCTATTTATGTTTAAAGGAAAATGATAGTGTATCATGTCTTGGCTATATTAGTGAATGGAGAGAGAAAATTTAGTAGCAAATAGACTTACATAGGGATTTTTTCTTGTATAATTTTCTTATTTTATACTTATTACATGCTCTGCACTAGTTTAACAAACTAAATTTATTCTATTTGTAAAATATTTTTATTTGAAATGATATTTGGTAATTGTAATTTTTATAGAATTCAAACTGGAACAATATATACCAAGATCACTACTAGATAGAAATAAAAGGAAATAGAATTTCATTTTTTTAGTTTCTATCTTAAAAGAAGAAAATCAAATGTTACATTTATGTTTTAATAAATTTTAATTAATGCTTGATATGGTTTTTATCCTTTGGATTTTTTTTTTCCATGCATATGATTTTGTGAATTCAAGCTCTAATATATAGAGAGTTTCTCAATCAATTAAAGAAGGTTATTTCTATCAATATTTTTATTAAGTATTTCTATTATGTGTATCCATGCATGTGCTAAATTAAAATATATGTTAAGTGAATTACGTGTTAAGTTTTGTACCATAGAAAAATGGATCATTGACATTTTCATGGTCTTTTAGGCATTTCTCTCATGATGTTTGATCTATTCTCATTACAATTCACCTAAAAACCACCTTTTCATCACTTATCAAATCCTATCCTAAAGTGTTGTAAAGTCTTGTAACAAGATTTCATGCTTTTCTAGGCTTGTTTTCACTATTTACACCTTTCTTATGCTTTATATGACCCCTTTATGCACTCATAAGACTTAATTAAGTGTATTTTTGAATGTAAACCCAACAAGTTACAACATTAAATGAAATACAATTCCTGACACCCACTTACAAGCCCAAGGTGGTGGGACCCATTCACCATGGGTGGAGAATGAGTCCCTCTTAGCTCAAAATTCAAAATAATTCAAATTTTCTTTTGGGTTTTTATTCAAAAATACCTTATGTCGGACTGTGATGTTGTATTATTGGGTTATTAGGGAATAAGTGTGTATAAATAAGTGTTTTAACATCCATTTAAACCCCATTCAACCATTCATTCACTAGTTCATTCAAGCATTCAATTATATTCATTATCAAAGCATCATTCAATCAAGAAACCATCAAGCATCTTGGAGCAGCCATTGACATATCTTCAAACTTCTTCAACAAGGTTGTGGTGAGTTTAGGACATTTGCATGTTGTTTATTCATCATTCCTTGCTTATTTCCATTTCTTCATGAAGGGTTTGATTATAAAAAGTGGGATTTGACCAAGGCAAATCCCTATACTCTAACTCTTAACCATTTTCCCCCTTTTGCATGTGTGTTTGCAAACTTTTGTATGTAGATTTGTCAAGAAAATAGGTGTTGAAGGGTGGTCAACAAGTCAAAAAAGTGTTTTAAGTCAACTAAACCCTATTTCAAGCTTGGAGACAACCTACAACCCATTTTTTGTAGATTTGACTCTGTCAACTCAACAAGAAGACAAGCACAGATCTAGATCTACATAAGGGTATGTGCAGGATCATGATGGGCCAAAAAGTGGCAATATGATGAGTATGTGGCTAACGACTAATTTTTTACCCAAAATTGATGAAACAAAAAGGGTTTTTAAAGGAGATTCTCAGCTTTCCACTAATATAAATTATTCCTTACTTTGAATTTAATAAGTAATTATTATCCATTTTCTATTCAAATTATGACTAAAGTCTTGATTGATAGGCTGATTGAAAAAGATCTATAGCTTTCAAACGGTATCACATTTTTTGAATCCACAACATGCGTCACATTCTATGCTTCGTATACTATAGGATTAAAAAAATAAAAAATAAATTTCATGAAGTTTTGACCAAGTTAAGGTGGTCAGACATACGAGTTTTTATATATTTTAAAAATTTGTAATAAAAAAATGATAATTAATTATTTACTTGGAAATAAATTACAAAAAATATGCATCACATCGGGGCATGAGTCCTCTACTTATATCTAAAATCTTATAATAAAATATTATCATTTTATTGTGGTTAGGGTGGTTAGACAGACACGCACTTCTTATTTTTCCCCTGAAATTTAATTACCCTGCATTGAAATTTCAAATTTTCACCAAATATATATATATATTTTAAAAAAAACCTAGTAGTTTAGAAACTATATTCAATTTTCTACAGATTCTATTCTTACATATTTTTAAAATAATGTAGATAACTTATTCAAATTTTTACGTCAAGTTCCTAACTCTATTTTTTATGAATTTTTTGCCACTTAAGGCCCTGTTTTTTCCATGATGATCGTGCACATACCCATAATTGACCTTTGAATTTGTAGAATTCTGGAGGAGGACTAATTCACCATTAGTGGTGAATGAGTCCCCCTTCAAGGCTAAAAAAGGTTATTTTGTCAAAATCTAGTTCTTGATAGTCAGAAAGCAGTTTTAGGTGTTTTTACTAGTAGTAGGACTGATTCACCATCAATGGCGAATGAGTCCCATTGGTGATTTACAGTGATTTTTTCCAGATTTTAGAACATTCTGGATTCATCATCTAATTCCTAGGTGCACTCTGTTTGACCTTGTTCAATTCTGTTTACATTATTTTTATCTCTATTTCATTTTTTGCATATCACATTATTTTTTCAAACATTACATATTACACTAGTTTTGCATTCATAATCAACCAATTACATCATTTAGTTGCATTCACATCATTGCATTTAGTATTAATCACATCATACAATTCTATATTTGAGTGAACCACCACAATTTTAGCATTCTATCTCTCTCTTTTTAGGTGAAAGATCCTAAGAGTGTAAGAGAAGCACATAGAATCCACAAAATTGTTGGTTCATTTTGGTGAACCTGCATATTGAAAACATTTATCTTTCTGATTTCAATTTTATCTTGCATCCTAGGTGTCCTTTGTATCAACATTCAATTAAGTTTTGTATTATTTTTGTATCTTAGGGTTTCTAAAATTGCATTAGTGGAAGACTCATTTAGACTTCATTTTTGCATATCAAATCATTAAAAAACTAGAAATTTGCATTTGCATCCTCATTTGCAATCTCAAAAGCATTAAAATCACTTTAAATTTTCTAAAAAACACAAAAAAATCTCATACCTATACTCATTTGCCACCTTGGGTGAATTAGTCCACCTACACATTTTAAACTAGATTTTCGGGCATTTTTCTAGGCATTTACTGAATTTTAGTTTGTTGTTGTTATTTTTCTATTTTATTTTATAGAACTCCCATTATTTGAATTTTGAACTCCTAGATTGCATTGTCTTTGCACCCACCTTACCCTTTGTGGTACTTGTATGAGTGTTTGGTGCCCCATTGATAATACTATGGTGAGACGAAGTTCTAGACTCATGGCTTCCGACGATAGCACTTTCGTTGTGGACCTTGGGATCTCAATAGATCCTACTCCTAGTATGAACAATGGTGAATTAGGCATGGATACTACCACTAATATTCCTTTACCTTCACATACAATGCATGTTGACACACAAACTAGTTCCATTCCACAAGACAAAATCATTAGTATTCATGAAGATTTTACACATTTACAACAATATTTATCCCTTGAAAACATTTCCACCACTCCCATAATTTCCATAGAAAACCTTCATCGTTTGATTGAAAGTGATGATGGCTTACAAGTTATGAAAAGAATTGCTGAAATATACAACAAACATGTTCCTTCTACTTCCCAATCAACAAACATTGTTGTGATCCAAGGAGGACTTCACATTCCTCTTCCTTCAACCATAGCATCCATACCCACTTACACCACTCCTCAAGTTACAACAACCATGCAATAGGTTAGTCATGTGGCTCCTTCTTTCACTATTCCAACTAGCATTCCTAGTTCTTTTGTGGCATTGAATGTTCCATCTTCCACCTTCACCCCTCTTAGTGTTTGCTTCACTTCCCCTAACATCACATACACTCCATCACCATTTTCCCTTCCTTCTCATACCACTTACACTGACCCCCTCATTACACAACTCTTTAACACTATTTCTTCCATGCAACAAAAAATTTCTAGCATAAGCCAAAGTCAAAACGCTCCACCCACATATCATGTTCATAGTAGCCCCTTATCTTTGGAGGTCTTAAGAAAACCAATGCCACAAGGGATTGAAATGCCTAGGTTTGAGAAGTATGGAGGTAAAAGAGACCCTACTAATCATGCCAATTCTTATACAACCTTGTGCATTGATTTTTTCCTTGATGATAAGCTATTAGCCAAAAATTTTCCTAGGACCTTAAAAGACAGTGCATTAGAGTGGTTTTCAAATTTACCCAATATTTCAATCTGATCATTTAATGAACTTGTTGATGCCTTTATAAGTCATTTCCAAGTTCATATCACTCTCAAAAAAATAATGGCTGATTTAATGAGATGCAAACAAAATGCAAATGAAAAAGTAACTGATTTCATTTCACGTTATCAATCATTGTATGCTCTAGTAGATGTCAAAATTCCCAATTCATATCTTCAAAAGATGTTTATCGAAAACTTACACACTCACCTTTAGGATAGGTTGACTATGATGAAATTTCCTTCATTCATGCATTTATGCACAACCCTTTGTGACTATCACAACTCAATTACTTGTCATGATTCAAAGTCCACTTCTAACCGAGCTGAGAAGTCTGAACAAAGCAACCAAAACAACACACAAAATTTTCAAAAACAAAATAAAGGCTTCTTATAATTCAATCTACATACTCAACAAAAAACTCAACCAATGCCTAATCAAGTGGTCACCGTTAAAGTAGCAGTGCCCTTTACCTATGGGGACTCGAAGAGACAATTTACCCCCTTACCCGATACTCTCCATAATACAATGAATCAACTACTACAACAACAAATGATCAATTTACCTACTATTAAACCACTTGATACAACCAAGCCTTTATAACCCACATTTAAACCAAATGCTTATTGCCATTTTCATTTCCAAAAATGGACATGACACCGAACAATGTAAGCATCTCAAACACTTAGTTCAAGACCTCATTGATTTGGGTTGTTTGCCCATTGCGGGTGTCAATGATCAAGGCAATAAGTCTGTTGCACCCCCAATCAGAATTTACAAATTTTCACCAACCCCATGCCTAAACACAATGTTTCATTTGTCAAAGCAATGAACCTTCAAACACTCATGTGATGAACATTGATACAAATAATGAGCAACATGATATTACTCCAAATGTTACCCACGTTAATCCTATGGATGAAATTGTGGGTATGATAGATGTTGTCCCTCATAAGGGCCAACCACAAAATATCTTGATATTACTTTTTCTTCTCATGATATACTTAAAAAGCTTCCCAATGATCCTCTTTACATAGCTAGATGAATCTATGATAAGCCCACCAATGGGATATTAATAGACCCTGCTTGTGGTGAGAATGTGATCACAGAAGAATTTTTAGTCTTACATGAGCTTTATCAAGAAGAATTTGATAAACCAACCAAATGGATTAAAACAAATACTGGTTTTCTGTGCGCTATGATCGGATCGATCGTACTCCCATTACGAACAGGACCCAAGACTTTGGATGTAGCATTTTCTATTATTCCACAATTAGATCAATTTCCTCTATAGTTAGGCCATCCTTGGCTTCGCTTGATGAAAGTGGTCGGGCTTCAATTGTTCACAAATGTTTGAAGTTTCCACATGGCAATGAAATATTTACCATACACCAAAGTGGTTTTCATCCATTGTCTTCTAAAGGTAATTTCTCCTTAGAAGCCTTTTGGCTTGAACCTATAAATCCCATCACCCCTCATAAAGATTTCTTTTTCATAGCCTATCAAAATTTCAAAGCAAAAAAAATAGAAAACTTGTCTCTTCCCTTGATGTCCCTGTCCACTTCCACTCCTCCCATCATAGATGAGATAATGCTTCAACTTGAGTCCGAACCTGAAGAAAAAATGCAACCTCATGAGCAACCAACAACAAACACTTCACCTTCATCATCTAAATGCCCAAGAGATAACAAAACCAACCCCATCATGCCGCTTCGCATTAAACAATTTTATAAATCCAAAGAGAAAGTAATTGACCCATCTCCTTCAATTCCTTCCATTCCTCCACCTCAGGAAGAAAAGGAGCCTATGGTAGATCAACTCACTCTTAAACCTGAACAACTTCAAAATACAATTAAATGAAACCATGGTGCTAGGGAGTGTAGGCATCATCATCGTCTCCTTGCTCATCAGTCATGAATAAAAGAAAACAAAAAAAATCAGCTTCCACATTTTACAGAAGCAATAAATGATCACCCTCCTACTCCTGACCCACCAAAAGATAGTACAGTTGAACCCTCACAACAAAATGATCTGATCAAATAGCCACAACTCCTAATACATCCTTCCTTGGAAATTACCCTCTGTCCTCTCATCATAATTAATCTTTATGTGATGATGATGAGGAAATCACAAGAATAGATGAAGAAGTGCATAAAAATCTAAACTCTTTATTTTCATCTACCATGATCTTAAATGATAAATCTTCTACACGAAGTGAAGAACTCGACACTTCCCCTAGTTCAAAACTTGCAATTCTTCCTTTTGATAGTCAGTCACCCTTGCAATACATTGAACATGATTGGGAGGTGGATGACTTGTTAGATGATTGACTTGCATTCACCTTGCTAGCCTTTTTCATTTTTCTTTCATTTGCTCTTTCTTTTGCAATTTTTTGTGCGTATTGTGTTCCCTCGTAATGTGTGTTTGATGTTCTCTTTCTCTCTCTTTGTGCACTCCTCTATTTGTACCTCTATTCTTCTATATGTCATAGAATTCCTTTTTGTTTTGTGTTTTCCTTTTTGGGATGACACAAAACTTAGAGGCACCCTATGTCTCTTCCATGTTGACCCAAAAGGTCCTTTTAACTTTTCCCTTTTTTTTGTTTTATGTTTTCCTTTTGGGGATGACGCAAAGTGTTGAGATGACCTATGTCTCTTCCATGTTGACCCAAATGCTCTCTTTTCCTTTTTACTTTATCTTTTCACTTGTGTTTTCCTTTTGGGGATGACACAAGATATCGAGATTGAAATGTCTCCTTCATGTTGACCCAAAAGCTTTTACATTTTCACCTTTTCATTTCCTTTTCACTTATGTTTTCCTTTTTGGGATGTTGCAAAGCATTGAGACTGCAATGTCTCTTCCATTTTGACCCAAAATAGACTTTATTTTTCTTTTGTTTTCACTCTGTTTGTGTCATTCTTCTAGTTCTATGTGTTTTGGGGAATGTTGACAGTTCTGAGCTCTTTCATAAAAAAATTTCAGGAATGAACATACTGACCCAAATCCATAGATCCTTTATGTGTTTGGTGTGTTCCTCTCTAGGGGGCAACTCCCCTTCTTTTGTTTTCTTTTTCATTTACATGAAGCAACCTTACTTGGAAACATATGACTTAGCATAGGGCTTTCTGAGTTGGCTCTCATGTCTTGTTTTTCCTTTGGCATATTTTTTCCTTTGCTACTTCAAAGTAATTTCTCATAAAATGACTTGCAGTAATTTATTTAAAGTGGGGGGCATACATTGGCATTATTCTTTTGCATTCTTGGTTCTTAGTGTATCCATGTCACTTCATATGATGCATTTGTCACTTTGTGGACAACATTGGGTTTGATGTCCTTCATAAGTGTGATCTATCTTAGCATATTACATTCCTATTGGTGGCCTAATGTGACACACTGCATCCCATGAGTTGTGAATATTCTATTCTTTGATTGGTACTCTCTTGGAGACATTAGACACAATGTTCCCTAAGTGATAGACCTCGCATGAAATCAACAAGACTCCTTTGAACATCTTTTTACATTTTACATGTTTGCATTTTACATTTTACATCTTTGCCACCTTGCATAACGTAGCTTGCATGCCTATGGTACCATCCTCTTTGTTCATGAGTTCTAAGCATATGAATCTTTGCTTGTCTCATGAAGTAGGGACCGACATCTTCCTTTGTGGTGCCTTGTTAAAGTTATTAGGAGGTATAACTTTGATATGGTTGAGCGGGAAGCCCATTCCATGACATAACTTTCCCCATAGCCACCTATGTGTTTGTGAGTGCATAGAAAATAGTGTATGTTTCTCACCTTTTGGGCCTTCTCACTTGGCAGACCGCCATGAGTTCCGTCACCCCAGAGTGAGTATGCATTTTCTTTTTCAGGTAAACAACCTAGATCTAATTCACAACTAGCTGAACAAATAATCAAAGCTTGATCCGACTTTTCATTTTTTCCTTCCTTCTCTTTCACACTTGTGTTCCTTTGTTCTTATGTTTAGTTTTCCACAGAATCTTCATCTTGGGGCCTTGATCATCCCTCTTGATCATTGTTATTCCATCTTGCTAGCATAAGTGCATTTGGATCCCTCTTGATATGCATGGCTACTTTAGTGTGAGTTTGAACCAAGTTCAACCTTTCACTAAAGTGGGGGCTAAATGTACTATAGAAAAATAGATCATTGAAATTTTCATGGTCTTTTAGGTCTTTCTCTCATGATGCTTGATCTATTTTTCTTGGATTTAATGTTGCAATGTAACTTCTACATTCACATTAGGTCTTGAATATTCAAATTATGATGTCTTTTGAAGGTGTTGTAACACTTTTCTACACTTTTCTAGACTCTTCTCATTACAATTCACCTAAAAACCACATTTTCATCACTTATCAAGTCCTATTCTAAAGTGTTGTAAAGTCTTGTAACAAGATTTAATGCTTTTCTAGGCTTGTTTTCACTATTTACACCTTTCTTATTCATTATATGGCCCCTGTATGCACTCATAAGACTTAATTAAGTATATTTTTTAATGTAAACCTGAAAAACAACATTAAATGAAAGATAATTCCTGATACCCACTTAGAAACCCAAGGTGGGACCCATTTTCCATGGGTGGCGAATGAGTCCCTCTTAGCTCAAAATTCAAAATAATTCAAATTTTCTTTCAGGTTTTTATTCAAAAATAACTTATGTCAACCTGTGATGTTGTATTATTGGGTTATTAAGGCATAAGTGTGTATAAATAAGTGTTTTTACATCCATTTTAACCCCATTCAACCATTCATTTACTAGTTCATTCAAGCATTCAATTACATTCATTATCAAAGCATCATTCAATCAAGAAACCATCAAGCATCTTGGAGCAGCCATTGACATATCTTCAAACTTCTTCAACAAGTTTGTGGTGAGTTTAGGAAATTTTCATGTTGTTTACTCATCATTCCTTACTTATTTCCATTTCTTCATTAAGGGTTTGATTACCAAAGTTGGATTTGACCAAGGAAAATCCCTATACTCTAACCCTTAACCATTTTTCCCCTTTTTCTTATGTGTTTGCAGACTTTTGTATGTAGATTTGTCAAGAAAATGGGTGTTGAAAGGTGGTCAACAAGTCATCAAAGTGTTTTAAGTCAACTAAACCCTATTTCAAGCTTGGAGACAACCTACAACCCCTTTTCTACAGATTTGGCTCTGTCAACCTAACAAGACAAGTGCAGATCTAGATCTATAGAATTGACTTTTGAATTTGTAGAATTCTAGAGGAGGACTAATTCGCCATTAGTGGCGAATGAGTCCCACCTAAAGGATGAAAAAGGTGATTTTGTCAAAATCCAGTTCCTGACAGTTGGAAAACAGTTTCAAGTGTTTTTACCAGTAGCAAGACTGATTCACCATCAGTGGCAAATGAGTCCCACTAGTGATTTATAATGATTTTTTCTAGATTTCAAAACATTCCAGATTCATCATCCAATTCCTAGGTGCACTCTGTTTGACCTTGTTCAATTATGTTTACATTAGTTTTCATCTCTATTTCATTTTTTGCATCTCACATTGTGTTTTCAAACATTGCATATTACATCAGTTTTGCATTGATAATCAGTCAATTACATCATTTAGTTGTATTCACATAATTTCATTTGGTCTTAATCACATCATACAATTCTTTATTTGAGTGAACCACCACAATTTTAGTGTTCTATCTCTCCTTTTAGGTGAAAGATCCTAAGAGTAACAAAAGCACAGAATCCACAAAATTGTTGGTTCAAGTTTATATTATTTATCTTATGATAATTTTTCCTATAGCTTAGTTGGCAAGTTATATCGTTATTATGTTAATAATATTTTATTTCCTTGAAATTTTAAAAGTAAATAGAACATGAAGATTACAAATTTGATTTTTTTAAAATTCCCATTTAGTTTTTTCATTAAATAGTTTGAATGAGTGTCATAGATTTGTTTCAGTAGAATAGGTAAGTAGTTTCGTAGACTTCACAATTTTATAAAGTGTGATATTATTTCTATATTTTAAATAGTTCTCTTTCTAAATAATTATTTATTTTAGATTTAATTTTTATAAAACCATATTTTTATTATTTTGTCTAAACATTTTTACTTCAACAAATAATTTCCTTCCAAGAAATTATTGAGTGGAATAATCAAGAGTGCAAATATTACTAAGATAAGGTATTTAGCCACCTATAGTAGATATCCTTCAAACACCACATGGGTTTTAAAAAGAAGATAATTTGTTAAAGTATGCTTAGTTTGATGACACCTCAACACTCTAGGTTGGGTGATGTTCTAATGCAAGAAGGATAACACCTTGCTTTCACAAGTAAGGTCCTAACCATAAAAAATATTGCTCGCTCCACCTATGAGAAGGAAATTCTTTCCATTTTACATGTCATCCACAAATGACACCCATATATTGTTGGTGAATTGTTGTTGGTGAACTACTGGTGGTGAATTTTCCTTGACGTGAATTTTTCATGGCAGTGAATTATTGGTGGTGAATTTTTCTAATGCCATAAAATTCTGGTTTGCTTGGCATTAATTCATAATATCACCAAAATGCTTGTGAAAATTAAAAACAAAAAAATAGACTGTGTTACTTAAAATAAATGTTACTAGGTGTTATCTAGGGAGTACAATCACATTCTCCATTTCTAATAATAAAGAGAATGACACATTTTCTGCCTATGTAATTGGACAACTCACCACAATTGCACTTCAAGTAGATTTAAAGGTCTGCAATTTTGTCTTGGTGGATCCTAAAGTTGTTTCATTCCATCCCAAATGCTTTCTTGACTCACATCCCTTAACATCAAAAAATCCAAAACAAAACAAAAAATTCAATCAAGCTAATGCATAATGATAAGGCTTAACCTGAAGACTAAAAATGGCAACCAAGATTGTGAGATCCTTCACCTTGATCCCATTTTTTGAATCACATCTACCCCTTTATGGAGATTCAACATAAAATGATTGATGGATCCTTCATCCTAAAGGAATGTCATCTTTCCTTGCACAACAAGATGGCTATCACTCAAAACATGGCACTTCTCCATTTCAAGTTGCTTGTTCAGAGAATTATCCGTATTATCCCTCCCTGCCTCAACCTCCTTCTTAAGGATAACCCTTCCATTTACACTAATCAACTTTCAAAATTTTAGAGTACCACAAGAGAATTTGTTATCCACTACAAAGTTGCACACAATCTCTTTAGTTTTTCCTATTCTATGTAGGGAAGCAAGCCCCCAAATAGCTTATCTGTGTGCGTCATCAAAGTTGCTATAGCTCAACATGGGGAGTTGAAGTAGCAAGCAACATATCCATTAGTGGATTTGTATTTGCATCCAAGTCCACATGGTTGATGGATGTGTGCAATAAAGATTCTCTTTACATTCCTATTGTCACATCCCAATAAAAAACCCTCATGTGAAATTCATGTGGTCAATAAAACCATACAAATGGAAATGAAAAAAAATAAAAAGCATAGAAAAGTTGTGGCTTATGTCAATGACTCGATAGGAAAAATGTTAAGGGAGACAAACCTGCAACATAAGCATGGGTGAGACAAGAGGAGGATGTTCGTGCCATTACTCCAACATGGCGCCCCTTCCTTTGGATAGCTTAATTCAATAGGAAACATGAAAAATAAAAGATAAGGAAAACCCCCTTGACTGGATACATATGATATTTTGAGAAGAAATGGGAGAGAAAGGGGTGCAGGAAGGAGTAGGAGTGAAATGAGAGTCCATCGAGTGAAATGAGAGCCCATCACCATGTCGTTGTTCTTCCCGTCTGAGCCAATATGTGAGCTTTGGAATATAGTTAAGGATGCCTGTCAAAGCATAATAGCTAGAATATTTTCATCTAAGAAGATTCACGTGAAAGAGAAAATCCTTCAAGATGTGAGTAGGGAAAAGGGATAAAATATAGATGTAAAACAAAGATGGAAAAAATGTAGTTTTGCGATTTGGAGGGGAGGATTCAGAGACTCCTTGAGAGATTTTGTGGCATGTATGAGTGCCTAGAACTGAGGTAGTGACACCTTCAAAGTTTGAGAAGATCATCACACCTAAAAGGTACAGAGAGGGGACAAATTATGGAGGAAATGCCTCAAAGAAATATGGTCTCATGGAATGCGTAGATTTCAGGATATGGATAATATGGATTTGTTGAAAAGGCTTTAGAAACTTTGAAGAAAATACAGTTGACATATGTAAATTGAGAGTCCATAACCTTTGATGCCATTCTCCCTGCCTGTACTAAAATGAGAATTTTGGGGAAAAGATCACTAGAGTTAGTCGAATTATTGTTGGCAACTAGCAAACATGTGGTTGGTGTACCTCCCTAAGTTTGGATGCATAGTATGAGATAGCATGGATGAGATATACACATCTCTTTCCTTGGTCATGGACTAATGAATTAGCTCGATAACAAGATGATGAATTCAACATCTACCTTAAAAATACCTAAAGGTAAGTACAGTCCTCGACATTTCCCCATACTAAATAGTAATTAGTCAATAGGTTATTTGTGTTAGTGTAGGCTTTTTTATTTTCCTTATGTTTGGTGTATTTATTTTTTCCTACACATATTATTTAAGCTTGCTTAGGTTTATTAGATATGGTAATATGAGGACATGTGGCAAAATACAATAGCTACATGTGTCACTCTCTCCCCACACATGGGTAGTTGAGTTACACATCCTCTTTTGGCTGGTTGTGCCACCTCTCATAACCACTATTTTTTTTACCTGAGTAGTTTATGGGGTAGTTGGGTTTCTCACCCTCTTTTGGATTTATGTGCCACCTCTCTCCTGTCTTCACTTGAGGAGGTTATGCCACATGTTTTATCATTTACCAAGTAGGTGATAACCTCCCACCTTTATGGGTAGTAGGAGTTAATGCACCTCTTGGATGTATTTTCCCTTATTGTTCTATATATTGAGCACTCTCCTATACCTTCACCAGCTCCATAAGTTCAACTAGTTTAGCTGGTTCAGCTAGTTTGGTGATCGTTCTGTGAGAGTGACAAGAGTCTTCTCCAAATTCTCTTGCAGTGTTGTCTCTATTTTCTCTCTTTTAGATTTATTCTCCATTCTACTATTTTTATTTTCAATCATTTGTTGAATGGAGTGTATATGATCTACTACCAACAACAAATCATGTCTTAGTTATTACAGAATCCAACATGGTATCATAGTAGGTTTGTTTGGTATAGCTCATTATTTTTTCTAAGTTTGTTTTGAGAGATTTGAGACTAATATATTGTTGAAGTTTTCCTCAAAAACCAAGCATGCTCTTCTCCTGCATCCTTGAATGACCTTGAGAATCAGAATAGTTTAAAGGAAAAATAAACATCTGTTTAATCTGGTTTATATGTGTATGTGTTCTTGTGAGATCTGGGTGATTGCAACTTTTTGGTAATATTGGAGGCTTTTTCAACATTTCCAGAGTGTCCAAAAGGCTTTAGAAAGTCAAGATTGAATTTTATTTCACCAAAATTAGAGATTGGAGGACACAATAAAAATCAGAGTAAAAATTTTCCTAAAGTTTTACTGGAGCCATTTTCATTTTGGCTTCAAAATTCTAGTTTCCACTCATTTGCAGAAAAAACAATTTCTGGGTTTTATTTCTAGGGTCGAAGAACCATCTGGGTAGTCATTAATTTTTGCAAAAATTTGATAATTTTTTTAGAAATCAAGTAAAAAAAA
This sequence comes from Sequoia sempervirens, assembly GCA_007258455.2. Lineage (NCBI taxonomy): Eukaryota > Viridiplantae > Streptophyta > Pinopsida > Cupressales > Cupressaceae > Sequoia > Sequoia sempervirens. The sequence continues at coordinate 82,841,788 of VDFB02271358.1, read as the reverse complement.
AAGGTGTGAGTCATTTCATTCATGACGGGAAGCTGAAAAGGAGCACTTTCCATTCATGAAGGTTTTGATTAAAAAAATTGCCTCTTTCTATTAGATATTACAGGTTGAATTTGCTGCATTTTTTTACCTTTAGTAAATCATATCTTTCACTTTTGTAATCTATTTTTTCAAAAAAAAAAGGTGTAGGAAAGATATTGAAGGGTAAATAACAACTACAAGGCTTTCTTTTTTAGATTTTATTTCAAAATTAATTTGTATCAAATATTGTAATTTTGGTTATAAAGAGCCTTATAAGCTTTGTAATCTAGAAAATCCTTGTAAAAGCACTAATCATAAAGTGCCAACATTTTAATATCTGGGGGGGGTAATTTTTGATACTAGTGGAAAAGGGAGGTGTCTCTTAATGTCTTTATTTTGCATTCATTTAAAGTGAATTTTTGTATCAATCTTGGGGGGGATTATAGAAATAATTTCTAATCACGAACTAAGATAAAGTTCCATTTATGGGTGGGTTAAGCATGTCTCTTGAAACTTATTTCCATCCTTATGTTGTCAAGTTAACATTAGAGAACTATTTGTCTTGGAAACAAGGGATAAAGAATCAATGCCTTGAGCAGGATCTACTACCCTATCTCCTAGGACTTGTTCCTGAACCAAGTGACTATGATCAAAAGAATGCATGGTTTAACAATAATGACATGATCTATGGACTAATATGTCTTACTATTTATGAGGATACTCTACATCACATAGAGCACATTGAGTGCCCTTTCTTTGCATGGACCATCATTTAACAGTTATATGGAGACATTGAATCTTCTGAAAGTGATGTTTCTTTGGAGAACCATGCTATTGTGGATGATACTGAGACTTACAGTGTTTCCCCATATTTTGTGGATGATCAATTCATTGATACCCCATCACCATCATCTATTGCATATTCAGATTCCAGAGATGCTTCTTCAAGAGCTTCCAGTGATTCATTGCAACATGATCAATTATGTCTTTTGGATTTAGTTCATTGGGGCCAATTTCTACCAGACATATCTTGTTTGTTTGTAGATATCTTAGATCTAGATGAATTTATTGAGGACATACATCTTCTCTTTGAGGACCACTCTTTTTTCCTTCCATCTACTATTGCTACTTCAAATTCTAGTGTTGCTTCTTCAAAAGTTTCTAGTGATTCTTTGCAATAGGACATTCATTGTCTTTTAGATTTAGCTTGGGATGATATCTTGATAGGTATTTCAAACTTTTTTATGGAGACACATATTGCATATTTTGGAGACACTATTGATGATATTCATCTTCTCTACAATAAAGTCAACTTTTCTTCAAATGATGTGAAGGATCACTTAGACCCTCTTCATTCTCTACATGATCATTCCTTATAGTTTGACATAAGTGTGGATACTTTGGATCAACATTTGGAGGAAACTTCTTCAGAGGAGATATTTGAGTCTTTAGCTTATGATCTACAATAGTCTCTAGGAGATTTTGATTTGTCATCTTTAGTAGTGTGTCCTAGAATGCTTGATTTTATTGTGGTAGCTTTCAGCATTGACATGGGGATACTTGAGCCGACTTCAGAGACTTCATTCATTCTGCACTTTCTTCCTACATATTCCTTTCAGGACTTGGGAGAAAGTGTGCGTGCACCTTTGGTTGTCTCTTCCTAAAGGGAGGAATGTTGTTCGATGATCATGGACCATCTTCTACATCCAATTTCGAGCATCTACCATTGGATCTCTTTGGGGGAATTATTTGTCTTTCCACTTCATTTTATCTCTCTATTTGGGGGGCTTATTCCTCTTATGGGGGGGAATTCTTCTTGTGGGGGGATCTCTATGTACATGGGTACCTAACATGGCCTCGTTTGTTGGAACCCATCTTTTCACCCACCTAAGCTACGCTTAAGGGGGGGTGTTAGTGTAGGTTTTTTTATTTTCCTACACATATTATTTAAGCTTTCTTAGGTTTATTAGATGTGGTAATATGAGGACATGTGAAAAAATACAATAACTACATGTGTCACTCTCTCCCCACACATGAGTAGTTGAGTTACACATCCTCTTTTGGCTTGTTGTACCACCTCTCATAACCACTATTTTGTTTTTACCTAAGTAGTTTATGGGGTAGTTGGGTTTCTCACCTTCTTTTGGATTTATGTGCCACCTCTCTCCTATCCTCACTTGAGGAGGTTATGCCACATGTTTTGTCATTTACCAAGTAGGTGATAACCTCCCACATTTTATGGGTAGTAGGAGTTAATACACCTCTTGGATGTATTTTCCCTTATTGTTCTATTTATTGAGCACTCTCCTCTCACCTTCACTAGCTCCATAAGTTCAACTAGTTCAACTGGTTCAGCTAGTTCGGTGATCGTTCTATGAGAGTGACAAGAGTCTTCTCCAAATTCTCTTGCAATGTTGTTTCTATTTTCTCTCTTTTAGATTTCTTCTCCATTCTACTATTTTGATTTTCATTCATTTGTTGATTAGAGTGTATATGGTCTACTACCGACAACAAATCATGTCTCAGTTATTGTAGAATCCAACAAATTGTGTGAACTTTGGTCAGAATTTTTCATTAGCCTTCCCAGTTTTTCGGTCTTTCGCCAGTCATGAAAAAGGTGGCGGATGGTTTTTCTTTAAAAAACTTTGGTCAAATTTTTTGTGAGCCTCCTAGTTTTTTAGCCTTCTAATGGCCATGAAAAAGGTGGTGGAGGTGGTTGTTGGATGCCTTGGGAATAGGGTTGTGTATTTTCCACCGCGTGGATAGAGAAGGCCACTGAAATTAAATGCTAGTTCACATCAACATTAATTGTTGTATGTTTTTTGTGTACTAGCGATGGTTGTAATAACACCTGCCATTTAACTCCTCGGGGAACATAGTGAATGTCTGGGAAATTTTTGATAAGGCATTATTTGGTTTCATTTTGTTGCTATACCTACTATCAAAGCAATTAGCAAGGAGGGTAAGCTTCTGTGAGGGTGCAAGTTCGATCAAGACTTGTGCAACTTCTCTGAAGGTGGTTGGAGGTTATTTTATGTTTTTTGCATGGGGTGATGGTCGCAAAATCAAAAGAAAAGTGTTTGTTGTGATAATTTTTTTCCCATTTTTGTGTAGGAAAGCTAGTGGGAAGAGGTGCATATCTAAAAAACCCTTTGTGATATTGTTTCATTTGTGGTTTGTGGTATGTGGTAGGCTATATTGTTTGATTTTCGATAAGGTACCATTGATTGTTTCAAATTTTGATAAGTTGTTTTTGAGAAAACACTATATAGTTTGTAAAAATGAATATTTTTTCATTTTTGGTTTGCATTTTGTGTCTATGGTTTTGCATGGGTTTGTTAATGTGAATTTTTGTAGGTTTCTCTTTATGGTTTCCATTTTTTGGCTATGTTTGCAACGGGAAAAAAATGTTTAGGTTATGTAGTTTTTTGCAGGCTTCGAGAAACAAGGCAGCCTAGAGAAAGCTAGCGGAAAGAGGTTTGTTTGAAGCAAGCGAGAAGAGGTGCATATTGAAAAAACCATTTATCATATTGTTTCATTTGTGGTTCACAGTTTGTGGCAAACTATATTATTTTATTTGCGATAAGGCACTGTTGATTGTTTCAAATTTTGATAATGTGTTGCTAAGAAAAGACTATATTGTTTGTGAAAATGAATATTTTTTGGTTTAAGGATCATGTTTTGTGGCTATGGTTTTTCATGGGTTCATAACTTTGATTTTTTGTGTTTTGTGGGTTTCTCCATCTGGGTCAATGTTCAAACCAATATTGTTTGATTTATGGCTTCCGTTTTGTGGTTATGGTTGGAACGAAATAAAATAGTTCATGTTACACACTTTATGTTAGATTCCATTGGGAATTGTTGATTATTGTTCTCTGGATTAAGCTATATTGTTTCATTTTTGAAAAGTTGTTGTTGAAAAGGCTATATTGCTTCAATTTTTGATAAGGTTTTGTTGAGAAAAGAGTATATTTTTGTATGGATTTGTTACTATCATTTTTCTATGGTTTTCTCTTTATGGCTTCGGTTTTGTTGATATGTTTGCAAAAAAATAAAATTGTTGACATTCTGTAGTTTTTGTTGATTGTTGTTGTCTAGGTCAGATTATATTTTCTCATTTTCGATAAGGTTCTATTGAAAAGGCTATATTGTTTCATTTTTCAATAAGGTGTTATTGAGAAAAGACTATATTGTTTGTTAAAAGCAATATTGTTTTGTTTATGGTTGGCGTTATGTGGATATCATTTTGCATGGGTTTTGTGACTACGGCTTTGTGTGTTTCTCCATTTGGGTCACTGTTGAAACCAATGTTGTTTGATTTATGGCTTCCGTTTTGTGGTTATGGTTGGAACAAAATAAAATAGTTAATGTTGTACACTTTATGTTTAATTACAATAGGTATTGTTGATTATTGTTCTCTATCTTAGGTTCTATTGTTTCATTTTTGATATGGTGCTATTGAAAAGGCTATATTGTTTCAATTTTTGATAAGTTTATGTTGAGAAAGTAGTATATTTTTGGATGAGTTTGTCATTGTTAATTTTCAAGAATGTGTTGTTGAGAAGGCTATATTGTTTCAATTTTTGATAAAGTTTTGATGAGAAATGAGTATATTTTTACTTTGATTTGTTACTATGAATCTTTGTGGTTTTCTCTTTATGGATTCCATTTTGTGGCTATGTTTGGAATGGAATAAAATTGTTAACTTATGCAGTTTTTGTCTACCTTGGGCTATATTGTTTCATTCTCAAGAAGGTGTTGTTGAAAAGTGTTTCAATTTTCGTTAAGGCACTATTGAGAAAAGACTATGCTAGCTTAGGTTATATTTTTGCATTGGTTTGTTACTGTGCATTTTTTTTTGTGTTTTTTTAATTCAACAATGCGTTGATGTTATATAGTTTATGTTTGATTTCATTACGCATTGTTCATTATTGTTCTCTAGCTTAGGCTATATTGTTTTATTTTTGATAAGGTGCTATTGAAGAGGCTATATTTTTTCAATTTTTGATAGGGTGTTGTTGAAAAGACTAGATTCTTTTAATTTTTGTTGTTGTCTGCCTTGGGCTATATTGTTTCATTCTCGAAAAGGTGCTATTGAGAAGTGTTTCAATTTTTGTTAAGGCGTTGTTGAGAAAAGACTATACTAGCTTGGGTTATAATTTTGCATTGGTTTGTTACTGTGCATTCTTTTGTGCTTTGTGCAATCAACAATGCATTGATGTTATACAGTTTATTTTTGATTCCATTACGCATTGTTTATTATTTTTCTCTAGGTTAGGCTATATTGCTTTATTTTTGATAAGGTGCTGCTGAAGAGGCTAGATTCTTTCAATTTTTGATAAGGTTCTATTCAGAAAAGAGTATATTTTTTGCATGGGTTTGTTACAGTGATTTTTTATGGGCTTCTTTTTATGGCTTCCATTTTTTGGCTATGTTTGCAACAAAATAAAATTGCTAACATGATGCAGTTTTTTTCAATTGTTGTTGGCTAGCTTGGGTTATATTTTTGCATTGGTTTGCAATCAACAATGTGTATACATGTGCATCTAACTTTAGATATATATATATATATATATATATATATATATATATATATATATATATTTGAATATTTATATATATGTATATATATGTATATATATACATATATTCTTATATTTATATATATGTATATATACATACATATATATGTGTGTGTGTATACATATACATGTATTTATATATATCTATTCAACAAAACCCTACCAAAAATTGAAGTAATATAGCCTCTTCGACAATATCTTATCGAAAATAAAACAATGTTACTGTGATTTTTTGTGGGCTTCTTTTTATGGATTCCATTTTCTAGGTATGTTTGTAATGGAATAAAATTATTAACATGATGTAGTTTTTTGTCGATTGTTGTTGGCTAGCTTGGTTTATATTTTTCCATTTGTTTGTTATTGTGCATTTTTTTTGTGCTTTGTGCAATCAACAATGCGTATATATGTGCATCTAACTTCATATATACAATAACAACTTATTGAAAATAAAACAATATACCCTATCAAAAAATGAAATAATATAACCTCTTTAGCAACACCTTATTGAAAATAAAACCATATAGCCTAAGCTAGATTTCAATTTTTGATAGGGTGTTGTTGACAAGGCTAGATTTTTTTAATTTTTGATAAGGTTTTGTCTAGAAAAGAGTATATTTTTTGCATGGGTTTGTTACTATGATTTTTGGTGGGCTTCTTTTTTTGGCTTCCATTTTCTACCTATGTTTGCAACAAAACAAAATTGTTAACATGATGCAGATTTTGTCAATTGTTGTTGGCTAGCTTGGGTTATATTCTTGCATTAGTTTGTTACTCTACATTTTTTTGTGCATTGTATATATATATATATATATAAAGTCCATAACATTGACTATTTTGCTGTGTTGCAACCATTCACGGTAAACGAAAGCCATAAATGAAACAATATAGCCTAAGGTGGACATCAACATGCAACAATGCCTTGTGCAAAACAACATGAACTGCATGACATTAACTGTTTTATTCCATCACAACCATCACCATATAACACTAAAAATCATAGTTACAAACCCATAGAAAACCATCATCGCAAAAGCTGGATCATATACAACTTATGTATATATATGTCCATAGAACACTAAAATCACAGTTACAAACTCATGCAAAACCATTGTCACAAAAGTCGGCCCATATACAACTTATGTATATATATGTGGTTGTAATGCAATAAAATAGTTAACCTTATATAATTTATGTTAATTTCCATAAGGCCTTGTTGATTGTTATTGTCCAACTTTAATATAGTTAATGTTATACAACTTATGTTTATTTCGATAGGGATTGTCGATTGTTATTGTCTACCTTGGCCTACATTGTTTCATTTTCGATAGGGTGTTGTTGAAAAGACTATATTGTTTCAAGTTGCAATAAGGTGGTGTTGAGAAAAGACTATATTTTTGCATGGATTTTTAACTTTAAAACCAATATTCTTTGATTTATGGTTTCCCTTTAGTCATCATGGTTGCAATTCAATGAAATAGTGAATGTTATATAGTCTATGTTGATTGTTGTTCCCTAGATTGTTAGTCGATAGGCTGTTTGTGTGTACTTTGGTCAGAATTCCTGTGATCCTTCTTGGTTTTTGAGCTTATCGACAATCATGAAAAAGGTGGCGGAGGTGGTTATTAGTTGCCTTGGGAATAGGGTGGCATTTTCCTTGTCGCATGGATAGAGAAGGCCACCAGAATTAAACATTGGCTCGCACCAACATTAATTGTTGTATGCTTCCTGTGCAATAGCAATGGTTGTAATAGCACATGTCATTTATTCATTTGTGGCTTCCATTTAGTGTTGATGGTTGCAACGTGGCCAAATAGTTAATCCTATGCAGCTTATGTTGTTTTCCATAAGGCATTGTCAAGGTTTCTTATTTAGCTTTGGCTATATTGTTTCATTTTTTCTTGCACAACCCTAGGAAAAGTATTTGAATTCTCCCTTGAATAGCTTCAAAAAGGTTTTGAGCACATGTATTTGGCAACCAATGTTCCTTATTATGTTTAATATAAAGCCTATTGTTGTAAGAATTCCTTTTTTGAGAATGAAAGAAATAACAACTTTGTTCCAAAATAAATAACTAGCTTCTCAAAACAATAAATATGAATGTTTTGTTTAATTTATAATTCTTATTAAAATGAGTTGGAGGCATGGTTCATATGGCACTTAACTAGCATAACAAGGTGTTGAGAGTCAAATATTTAGCCATCAAATCTTAGAATAAACACCTTAAGGGTCAGTCAAGAGCACACACATATAGCCAAATATATATATATATATATATGTAGACATGTATATATCTATTTATATACAAAGTTCTATATCTAAATAGATGTGTATACCATATTTTTTCCTCACTATGCAACTACCTCCTTCAAATTTATGAAGAGAGAAAAAAATCCATACTAAATTTTCCCTCATTTACCTAAGCGAGAAGGCTACAAATTCAAATATTTTGTTTCCTATAATATATTGCCTAGTCCGAAGCAAGGCATTATTATAGCCAGCCAAAGGTTTGAATTCGTAGCCTTCTCACCTAGTCAATTGAGAGAAAATGCAGTGTGGATGTTTTCTTTCTTGAACACTAGATAGTATCAACATTAATTGTGGCATGGTTTGCATGTGCTGGAGATGGTTTTAATAACAACTACTGTTTATTCATTTGTGGCTTCTTTTTTCTGGTTATGCTTGCAACATAACCATATGAATGTTTTTTTTTTATTTCTAAATAATGTTTTGCTCAATATATAATTCTTATTGAAATGAATTCCATTCATGGTTCATATGATCCTTAATTGGCATAATAAGTTTCAAGATTTAGTTATGGAATTTCACAATAAAGACCTTAAGGTTCAATGGAGATGATCTTAGTAGTTTTGCTTATAATAATATGTTCAAAATTCAATTATTAGAAAACAGAATGACTCAAAGTTGCATATGTATTTCTCTTGTTGGTTGATATGTTTCATTCCACTTTTGTTGACCTTGCATTTAATACTTGTTGAAGTAGTAAAAAACTGTATGCTATTTTCCATAGGGCATTGTTGATTGTTCTTCTATTGTATTGAATAAATTATTTGATTTATCATTTCAATAATTCTTATTGAAATAAATTCCATTAATGGTTCATATGATTCTTAATTATCATAACAAGGTGCTCAAAGTCAAATATTTGGTTGTGGAATCTCAGAATAAAGACCTAAAGGTTCAATGAAGATGATCTTGGCAGTTTTGCTTATAATAAAATGTTCAAAATTCAATTATTGGAAAATAGAATGACTCAAAGATGCAACATTTAATACTTGTTGAAGTAATAAAACACTTTATGCTTTATTCCATAGGGCATTGTTGATTGTTCTTCAGTGGCCTTGAATAAATTATTTGATTCATGGTTTTTGTGTGGTGCCAATGGTTGCAAAGTAATAAATCAATTCATGTTCTTCTTGATAAGGAATTCGTAGCTATTTTTGTGTGTGTTTAAGGATGGTTCTTATTTGTCTAGGCCATAATAAGGATTTGTTAGGCTGGCTGTCTATATATTAAGTGTGATATGAAACATTGGTCTTGCTATTAATTACAGTGGAAAACCAAAAATATATTTCCCACCACTGTAATCAATTGTGATATCAATGCTTTTTATTACACTTGATGTAGAGGCTGGTGTGCATACAAATATTTTCTGCATCTGATTTCAGAAAGACCCATAAAAATACAATCCAACATCATGCATTGGATGCATATCTAAGAATTTACTATTTGGAAATATACACAGTAAAAAAGCACATGTAGAAATGTATGTACATGGGATTAGATGTAGACAATATACACTCTTCTCGCTTGCTTCAAATACACCTCTACCCACTAGCTTTCCTACAAATAATTGGCAAAAAAATATAATAGGTGACACTTTTCTTTTGATTTTGCAACCATTTCCCCATGCACAAAACACAAAATAACCTCTAACCACCTACACAGAAGTGGTTGTTATACAGGTATATCCATAGGTGGTCTTCAAACAAAACAATGTTGTCTACGTCTAATTTCAGAAACACACAGACCTGGCCTACTATTGATTACAGTTGTAGAGAAAAAATACATTTCCCACACCATAATCAATGGTGCTATTGATACTTTTTATTACACTTGGTGTAGAGGCTGATGAGCGTTTAAATGTTGTCTATGTCTAATTTCACATAGACACATAAAAATACAATCCAACATCATGCACATATACTTATATATGTGTATATATATGTATATATATGCATATGTATATGTATATATGTATATATATGTATATATCTAGGTCACTGTTTAAACCAATATTGTTTGATTTATGGATTTTGTTTGGTGGTTATGGTTGCATTGGAATAAAATAGTTGATGTTTGATTCCATTATGCATTGTTGATTATTAATCTCTAGGTTAGGCGATATTGTTTTATTTTTGATAAGGTGTTGTTGAAGAGGCTATATTATTTCAATTTTTGATAGGGTGTTGTTGAATACACATATATAAATATATGTATATATAGACATATATATACACATATATATATATATATTTATATTTTTGTATATATGTATATATATGTATACATATATATATGTATATATATGTATACATATATATATAAATAAAATATAAAATATATATATACACACACACACATATATATATATATATACATATATACATATATATATTTATACAAAAATATAAATATACATATACATACATACATACATACATATATATATATATGCGTATTGTTGATTACACAAAGGACAAAAAAATGAAAAGTAATAAACCTGTGATAGGTCAAATGTGAGCGTTAGAAAATGAGCAGCAAGTAAAAGAGTGCAAATAAACACCAAAACAACCTACACCTCAAGATTGGCCTAAGTTGGAAACAACACAAGATGAAAGCAACAAAATGGAACTCTATACCTTGCGTCGAATCGATCCTTTGGTTGGCCCTTCAATCTTTGATGTGTATGCTCCTTGGATGGCAAGTAGATGCAAGCTAAGTGATGTTGTGAGGATGAGTGCAAGTGGATGGAAATATGAAAATAGCTAAGTGTAGGTTGAGAAATAAAACTGTAAGAGTTTGGCTAGAAAAATGATCTCTCCTAAAATGAGAGAAAAGAGGGGGTATTTATAGGAATTTTGAGAATTCCTAGGGGCGATGGATGGTCAAGATTGAGCCACCAAATATCAAGATGTAGGGCTAAGGTGAGTTGAGAACTCACAAGCCCTCACATCTTGACATGTGGCATGTTGTATAGCCCTAAAAGGTGAAGTGGACATGAGGTGGAAGGATGGTACATGACATGGATGGGGGTACAAAGTACCTTGGGATTGGACAAGATCTCCTCATAAATGAGGTCCTTGTCCCATGTGGGAAGAAGTGAAGGAATTAAGAATTCCTTTTGAGTGCCTTGGGGGATTAAAAGGTAAATTAAAAATTCACATGGGGAAGGGAGATGCCTTGTCAAAAAAGAAAAGCATTTAATAGGGTTGACTCAATTAAGTGATTAGGATTGTGCAAGTACTTGATTAGACTGATTAATGAAGATTGGAAGAGGGTTAGATCTCACATGTGACTTGATGTGACAAGTCAAAGATCACATGGGGAAGAGAAAAAGGAATTTAATATTCCTTGGAAGGATAAAAGGAATTAAAAATTCCTTGAGAGGCTGATTAGGCTAGTTAGTGAAGGATTAGAGGATGGTTAGGTGGCTAAGAGAGATTAGAGGCCAACTTGCAAAAGTTGGAGGATGTGACACCTCCTAATCAAGGATTAGGCATGTGCACATCCTAATGATGAGGATTAGAAGAAGGATTAGAGATAAGATAAAAATGATGGAGGATGTGACATGAAGGGAATTAAATAAATGGAATATTTATTTAATTCAATTGATAGGAGGATTAAAGAGATAAGGTATTATTGATTAAATACCTTAGGGATTTGGCAGAATTAAAGATATTAATTAAATAATAGCAGTATTACTTAATTAACAAAAATAAGACAAAAGGGGATGAATTTGGATAAATTAAGTGTCCAAATTTAGATGTCTACAAAACCAATGGAAAAATATAATCCAAGCTAGCCAAAAATAAGTGACAAAAACTGCATCATATTAGCAATTTTAATCTGTTGCAAACATAGCCAGAAAACGGAAGCCATAGAAAGAAGCCCACAAAAAAAATCTGATGAGGGCACAACCCGAGACACAAAAAATAACCCACAAACAAGAGAATAATTTTATTATTCAAAAAATGGAGCTTCTTACATGCAGAGGATCTCAAATCCCCAAATTCTACAACACATGCAAGTTACAGACAGTTACAGAATAACCCTTTCGCAATATGCGATCTTGTCCCCAAAAATTTACCCAAAAATTAGAAATCCTGCCCATAAATAGAGCTCCTCATTAGTTTGGAGCCAAAACAACATTCAAATTGAGTTTAGGTGGTTTGGCGCCAAAAATTTACAACATGAAGTTTAAATTTCGAAAGAGCATTTGCAATGGTATCTTTTAGAAAGTGCGCCAACTTCCCGGGGCCATAACTTTTGATCCGGGACTCTGATTCGTGAACCGTTTGAACCGTTGGAAAGGTCTCAAAGTCAACAACACGCTCAAAATTTGCTATGCCAATTTTGGAAAGTTTTGGGGCAGATCTGGGAGCTCTAAGTGCCTCAAATCCCACTCAGAAGATTTTCAGGTGCAAATCTGGGAAACTAAAACTGCAATATCTTTCAACCCAGGAATAGAAAATAAAAATCATAAATTGAGAATTTCATTATGACGAAAAGGGTATCCAAAAATGTAAAAATATCTAAAAATAGAGAAACTTGAAATTTAACTATTTTTGGGTGATACAAGATTGCCCTTACACCACTGGATGCTCCTGCATCAAATGGGAAAAAGGTGGCGGATTGTTTTTTGATTTTTAAATAAAAAACATTTGCCACATTGATAGAGAAGGCTAGTGAAATGGCATCAACATTCATTGTTAAATGGGTTATGTGTAGTGGCAATGGTTATAAGTAATAGCTACCTTTTGAAGCTTTAGAAAACATAGTGAATTCCTGGATGATTTTTGTGGTCCTATTGGAAAAAGGCTATATTATTTCAATTTTTGATAAGGCATTGTTGGGTGTCATTCTCTCAGTTTAGCTTGTTGTTCAAGATAATTGTGAGTGAGGAGGGAAAGCTTCTATAAAAGTTCAAGTGCAATCATCAGCTATGGAATTTTTGTCAAGGTGGTTGGAGGTTATTTTGTGTTTTGTTGGATGGGGCGATGGTTGCAAAGCAGTACAAAAGTGTCGGTTGTGATAATTCTTTTCCCATTTTTTTGTAAGTAGTGGAGAAATAAGCGAGTGGAGAGAAAGCAAGAGGGAATAGGTGCATTTGGAGCAAGTGGGAAGAGGTGCATATTGAAAAAAATTGTTACTCGAGTCTTTTGAAAACACATTATGTTATTTTCCAAAAGGCATTAATGATTCTTCTTCTATAGCTTAGTTTATATTGTTTGGTATATGGTTTCCATGTAGTCACGATGGGTGGAAGGGAATATTGTTTGTTTTTGTGTTGGTTTGTTACTGTGAATTCATGTGTTTTTTGTAGGTTTTACTGTGTGTTTCTCATGTGTCTTTTGTAGAGTACAATCAGTAATGCATATTGTAAACACAAAAATGGCCTAGGCCTACAAGCTCTATTTTACCACTTTCATCCTAACATAATTATGATATTTAATTATGTCCTTGGTCCACATTCGACTATTAATTAAATAATTTATAATTATTTAATTAATTCATATCTCTTTTATTCTTCATGATTATTAAATAAATAAAGATATTTTTTTATTCAATACATCACTAAGGGTCTATTATCTTCTTACAATTAAATAAATTTATTAATTTATTTAATTACCTTTATTCATTTATTCTTCCTGATTATTAAATAAATGAATTTCATTTATTTATTTAATATGTAACTAATTCTCATAATTAAATGAATTTATTAATTTGTTTAATTATTAGTCATAATCCTCTAAATTAAATGATTATATATAATTATTTAATTCCAAATTTAACATTTCCCTCATTTTAAATAAATTAATTATTTAAAATTATCTCACATTCTTGACTGTCAGTTCATTTTAGTAAATAATCTAAAAATCGATTATTTATTATTACACAAAATCCCTATTCTGAATTAATTTAATTCAAAATGGTAATCTTCTTCCAAAAATCAAGCAATTGAGCAAATTCTTGATTTTCCAAATTTGCTTTTTAGTTCAACTCTTATCTTATTGATTTTTTGAATCTCATAAATGAAGTAGTATTTATCTTCTTGATTTTTTAAAATCTTTATCTTTTTGACTAAGTATCTCATTTATTCTCGACCGTCGATTTGATCGTCTCAGATGACATCTCGACCACTCATTTAATGACTTTGCCCTAACCCTGATTAGGGATTGTCACACACATTCTGGACCTCTAATTTTAGGCTTCCGTCAACTTTCAATCTCATTTGTCTATCCAAAATTGTATTTTCTATAAAATGACAATTTTGCTCACATTTTCGACCACTCATGCTCATACTTATATTTTTTTTGTAGCATTCATGATATTTTGTCATATTCAATTCTTGTCTTAGGCATTATAGTCATTTTCTCATAGGCATAGACATTTATATTTCAAATCCTTCAAAGCTTGTTTAGGACTTTGTCATAGTCTTTGGCACCAAATTTCTCACACACTCGATCTGAGGGCAACAATCAACAAGTTAGAAGTTGCTATGAAGGTGAATCATGGAAGCTTTAACAGGTGACAGGTATAATCATTCTTGTTTTAGTTTTCATTGTACTTAATAGCTTCTTTGGATTTGTATGCTTTATTATTTGATAATCTAACCTTAAGAAATTAACCCATTGATACACATATATATGTATTGTATGCATTAAATACACCTTCTTAGTTATTATTTGTTTTAACCTCAAAAAAGGAGTTGTTAGAATGATAGACTATATAGTAAGTGGCATAAGGAAGATTGATTTGATCATTGATCAAAGTGGTGAACAATAGATGTTCTTGCTTAGGGGTTTGGTGAGAGCCCATCATGCTCAATGACCCAATATGATGGGGTCAAGAGCAAGCCCCATTTTGTTCTGTTTGATTTTATATTTCCTATTTGTAGGTCTGTGTGTTGCTAACATTAGATGCAGACAACATTCTATTGTTTGAAGACCACCTATAGATATATTTGTATAACAACCATTTTTGTGTAGGTGGTTAGAGGTTATTTTGTCTTTTTTTGCATGGGGTGACGGTTGCAAAAGAAAATGAAAAGTGTCACCTACAATAATTTTTTGCCAATTTTTTGTAGAAAAGTTAGTGGTTTACATGGGTTTGTTACTGTGATTTTGATGCAGGAGCATCTAGTGGTGTAAGGGCAATCTTGCATCACCCAAAAATAGTTAAATTTCAAGTTTCTCAGTTTTTAGATGTTTTTACATTTTTGGATACCTTTTTCGTCATAATGAAATTCTCAATTTACAATTTTTATTTTCTGTTCCTGGTTTGGAAGATATTGCAGTTTTAGTTTCCTAGATTTGCACCTAAAAATATTCTGAGTGGGATTTGAGGCACTTAGATCTCCTAGATCGGCCTTGAAACTTACTAAAATCAACGTAGTGGATTTCAAGTGCGTTGTTGACTTTGAGACTTTTCCAACGGTTCAAACGGTTCACTAATCAGAGTCCCGAATCAAAAGTTATGGCCCTGGGAAGTTGGCACACTTTCTAGAAGATACCATTGCAAATGCTCTTTTGAAATTTGAACTTCATATTGTAAATTTTTGGTTCCAAACCGCCTAAACTCAATTTTAATGTTGTTTTGGCTCCAAACTAATGAGGAGCTCTATTTATGGGCGAGTTTTCTAATTTTTGGGTAACTTTTTGGGAACAAGATCGCATATTGTGAAAAGGTTATTCTGTAGCTGTCTGTAACTTGCATGTGTTGAAGAATTTGGGGATTTGAGATCCTCTGCATGTAAGAAGCTCCATTTTCTGAATAATAAAATTATTCTCTTGTTTGTGGGTTATTTTTTGTGTCTCGGGTTATGCCCTCATTAAATGGTATCAAAGCGGGTTTTTCTTGAGCGTGTGGACAGATCGCCGATCGCGAGGCAGTTTGCACTAGGACCATGGCTGTGGGTCAAGGTCAAGAAAGATGCCTCCAAAAGTGATGCCTGGTAGGCATGGTGGTGCCAAAGGTGGTCGTGGTGGCAGAAATGCTGGTGGAAGAGATGCACTGGCAGCCCTGCAGAGACAGATTGACGCATTACAAAAGTACTTGAGAAGAGGGTTAAACCCAAGGGAGGAAAGTCAGGATGAAGGAGAGGAAGAAGGTTCAAATGTAGAAGAGGAAGAAGAAGTAATTGATCAAGACCAAATGCAGCTAATAAGGGCCATTTCAAAGATTAGGAAAAGACCCAGAGTAGAAGTCCCCAGTTATTCCGGAAGTCTAAACCCAGAAGAGTTGATCGACTGGATCAAAGAGCTAGAAGAATATTTTGAGTATGAGGAAATAGAGGACCCAAATCAGCTTAAGTTTGTGAAAAAGAAGCTGAAGGGCCATGCCAATATTTGGTGGAAAGAGGTCCAGTTGGAAAGAAATCAAAGAGGAAAAGTCAAGATCACCAGATGGGATCGCATGGTAGAGAAACTGAAGAAGCAGTTCATACTTGTGGACTACGAGATAGATCTGTTGAAGAAATTGCAAGGGTTGAAGCAAGTAACCAGATCTGTGATAGAATATACTGAAGATTTTCACAAGATAATAATCAGAATGAGTCACAAAGAGACCAATAAGGAGAAGGTAGCCCGATATCTTAATGGGTTATGACCAAGCATTCAGGAGTTGTTAAGCCTAGTTAGAATGACCACCATTGAGGATGTGTATCAGTTTGCTCTGAAGGTGGAAGAGAAGCTGAACAAAAGATTTGATGGCAAGAAAAAAGGATGATGAGGTCAAAGTGGAAGGGGCAATGGAAGACCTTCAGGAAGCCGAAATGATGATGAAAAGAAAAGTGAAAATGTGGGTACTAGCCGAAGCCAAAGAAATGACAACTTCTACTGCCCTCGTGATCAAAACAGTGGTGATCAAAGAGGTAGAGGACGAGGGAGATATGAACAAGGATCTGGAAGAGGTAGTTTCAAAGGAACATGTTTCCAGTGTGGTGAAGAAGGGCATCGAGCCTATGAATATCCACAACACCAAGGAAGGGTAGACAATGGAAGGATGATGAGGTCAAAGTGGAAGGGGCAATGGAAGACCTTCAGGAAGCCGAAATGATGATGAAAAGAAAAGTGAAAATGTGGGTACTAGCCGAAGCCAAAGAAATGACAACTTCTACTGCCCTCGTGATCAAAATAGTGGTGATCAAAGAGGTAGAGGACGAGGGAGATATGAACAAGGATCTGGAAGAGGTAGTTTCAAAGGAACATGTTTCCAGTGTGGTGAAGAAGGGCATCGAGCCTATGAATATCCACAACACCAAGGAAGGGTAGACAAAAGGCCAGAAGGTCATGGAAGGGTTGTGCATGTAGATGAGGAGGCCCAATCTGAACATTCCGATGATGCTGAAAGGGGAGAAACCCCAGTGATTAGAAGAGCCCTGGTGATTGAGGAAAATGAACCATAACAAAGGAAGAATCTATTTCGCACAAGGTGCAAGTGTGAAGGAAAATGTTGTGATGTCATTATTGATGGTGGGAGCACTGATAATCTGGTGTCAGAGGAGATGGTCACAAAGTTGAAGTTGAAGAGGGAAAGACACCCACATCTGTATCGGATTGCCTAGTTGCAGAAAGACCACAAAGTTTTGGTCAATGAGTAGTACCTAGTAAAGTTCAAGATCGGGAGCTACCATGATGAGGTACTCAATAATATCATCCCCATGGATGCATGTCACATGTTGTTGGAGAGGCCATGGCAGTTTGATATGCGAGCTATACATGATGGCCATGCAAACACTTATTCCTTGACAAAGGATGGGGTTCGTCACAAGTTGAAACCCCTAAAGGAGACTAAAGAAAAGGTATGCAGTAGTGCTAGAATTTGTTATGTAGATGGAAGAAATTTTTTGGAAGGTATGAAGCATGAGCGTGTGTTATGCATTGATTCCTAGAGTGAGTAAGGAGGATAGTGAGAAAGGTTCCAGAAGAAGTTTCTGGGATGTTGGATGAGTTTCAAAATATTATTTCTGATAATGTACCTGAGGGTTTACCACCAATAAGGAAGATCAGTCATCAGATTGACTTGATTCCTAGAGCCAGTTTGCAAATAAGGTAGCTCATAGAATGACTCCGGCAGAAAATGAGGAGTTAAACAAACAAGTTCAAGAGTTATTGAGAAAGGGTTTGATACAGGAGAGTTTGAGTCCATGTGCAATACCTGCAGTACTAGCACCAAAGAAGGATGGGGAATGGAAGATGTGTACAGATTCCTGATCCATAAACAAGATAACAATCAAGTACAGATTTCCCCTGCCAAGGATGGATGACTTGATGCATTGTTTGAGTGGAGCTCAGTACTTCACAAAGATTGATCTGAAGAGTGGATATCACCAAATCTGGATTCAAGAGGGAGATGCATGGAATACTACCTTCAAGACTAAAGAGGGCCTGCACGAGTGGTTAGTCATGCCTTTTAAGCTAACCAATGCATCGAGCACATTCATGCGGTTCATGAACGAGGTACTAAAAGAATTTCTAGGAAGTTTTATTATTGTGTATTTGGATGATATTTTGATTTTTAGTAAGACATTGGATGAGCATTTGATGCATATGCGGAGAGCCTTTGAGAAGTTAAGAGAAGAGAAACTATTGATTAATCTGAAGAAGTGCAGTTTTGTGAAGAGCAAGTTATTATATTTGGGGTTTGTTGTTTCATCAGAAGGTCTCAAGATGGACCCAGAGAAGGTGAAGGCTATTTTGGAATGGCCTACCCCAAGAACTACTACCGAGGTGAGATCTTTCCATTGTTTGGCTAATTTTTATAGAAAGTTCATTAGAAACTTCAGTAGTATTTGTGGACCCATAACTGAAACGATGAGAGGGGATAGAAAAGAATTCAAGTGGAGTACTGGAGCAGAAAAAAATTTTAAACTATTGAAGCAGAAGTGACAGAGCAACCTGTTCTAGCCCTCCCATATTTCAACAAGGTGTTTCAGGTGGATTGTGATGCCAGTGGTTGTGCCATTGGAGTAGTATTGAGCCAAGAAGGTAAGCCCATTGCCTATTTCAGTGAAAAGTTAAATAGTACCAAGAGAAAGTATTCTGTATATGATGAAGAATTTTATGCAATAGTTCAAGCATTAAAGAAATTGAGACATTATTTGTTGCCGAAAGAATTTGTTCTATATACTGATCGTCAGGCCTTGCAGTACCTAAATAGTCAGGGAAAATTAAATCAGAGGCATATGAAATGGGTAGAGTTTTGAAACATAGGAGTGGGAAGTCAAATAGGGTTGCAGATGCCTTAAGTAGGAGGCATACATTGATGACAAAGATGCAGATTAAAGTGGTTGGGTTCAATGAACTCAAGACACTGTATGCAGAAGATCCTAATTTTGTAGAGGCTTGGAAAGCTTGCAAGGAACCTATTACAGTGGACAGGACAAGGTGGCTGGATTTCATAATCCAGGATGGCATGTTATATAAGGGAAGTCAATTGTGTATCCCAAGGAGTTCTATGAGGGAAAACCTGATAAAGGAGAAGTATAGTGGAGGAATGGCAGGACATTTTGGTTAGGATAAGACCATTGCCATTATCAGTGAGCATTATTATTGGCCTCAATTGTTACAGGATGTGAATAAGTTTGTACAAAGCTATAGTGTATGTCAGATGGCTAAAGGAGTGAGCTAGAATAAAGGCTTATATCAGCCCTTACCTATACCAGAGAGGCCATGGGAGGATATAAGTATGGACTTTGTTCTTGGTTTGCCAAGGACACAATGAGGGAATGATTCAGTCTTTGTGGTGGTTAATAGGTTTTAGAAGATTACACATTTAATTCCATGTTAGAAGACCCATGATGCAGTCCACATTGCTGACTTGTTCTTCAAAGAGGTTGTGAGGCTACATGGTCTATCAAAGAGTATTGTTTCAGATCATGACACAAAATTTGTGGGGTACTTTTGGAGGACCTTGTGGAAGAAGCTTAAAACATAGTTGAAGTTCAGTTCTGCACACCATCCACAAACAGATGGGCAGAAAAAGGTTGTTAACAGGAGTCTGGTTAACCTACTGAGATGTTTGGTAGGAGATAAACCCAAGGGATGGGACTTGATCTTACCCCAGGCAGAATTTTCTTACAACAATTTTGTCAATAGAAGCACCAATAGATCACCATTCCAGATTGTGTATGGAGGTATCCCCAGAATAACTCCAGAATTGAGGAAGATGGACCAAGAGAAGAAAATAAGTGTTGAAGCAAAAAAAATTGCAGAACACATCAAGGAAATACATGAGAATGTAAGAGAACATATTAACAAGATGAATATGTAGTATAAGGCTAAGGCAAATCAAAAGAGGAGGTATAAGGAGTTTTAGATTGGTGATGAAGTGATGGTCCACTTGAGGAAAGAAAGGTTTCTAGTGGGAACATATAACAAATTGAGGATGAAGAAGTTCAGTCCCTGTAAAATTTTGAAGAGGCATGATTCAGGGAATGCATATGAGGTAGAGTGATAAGACATTATTTGTTGCCAAAAGAATTTGTTCTATATACTGATCATCAGGCCTTGCAGTACCTAAATAGTCAGGGAAAATTAAATCAGAGGAATATGAAATGGGTAGAATTTTTACAGAGCTATACCTTTGTTTTGAAACATGGGAGTGGGAAGTCAAATAGGGTTGCAGATGCCTTAAGTAGGAGGCATACATTGATGACAAAGATGCAGATTAAAGTGGTTGGGTTCAATGAACTCAAGACATTGTATGTAAAAGATCCTAATTTTGTAGAGGCTTGGAAAGCTTGCAAGAAACCTATTACAGTGGATAGGACAAGGTGACTAGATTTCATAATCCAGGATGGCATGTTATTTAAGGGAAGTCAATTGTGTATCCCAAGGAGTTCTATGAGGGAGAACCTGATAAAGGAGAAGTATAGTGGAGGAATGGTAGGACATTTCGGTCGGGATAAGACCATTGTCATTATCAGTGAGCATTATTATTGGCCTCAGTTGTCATAGGATGTGAAGAAGTTTTTATAAAGCTACAGGGTATGTCAGATGGCTAAATGAGTGAGCTAGAATACAGACTTATATCAGCCCTTACTTGTACCAGAGAGGCCATGGGAGGATATAAGTATGGACTTTGTTCTTGGTTTGCCAAGGACAAAATGAGGGAATGATTCAGTTTTTGTGGTGGTTGATAGGTTTTCGAAGATGGTACATTTCATTCCATGTCAGAAGACCCATGATGCAGTCCACAATGCTGACTTGTTCTTCAAAGAGGTGGTGAGGCTACATGGTTTTCCTAAGAGTATTGTTTTAGATCATGACACCAAATTTATGGGGAACTTTTGGAGGACCTTGTGGAAGAAGCTGAAGACATAGTTGAAGTTCAGTTCTGCACACCATCCACAAACAAATGGGTAGACAGAGGTTGTTAACATGAGTTTGGGTAACCTACTGAGATGTTTGGTAGGAGATAAACCCAAGGGATGGGATTTGATCTTACCCTAGGCAGAATTTTCTTACAACAATTCTGTCAACAGAAGCACCGGTAGATCACCATTCCAGATTGTGTATGGAGGTAGCCCCAGAACAACTCCAGAATATAGGAAGATGGACCAAGAGAAGAAAAATAATTGTTGAAGCCAAAGATTTTGCAGAACACATCAAGGATGCAGGAGCATCCAGTGGTGTAAGGGCAATCTTGCATCACCCAAAAATAGTTAAATTTCAATTTTCTCAGTTTTTAGATGTTTTTACATTTTTGGATACCCTTTTCGTCATAATGAAATTCCCAATTTACGGTTTTTATTTTTTGTTCCTGGGTTGAAAGATATTGCAGTTTTAGTTTCTCAAATTTACACTTGAAAATCTTCTGAGTGGGATTTGAGGCACTTAGAGCTCCTGGATCGGCCCTGAGACTTGCCAAAATCATCATAGAAAACTTTGAGCTCATTTTTGACTTCGAGATGTTTCCAACGGTTCAAACAGTTCGTGAATCGGAGTCCTGGATCAAAAGTTATGGCCCCAGGAAGTTGGCACACTTTCTAGAAGATACCATTGCAAATGCTCTTTTAAAATTTGAACTTCATGTTGTGAATTTTTGGCACCAAACCGCCTAAACTCAATTTAAATATTCTTTTGGCTCCAAACTAATGGGGAGCTCTATTTGTAGTCAGGTTTTCTAATTTTTGGGTAACTTTTTGAGGACAAGATCGCATATTGCGAAAGGGTTATTCTGTAGTTGTCTGTAACTTGCATGTGTTGTAGAATTTGGGGATTTGAGATCCTCTGCATGTAAGAAGCTCCATTTTTTAAATAATAAAATTATTCTCTTGTTGTGGGTTATTTTCTGTCTCGGGTTGTGCCCTTATCAAGTGGTATTAGAGCGGGTTTTTCTTTAGTGTGTGGACAGATCGCCGATCGTGAGGCAGTTTGCACCAGGACCGTGGTTGTGGGTCGAGGTCAAGAAAGATGCCTCCAAGAGTGATTCCTGGTAGGCATGGTGGTGCTAGAGGTGGTCTTGGTGGCAGAAATGCTGGTGGAAGAGATGCACTGGCAGCCCTCCAGAGACAGATTGATGCATTACAAGAGCAGGTGAGAAGAGGGTTAAACCCAAGGGAGGAAAGTGAGGATGAAGGAAAGGAAGAAAGTTCAAATGTAGAAGAGAAAGAAGAAGTAATTGATCAAGACCAAATGCGGCTAATAAGGGCCATTTCGAAGATCATGAAAAGACCGAGAGCAGAAGTCCCCAGTTATTCTAGAAGTCTAAACCTGGAAGAGTTGATCGACTGGATCAATGAGCTAGAAGAATATTTTGAGTATGAGGAAATAGAAGACCCAGATCAGCTTAAGTTTGCGTAAATGAAGCTAAAGGGCCATGCCAATATTTGGTGGAAAGAGGTCCAGCTGGAAAGAAATCAAAGAGGAAAAATCAAGATCACCAGATGGGATCGCATGGTAGGGAAACTGAAGAAGCAGTTCATACCAGTGGACTACGAGTTAGATCTGTTGAAGAAATTGCAAGGGTTGAAGCAAGGAAGCAGATCTATGAAAGAATATACTAAAGATTTTCACAAGATAATCATCAGAATGGGTCACACAGAAGCCAATAAGGAGAAGGTATCCTGATATCTTAATGGGTTACGATGAAGCATTTAGGAGGAGTTAAGCCTAGTCATAATGACCACCATTAAGGATGTGTATTAGTTTGCTCTGAAGGTGGAAGAGAAGCTGAATAAAAGATTTGATGGCAAGCAAAAAGGATGACGAGGTCAAAGTGGAAGGGGCAATGGAAGACCTTCATAAAGTCGAAATAATGATGAAAAGAAAGGTGAAGATGTGGGTACCAGCCGAAGCCAAAGAAATGACAAATTTCTACCACCCTCGTGATCAAAACAGTGGTGATCAAAGAGGTAGAGGACGAGGGAGATATGGACAAGGATCTAGAAGAGGTGGTTTCAAAAGAACGTGTTTCTAGTGTGCTGAAGAAGGGCATCGAGCCTATGAATGTCCACAACACCAAGGAAGGGCAGCCAAAAGGCCAGAAGGTCATGGAAGGGTTGCGCATGCAGATGAGGAGGCCCAATCTGAACATTCCGATGATGCTGAAAGGGGAGAAGCCTTAGTGATTAGAAGAGCCCTGGTGACTAAGGAAAAGGAACTAGAACAAAGGAAGAATCTATTTCGCACAAGGTGCAAGTGTGAAGGAAAATGTTGTGATGTCATTATTCATGGTGGGAGCACTGATAATCTGGTGTCAGAGGAGATGGTCACAAAGTTGAAGTTGAAGAGGGAAAGGCACCCGCATCCATATCGGACTGCCTGGTTGCAGAAAAACAACAAAGTTTTGGTCAATGAGTAGTGCCTAGTAAAGTTCAAGATCGGGAGCTACCATGATGAGGTACTCTGTGATATCATCCCCATGGATGCATGTCACATGTTGTTGGGGAGGTCGTGGCAGTTCGATAGGCAAGCTATACATGATGGCCATGCAAACACTTATTCCTTGACAAAGGATGGGGTTCGTCACAAGTTGAAACCCCTGAAGGAGACTGAAAAAAAGGTATGCAGTAGTGCTAGAATTTGTTATGTAGATGGAAGAAATTTTTTAGAAGGTATGAAGCATGAGCATGTGTTATGCATTGATTCCTAGAGTGAGTAAGGAGGATAGTGAGAAGGTTTCAGAAGAAGTTTCTGGGATGTTGGATGAGTTTCAAAATATTGTTTCTAATAATGTACTTGAGGGTTTACCACCAAAAAGGAAGATCAGTCATCAGATTGACTTGATTCTTGGAGCCAGTTTGCCAAATAAGGCAGCTCATAGAATGACTCTAGCAGAAAATGAAGAGTTGAACAAACAAGTTCAAGAGTTATTGAGAAAGGGTTTGATACGGGAGAGTTTGAGTCCATGTGAAATACCTACAGTACTAGCACCAAAGAAGTATGGGGAGTGGAGGATGTGTACAGATTCCCGAGCCATAAACAAGATAACAATCAAGTACAGATTTCCCCTGCCAAGGATAGATGACCTGATGGACTATTTGAGTGGAGCTCAGTACTTCACAAAGATTGATCTGAAGAGTGGATATAACCAGATCTGGATTTGAGAGGGAGATGAATGGAAGACTGCCTTCAAGAATAAAGAGGGCCTATACGAGTGGTTAGTCATGCCTTTTAGGCTAACCAATGCACTAAGCACATTCATGCGGCTCATGAACGAGGTACTAAAAGAATTTCTTGGAAGTTTTGTTATTGTGTATTTGAATGATATTTTTATTTTCAGTAAGACGTTGGATGAGCATTTGATGCATATTCGGAGAGCCTTTGAGAAGTTAAGAGAAAAGAAACTATTGATTAATATGAAGAAGTGCAGTTTTGTGAAGGAGTTCTTATATTTAGGGTTTGTTCTCTTAGTAGAAGGTCTCAAGATGGACCCAGAGAAGGTGAAGGCTATTCTGGAATGGCCTACCCCAAGAACTGCTACCGAGGTGAGATCTTTCCATGGTTTGGCTAGTTTTTTATAGAAAGTTCATTAGAAACTTCAGTAGTATTTATGGACCCCTAACTGAAACAATGAGAGGGGATAGAAAATAATTCAGGTGGAGCACTGGAGTAGAAAAAAAATTTGAAATGTTGAAGCAGAAGGTAACAGAGCAACCTATTCTAGCCCTCCCATATTTCAACAAGGTGTTTCAGGTGGATTGTGATGCCAGTGGTTGTGCCATTGGAGCAGTATTGAGCATAGAAGGTAAGCCCATTGCCTATTTCGGTGAAAAGTTAAATGATGCCAAGAGAAAGTATTCTATATATAATTATGTATTTTATGCAGTAGTTCAAGCATTAAAAAAATGGAGACATTATTTTTTACCGAAAGAATTTTTTCTATATACTGATCATCAGGCCTTGCAGTACCTAAATAGTTAGGGAAAATTAAATCAGAGGCATTTGAAATGGATAGAGTTTTTGCAGAGTTATACCTTTTTTTTGAAACATAGGAGTGGGAAGTCAAATAGGGTTGCAGATGCCTTAAGTAGGAGGCATACATTGATGACAAAGATGCAGATTGAAGTGGTTGGGTTCAATGAACTCAAAACACTGTATTCAAAATATCCTAATTTTGTAGAGGCTTGGAAAGTTTGCAAGGAACCTGTTACAGTGGACAGGACAAGGTGGCTGGATTTCATAATCCAGGATGGCATGTTATTTAAGAGAAGTCAATTGTGTATCCCAAGGAGTTCTATGAGCGAGAACCTGATAAAGGAGAAGCATAGTGGAGGAATGGTAGGACATTTCGGTCGGGATAAGACCATTTCCATTATCAGTGAGCATTATTATTGGCTTCAATTGTCACAGGATGTGAAGAAGTTTGTACAAAGCTGCAGGGTATGTTAGATGGCTAAAGGAGTGAGCTAGAATACAGGATTATATCAGCCCTTACCATAACCAGAGAGGCCATGGGAGGATATAAGTATGGACTTTGTTCTTGGTTTGCCAAGGACAAAACAAGGGAATGATTCAGTCTTTGTGATGGTTGATAGGTTTTCGAAGATGGTACATTTCATTCCTTGTCAGAAGACCCATGATGCAGTCCACATTGCTGACTTGTTCTTCAAAGAGGTGGTGAGGCTACATGGTCTGCCAAAGAGTATTGTTTCAGATCGTGACACCAAATTTCTGGGGAACTTTTGGAGGACCTTGTGGAAGAAGCTGAAGACATAGTTGAAGTTCAATTCTGCACACCATCCACAAATAGATGGGCAGACAGAGGTTGTTAACAGGAGTCTGGGTAACCTACTAAGATGTTTGGTAGGAGATAAACCCAAGGGATGTGACTTGATCTTACCCTAGGCAGAATTTTCTTACAACAATTTTGTCAACAGAAGCACCGGTAGATCACCATTCCAGATTGTGTATGGAGGTAGCCCCAGAACAACTCCAGAATATAGGAAGATGGACAAGGAGAAGAAAAATAATTGTTGAAGCCAAAGATTTTGCAGAACACATCAAGGATATACATGAGAAGGTAAGAGAACATATTAACAAGATGAATATGCAGTATAAGGCTAAGGCAGATCAGAAGAGGAGGTATAAGGTGTTTCAGATTGGTGATGAAGTGATGGTCAACTTGAGGAAAGAAATGTTTCCAGTGAGAACATATAACAAATTGAAGATGAAAAAGTTTGGTCCCTATAAAATTTTGAAGAGGCATGATTCAGGGAATGCATATGAAGTAGAGTTGCCGGATGGATTCAACATTTCCCCAATGTTCAACATTTTGGATTTGATAGAGTATCATGAAGGTGGTGCAGAGGAAGTACCAATGTTGGAACAGTGTGGGATTCTAGCACCTACTTAAGAAAATGAGGAGATTGAGGAAATCTTGGATAGTCGTGTGGGAAGGAGTACCAGAAACAGGCAGTATGAAGTATATCTGGTGAAATGGAGGGGAAAGCCTGTAGAAGATTCATCCTAGCTATCTAAGGAAATGGTTCACTGGTTTGGTTTTCCTCAACCATCTGAGACATGATGGGGTCACTTCTTAAAATTACCCTGGGTGTCTAATGTAGGAGCATCCAGTGGTGTAAGGGCAATCTTGCATCACCCAAAAATAGTTAAATTTCAAGTTTCTCAGTTTTTAGATGTTTTTATATTTTTGGATACCCTTTTTGTCATAATAAAATTCTCAATTTATGGTTTTTATTTTTTGTTCCTAGGTTGAAAGATATTGCAGTTTTAGTTTCCCAGATTTGCACCTGAAAATATTTCAAGTGGGATTTGAGGCACTTAGAGATCCCAGATCGGCCTTGAAACTTGCTAAAATTAGTATAGAAAATTTTGAGCTTGTTGTTGACTTTGAGACCTTTCCAATGGTTCAAACGGTTCGTGAATCGGAGTCCCGGATGAAAAGTTATGGCCCCGGGAAGTTGGCGCACTTTCTAGAAGATACCATTGCAAATGCTCTTTTGAAATTTGAACTTCATGTTGTAAATTTTTGGTGCCAAACCACATAAACTAAATTTGAATGTTGTTTTGGCTCCAAACTAATGAGGAGCTCTATTTATGGGTGGGTTTTCTAATTTTTAGGTAACTTTTTGGGGACAAGATCACATATTGCAAAAGGGTTATTCTGTAGCTATCTGTAACTTGCATGTGTTGTAGAATTTGAGGATTTGAAATCATTTGCATGTAAGAAGCTCCATTTTCTGAATAATAAAATTATTCTCTTGTTTGTGGGTTATTTTTTGTTTCTCGGGATGTGCCCTCATCAAGTCGCATCAAAGTAGGTTTTTCTTGAGCATGTGGACAGATTGCTGACCGTGAGGCAATTTGCACCAGGACTGTGGCTGTGGGTCGAGGTCAAGAATGATGCCTCCAAGAGTGATGCCTAGTAGGCATGGTGGTGCCAGAGGTGGTCTTGGTGGCAGAAATGTTGGTGGAAGAGATGCACTGGCAGCCCTCCAGAGACAGATTGACGCATTAGAAGAGTAGTTGAGAAGAGGGTTAAACCCGAGGGAGGAAAGTGAGGAAGAAGGTTCAAATGTAGAAGAGGAAGAATAAGCAATTGATCAAGACAAAATGCACCAAATAAGGGTCATTTCAAAGATCGAGAAAAGACCCAGAGCAGAAGTCCCCAGTTATTCTGGAAGTCTAAACCCGGAAGAGTTGATCGACTGGATCAACGTGCTAGAATAATATTTTGAGTATGAGGAAATAGAGGACCCAGATCGGCTTAAGTTTGTGAAAATGAAGCTAAAGGGCCATGCCAATATTTGGTGGAAAGAGGTCCAATTGGAAAGAAATCAAAGAGGAAAAATCAAGATCACCAGATGGGATCGCATGGTAGAGAAACTGAAGAAGCAGTTCATACCAGTGGACTACGAGTTAGATCTGTTGAAGAAATTGCAAGGGTTGAAGCAAGGAAGTAGATCTGTGAAAGAATATGCGAAGATTTTCACAAGATAATCATGAGAATGGTCCCAGAAGCCAATAAGGAGAAGGTAGCGATATCTTAATGGGTTCGACGAAGCATTCAGGAGGAGTTAAGCCTGTCAAATGACCACCATTGAGGATGTGTATCAGTTTGCTCTGAAGGTGGAAGAGAATTTGAACAAAAGATTTGATGGCAAGCAAAAGGGGAGGAGGTCAAAGTGGAAGGGGCAATGGAAGACCTTCATAAAGCCAAAATAATGATGAAAAGAAAGGTGAAGATAT
The DNA here is from genome assembly GCA_007258455.2 of Sequoia sempervirens. Taxonomy (NCBI): domain Eukaryota; kingdom Viridiplantae; phylum Streptophyta; class Pinopsida; order Cupressales; family Cupressaceae; genus Sequoia; species Sequoia sempervirens. Next base: position 82,813,230 of record VDFB02271358.1, on the reverse strand, counting down.
GGGTACCAGCCGAAGCCAAAGAAATGACAACTTCTACCGCCTTCGTGATCAAAATAGTGGTGATCAAAGAGGTAGAGGATGAGGGAGATATGGACAAGGATCTGGAAGAGGTGGTTTCAAAAGAACATGTTTCCAGTGTGGTGAAGAAGGGCATCGAGCCTACGAATGTCCACAACACTAAGGAAGGGCAGCCAAAAGGCCAGAAGGTCGTGGAAGGGTTGCACAGGCAGATGAGGAAGCCCAATCTGATCATTCCGATGATGCTAAAAGGGGAGAAGCCTTAGTGATTAGAAGAGCCCTGGTGACTGAGAAAAAGGAATCAGAACAAAGGAAGAATCTATTTCACACAAGGTGCAAGTGTGAAGGAAAATGTTGTGATGTTATCATTGACGGTGGGAGCACTGATAATCTGGTGTCAGAGGAGATGGTCACAAAGTTGAAGTTGAAGAGGGAAAGGCACCCGCATCCGTATCAGACTGCCTAGTTGTAGAAAGACAACAAAGTTTTGGTCAATGAGTAGTGCCTATTAAAGTTCAAGATCGGGAGCTACCATGATGAGGTACTCTGTGATATCATCCCCATGGATGCATGTCACATGTTGTTGGGGAGGCTGTGGCAGTTCGATAGGCAACCTATACATGATGGCCATGCAAACACTTATTCCTTGACAAAGGATGGGGTTCGTCACAAGTTGAAACCCCTAAAGGAGGTTGAAGAAAAGGTATGCAGTAGTGCTAGAATTTGTTATGTAGATGGAAGAAAATTTTTAGAAGGTATGAAGCATGAGCGTGTGTGTTATGCATTGATTCCTAGAGTGAGTAAGGATGATAGTGAGAAGGTTCTAGAAGAAGTTTTTGGGATGTTGGATGAGTTTCAGGATATTGTTTTTGATAATGTACCTGAGGGTTTACCACCAATAAGGAAGATCAGTCATTAGATTGACTTGATTCCTGGAGCTAGTTTGCCAAATAAGGCAACTCATAGAATGACTCCAGCAGAAAATGAGGAGTTGAACAAACAAGTTTAAGAGTTATTGAGAAAGAGTTTGATACGGGAGAGTTTAGGTCCATGTGCAATACCTGCAGTACTAACACCAAAGAAGGATGGGGAGTGGAGGATGTGTACAGATTCCTGAGCCATAAACAAGATAACAATCAAGTATAGATTTCCCCTGCCAAGGATGGATGACCTGATGGATTGTTTGAGTGGAGCTCAGTACTTCACAAAGATTGATCTGAAGAGTGGATATCAGCAGATCTAGATTCAAGAGGGAGATGAATGGAAGACTGCCTTCAAACCTAAAGAGGGCCTGTACGAGTGGTTAGTCATGCCTTTTGGGCTAACCAATGCACCGAGCACATTCATCTGGCTCATGAACGAGGTACTAAAAGAATTTCTGGGAAGTTTTTGTTATTGTGTATTTGAATGATATTTTGATTTTTAGTAAGATGTTGGATGAGCATTTGATGCATATTCGGAGAGCCTTTGAGAAGTTAAGAGTAAAGAAACTATTGATTAATCTGAAGAAGTGCAGTTTTGTGAAGAGTGAGTTAGTATATTTGGGGTTTGTTGTCTCAGCAGAAGGTCTCAAGATGGACCCAGAGAAGGTGAAGGCTATTCTGGAATGGCCTACCCCAAGAAATGCTACCGAGGTGAGATCTTTCCATGGTTTGGCTAGTTTTTATAGAAAGTTCATTAGAAACTTCAGTAGTATTTGTGGACCCATAACTGAAACAATGAGAGGGGATAGAAAAGAATTCAAGTGGAGTACTGGAGTAGAAAAAAATTTTAAACTATTGAAGCAGAAAGTGACAGAGCAACCTGTTCTAGCCCTCCCATATTTCAACAAGGTGTTTCAGGTGGATTGTGATGCCAGTGGTTGTGCCATTGGAGTAGTATTGAGCCAAGAAGGTAAGCCCATTGCCTATTTCAGTGAAAATTTAAATAGTACCAAGAGAAAGTATTCTGTATATGATGAAGAATTTTATACAGTAGTTCAAGCATTAAAGAAATTGAGACATTATTTGTTGCTGAGAGAATTTGTTCTATATACTGATCATCAGGCCTTGTAGTACCTAAATAGTCAGGAAAAATTAAATCAGAGGCATATGAAATGGGTAGAGTTTTGAAACATAGGAGTGGGAAGTCAAATAGGGTTGCAGATGCCTTAAGTAGGAGGCATACATTGATGACAAAGATGCAGATTAAAGTGGTTGGGTTCAATGAACTCAAGACATTGTATGTAAAAGATCCTAATTTTGTAGAGGCTTGGAAAGCTTGCAAGAAACCTATTACAGTGGATAGGACAAGGTGACTAGATTTCATAATCCAGGATGGCATGTTATTTAAGGGAAGTCAATTGTGTATCCCAAAGAGTTCTATGAGGGAGAACTTAATAAAGGAGAAGCATAGTGGAGGAATGGTAGGACATTTTGGTTGGGATAAGACCATTGCCATTATCAGTGAGCATTATTATTGACTTCAGTTGTCACAGGATGTGAAAAAGTTTGTACAAAGCTGCAGGGTATGTCAGATGGCTAAAGGAGTGAGCTAGAATACAGGCTTATATCAGCCCTTACCTGTACTAGAGAGGCCATGGGAGGATATAAGTATGGAATTTGTTCCTGGTTTGCCAAGGATACAACGAGGGAATGATTCAGTTTTTTTGGTGGTTGATAGGTTTTCGAAGATGGCACATTTCATTCCATGTCAGAAGACCCATGATGTAGTCCACATTGCTAACTTGTTCTTCAAAGAGGTGGTGAGGCTACATGGTCTGCCAAAGAGTATTGTTTCAGATCGTGACACCAAATTTATGGGGTACTTTTGGAGGACCTTGTAGAAGAAGCTTAAAACATAGTTGAAGTTCAATTCTGCACACCATCCACAAATAGATGGGCAGACAGAGGTTGTTAACAGGAGTCTGGGTAACCTACTGAGATGTTTGGTAGGAGATAAACCCAAGGGATGGGACTTGATCTTACCCCAGGCAAAATTTTTTTACAAAAATTCTGTCAACAGAAGCACTAGTAGATCACCATTCCAGATTGTGTATGGAGGTAGCCCCAGAACAACTCCAGAATTAAGGAAGATGGACCAAGAGAAGAAAATAAGTGTTGCAGCCAAAGATTTTGCAGAACACATCAAGGATATACATGAGAAGGTAAGAGAACATATTAATAAGATGAATATGCAGTATAAGGCTAAGGTAGATCAGAAGAGGAGGTATAAGGTGTTTCAGATTGGTGATGAAATGACTGTCCACTTGAGGAAAGAAAGGTTTCCAGTGGGAACATATAACAAATTGAAGATGAAGAAGTTTGGTCTCTGTAAAATTTTGAAGAGGCATGATTTAGGGAATGCATATGAGGTAGAGTTGTCGGATGGATTCAACATTTCCCCTTTGTTCAACATTTCAGATTTGACAGAGTATCATGAAGGTGGCACAGAGGAAGTACCAATGTTGGAATAGTGTGGGATTCTAGCACCTACTTCAGAAAAGGAGGAGATTGAGGAAATCTTGGATAGTCGTGTGGGAAGGAGTACCAGAAACAGGGAGTATGAAGAATATCTGGTGAAATGGAGGGGAAGGCCTGTGGAAGATTCATCCTGGCTATCTAAGGTAGTGGTTCACCAGTTGGGTTTTCCTCAACCATCTGAGACATGATGGGGTCACTTCTCAAAATTACCCTGGGTGTCTGATGCAGGAGCATCCAGTGGTGTAAGGGTAATCTTGCATCACCTAAAAATAGTTAAATTTTAATTTTCTCAGTTTTAGATGTTTTTACATTTTTGGATACCCTTTTCATCATAATGAAATTCTCAATCTACAGTTTTTATTTTTTGTTTCTGGGTTGAAAGATATTGTAGTTTTAGTTTCCCAGATTTGCACCTAAAAATCTTCTGAGTGGGATTTGAGTCACTTAGATCTCTCAAATTGGCCCCAAAACTTGCCAAAATTGGCATAGCAAATTTTGAACGCGTTGTTGACTTCGAGACCTTTCCAACGGTTCAAACGGTTTGTGAATCGGAGTCCCAGATCAAAAGTTATGGCCCCGGGAAGTTGGCGCACTTTCTAGAAGATACCATTGCAAATGCTCTTTTGAAATTTGAACTTCATGTTGTAAATTTTTGGTGCCAAACTGCCTAAACTCAATTTGAATGTAGTTTTGGATCCAAACTAATGAGGAGCTCTATTTATGGGTGGATTTTCTTAATTTTTGGGCAACTTTTTAGGGACAAGATCTCAAATTGCGAAAGGGTTATTCTATAGCTGTTTGTAACTTGCATGTGTTGTATAATTTGGGGATTTGAGATCCTCTACATGTAAGAAGCTCCATTTTCTGAATAATAAAATTATTCTCTTGTTTGTGGGTTATTTTCTGTTTCTCAGGTTGTGCCCTCATCACCATCCATACTAAATGGAGGCCATAAATGAAACAATATAGCCTAAGGTAAACAACAATTGTCAGCAATGCATTATACAAACCAACATGAACTACATAACGTTAACTATTTTATTGCATTGCAACCATCACCATAAAATGAAAGCCATAAATGAAACAATATTGGTATCAAAAGTCAACCAGATGGGGAAACTAATAGAACACTAAAAATCATAGTAAGAAACCCATGCAAAACCATAGCTACAAAAGCCAAACCATAAATCAAACAATATTGGTTTGAACAAACTATATAGTCTTTTTTCAATAAAACCTTATAAAAAATGAAACAATATACCCTAAGCTAGAGAATCATAATCGATACTGTCTTATAGAAAACAATGCAACCTATATAACATTAACTATTTCATTATGTTGCAACCATCACCACAAAAATATTGCTTCCAACAGTGACCTGGATGGAAAACCCATAAAACCTAAAAAGCTTGCAGTAACAAACTGATTCAAAAACCTTCACCAAAAAACGTGAACCATAAATGAATCAATATTGGTTTCATGAGCAACCCAGATAAAAAACTCACAAAAAACATACGAGATTAACTATTTTGCAACCATTGGCACAAAACGGAAGCCATAAATGAAACAATGTAGTTTGTAAATATATATGTTTGTGGTAGGCTATATTTTTTTATTTCCCAACAATGCCTTATTGAAAATTTTGTAGGCATTCGCTATGTTTTCCATGGGTTTTAAGGGAATGTGTTGCTTACAACCATCGCCACTACATGAAAACCATACAAAAATTAATGATGATGCCATTTCACTGGCCTTCTCTATCAGCTCACCAAACATTTTTTATTTAAAAATAAAAAACCAATGCACCACTGGTTTTTCATGAGTTTGTTGTTGTGAATTTTTGTGCTGTTCAAGTGTTTCCATTTGATGTAGTGTTTCATTTTAATTTTCTTGTGTGCACATATGTATGTATGTAAAATTAGATGTAGACAACATTCATATATACTGAGGTTTATAGTAAGCATAAGAAGAAACAATTTTTCTACGTACAGTGTGTTGAAAAGCTCTTAGAAGTTATTCAAGGAAAGATTTCTATAGAGATGGTGGCATCAAGGTTTGATATAATAGTGAAAATACGGTTTATTATTCCAATAATGTTTCAGTTAGTATCAATGTTGTTTGTAACTGCTATGACATACATCCAAATCTGCACATGGCATTGTTCATTAGTGTTTCCCTTGCAACCATTCACACCACATGTAAACCAATAATGCCCTATGGAAATTAACATAAATTGTATATCATTACATTCCCATATCTAATTTTTATGTCTACATATATTTGCGCAATATATTGCTACAAATGTAGTGAGGGAATGCAATTATTGTGTGATGAAAAAGAACACAAAATAGGCTCCAACCATCTTCACAGAAATTCCACAATAGATAATTGCACTTGGATGTTCATAGAAGCTTGTCCTCCTCACTCACACCTCTAATAGAAGGTAAAGCCACATAACCAGATCCAACAATGCCTTGTTCAAAATTGCGTAGACATTTGCTATGTTTTAGGAGGATTTTAATGGAAGGTGTTACTTACAACCACTGCCACTACACGAAAAACCATACAACAATCAAAACCTGATAGTGAAAACCCCATTTAAAACCTTCACCACAAAATGCGAACCATAAATGAAATTGTATTGGTTTCAATAGTGGCCCAAATGAAAAATCCCACAAAAACACAACAATTCACAGTAACAATGCAATGCAAAAAAAAATAATATTGTCTCCCATCCACCTCGGCTACATGGAGACCATAAATGAAACAATATAGCCTAAGCTAAAGAACAAGAATCAACAATGGCCTATGGGAGATAACATAGACTATTTTCCAAACTCTATTGATTTCAATATTTTCCCATACGAGAAAACCCACAAAACACAACAATTCACACTAACAATTCAATGCAAAAAAAAAACAATATTTCCTTCCAACCATCACAGTTATACTGAGTTGATAAATAGAACAATATACCCTAAGATAGAGAGCTACAATGAACAATGGCCTATGGAAAATAACATCAACTGTTTTTGAAACTTTGCTGCTTTAAACAATGACCTAGATGGAAAAGCCCACAAAAGACAAGAATTCATAGTAGCAATCCAACACTAAAAATAAAAAATGTTGCATTCCAACCATCATGGCTACATGGAGAACACAAATGAAACAATACACTGTCAGCTAGACAACAACAATGAACAAAGGCCTATGGAAAATAACATGAACTATTTTAAGAATACACTAGGAATGATTTTCCCAATATGAACCTCCACCCACACCTCTACCCGCTTGCTTCAAATGCACCTGTCCCCGCTTTCCAGAACCAGTACAATAGCCTAGGTAATAACACTGTCAATCAAAGTGATGGATAATGCTTAATCCCTGTGGAGAGATATGTATGTATGTCATAGCAGATGCAAACAACATTGATTCCATAAGATAGTGGTGATTGTTGTCCTCTAGGTTAGGCCATACTATTTCTTTTTTGATAAGATGTTGTTGAATACACTATACTATTTAATTTTTGAAGAGTTGCTCTAGAAAGAAGAACAAAAAAAATAAAATTTTTTGGATATAAATAAGAAAGCACATGCCAATGTTGACACATCTAAAAATTGGAACCATTTCTCCATAGCACATCGGCTGCTCCCAAATGGCTAGCAAATAAAAAAATGTGAAGGGCAGTTAAATAGCTCAAATATTCATAAGTAATATACATAACCTCAAAGATACATGTAGAAAATTCATATATAGACATAGAGACTCATGCCTTAAATAAAACAATATTAGTTTCAACAGCAACCTAGTAAATTCTATTTGTCAATGACATCTTATTGGAAACAAAACAATATAGGCACATATATAGACCAACAACTGACAATTCCTTATGGACAACATAATAAATTCTATAACATTTACTATTGGATTGCAAATCAAATATGAAAGAATATTGCGAGAGATGAATTCATAAAATAGTTTATGCTATTCTCCTAACTTCTAAGAGCTTTTCAACACATTGAATGTGGGAAGCAATCTTTCTTATTATGCTTAATATGAAACATTTTATTGCAAAAATTCTCCTTGAGGACAAAACAAATAAGAACTATCCTAGCAAAGAAATAAACAAGGGGATGAGTTTATATGAATGTTGTCTACATCTTACTTTGCACACATAGGAAGTGAACAATTAAACACAACAAAAGAAACACATACTTTAGTGTTTGTCTAGACACGTACAAATGCATTACAAACACATTTTCCTACACATAATTGTATGAAGATGTTGTATGCTATGAGAACATTGAATTGCATGCATGGATGTTTTTGTATATGTATATGTAGATGTATACATGCATAGAACCATGTCCACAAGTATATATAAGAACAACTAGAAATATAAAGGGTTTTTTCAAATTACACCTCTTTCTCCTTAGTTCACGTGTACCTCTTCCCACTTGCTTTCTCTTTGCTCCTTTCTTCCTTCACCATCTGCAACAAATGCATAATAAATTATCACAACCAACACTTTTGTATTTCTTTTCCAACAATCGCCCCATGTAGGAAAACACAAAAAAAAATTGCTGCTACCTTGACAACAACTTCACATCACATGATTGAAGTTGCACCTTTAGAGAAGCTTGCTCCCCTTGCTTGCACTTGCAATAGTTGGTAAAGCCATAGAATGATAGTCAACAATGCCTAGTTCAAAATTGTATAGACATTTGATCGCACTGATGGACAATGTGTTTCCCCTATTTGTAGGAATGTATGTATGTCATAGTAGATGCAAAGAACATTGATACATAGTGATCCTTATCTTTATTTTGTTGGGACATCTTTGGAATCATAAGATGTGTTTTCACTGTTTTATAATAATGCTTTTTGTATCTAATATCACATATGTAGATTTTTGCGCATTGTCGAAATAAAATCAGTGGCTATGATAGTCAAGAATGCCTTTTGGATAAAAATATAAACTCTATAGCATTAACTATTTTATTATGCATTGTAAATGAAATAATATAGCCAAAGCTAGAGAACAACAATTAGCATTGTGCTATGGAAAATAACACAAACTATTTTAATATATTGTAACCATTTGCATAGAACAGAAGCCATAAATGAAACAATATTAAATTTTCCTATGTAGATATGTATGTATGTCAAAGTAGATGTAAACAATGTACATACATACTCTTCCCAATGTTTATTATTTTGCGAAAAATAGTTATTTATTTGAAGCTTGATAAGGAATACTTCAAATGATATACTTTATATTAACTGTTATATAGAACATTGAAACATTTTTCCTAATTGTTTCTTTTCCTTCGTATTGTTGATGTCTCTAGGAAAAAAACGAGAGATTAAAAAAATGAAACAAAAAATTTGGAATAAAAAATTGTATGTTAAGTATTATATGAATCATTGAAGACTTTATTTTTATTAATCCTTTGTTGTCATATTCTTAATGCCTGAGCAAAAAAATTGAGAGCTAGTGTTGTGTTTTGAAGTCATAGACCTTGTAGTCAGCCATCGATGTTACATCTCCTAGCTTTTAAAAGAGTAGCCCCAGCAATGTCGGTGGCCTCTAGCTCTACTCAAGCTTGTGAATAGTCTTCAAGCACCAGTCTTTTAAGTTTGTTTCTTGTTTTGTTTTTTGCTGCTGCCAATTAAATTGACACTTTGCCAAGTGCACCAAGCGAACCAAGTTATGGTTCATCTGAATTAACAATTGTTATGATATATTTTCTAGCTAATTTATATTTAAACTATTTGTCTTTTCTTTTCCTTTCAATTTGTTGGGAATTTGGGAGTGACCTATGTGTTAGAGGGGAAAACGCTATAGTTTTTAAATGTGTCAATACTGCTGTTTGCTTCTAGAGTTGAGTCATAGGCATGAATATCTCATTGCTGCCACTATGCTGAGTTTAACTTCTTTCTAGGATACAAATGTAAATCCATCCTTAACAACACATGCAATATGATCTATTGATGCTAGAGATGTTCTCCCATCTCCAATTCTCCATCTAATGTCTTTCCAAAAAATAGGAGGCGATCAAAGCCTGATTGACTAGTACAAAGTCATCCTTTTTGATGGAACCCACATGCAAATAGGAATTTTGCTTGCAAAATACAATGACCTTTTGTTTATAGGGGAATTGAAAATAGGTTCCATCTTGTGCTTAACAAAGTATCTGTGTAGAAAGTTGCAGGAATCAATGTTGATATTGTTTTTTCCTACTTGTAATTGTAGTTTTCTACTTTCTTGTTTATGGGGACTGCCTTTTAAAGTATTTGATGTTCGTTTCATTCCAGGGTGATTGTCATATTGTCCTTAGATGTCAAAATGTCATATTTCCAGCTAATTGGAAAACCTAGATAATTTTTTAGAGATCAAGAAGAACAAATAGTTGGTTGTGAGTCACCCTCCCCATCCAAACAAGCCTCAACATTTGGGATTAATACATCCCCAAGATAACATGATGCTCCTGCAAATATTAGCCTTGTTAAAGGGATGAATGTTTACCAAACCAAATGGACAATAAAAGGTTGGGTAACAAAAAAGGGATATGCACCATTACAGCAAACATGGTGTGAGGGCCAAGTATTCAGCTTTGACATTATTGACAATGAGGGAACAAAAATATGAATTGATTTCTTTAATGACATAGAAGAATTTCATTATGATAGGGTTGAGGTGGGTCATACATATTATATGTCAAAGGGTCCGGTGAGATAGGTAAACATGAAATTTAATAACTTAAAAAACCAGATAGAAATCATTTTGAATCAAAACTCAATGTTAAAATTTTGTGACAATGAGGCCTTTGTGCTAAAGAAAGTATTTAAATTAATCCCAATAAATGAAATTGAAAATTGCAACAATAATAGTTTGATGGATATTATTGGAACTATGGTGAATGTAGGAATGGTATCGACTATACAAAGAAAGGATCAATCCCAAACAATTCAGAGGACTTTTAAACTTAATGATTTGTCATCCTTTTCAATTGATGTTAATTTGTGGGGCTCAAATTGGGAAGCAAAGGGTGATGAGCTAGAAAGGTTGTACACCCCTAGTTTGGCTCTCATCCTTGCTGTTAAAAATGTGTGTGTTGGGTATTTCAATGGACTAGTTCTTAATACAGTCGTAGGGACTCTTCTATATATAAATCTTGACATACCAGAAGCACAACCCTTGATCCAACGAGAACATATTGATCCACCTATTGTTGATCCCCCTTGGATAGTGCCTCAAAAGGTTGCTTTGGAAAATGGGAGAGTAACTATTGCATATATCTTGGGTCATTGCCTTGTCTTGCCAGAAAATTTGCAAGCTACTATTAAGGAAATAGTAAAATATATAAAAACTGATGCATTCTATTACACTGCATATCCGTTGTAGGCCAATGACAGACAATACAAGAAAAAGTGTGAACAATTTGAGCAAAATATGTGGTTCTGCCCTAAATTCCAGAAAACAATAGTTGATTGTGACTTTTGATATTTATTGCAGCTAAATATGGAAGACCACATAGGCGAGATTTGGCCTACTACTTTTGATGAGGCTACAAAAGGATTATTGTAGATGTCAATAAAAGATCTTTACATGTTGCAATTTATGAGTCTTCCACTGCAATGACTGCTGAGTCTGTTATCATTACTTTCACCTACACCTCATTTTTTTTCACTATTCTTATTAGAATTCAGACCTATAATTCAAAAACAAGGCTTAAAACAACAATAGTCAAAGTTGCAAGGATTAACTTTGAAGCTAAGTGCAAGCTATTACTGTCAGATTTTTTTGCTATTTCCCCTGCTGTGCAAGATTCTCCAGAGATAGTTGTCATACTTCCTTGAATGCCAAAAAAACCATGCCTAATTGTGACTTTAGATATTTTTTATAGTTTCTGTTGACTAGACTTTTATTTCCCTTTCTACCTTTCTAGTGCTTGTCACATCAAATACATTTCCTTTCTACTGCTATTTCTTTGTTGTTCATTTAACTTATAATGTTTAAGAAAAAAAGATATACTTTTTTTCTTTTCTAGTCTTTATGTTGCTTATAGTTTTGTTCTGCTTTAAGTGTATGTTCCTAATTTTATTTTATGTTTTTTGGTTATATAGTTATGTTGTCCTATTTAAGATATGTATTAGTATTTATAGTTGTTCTTATATATACTTGTGGACATGGTTTTATGCATGTATACATTTACATATACATATACATAAATATACATGCATGTAATTCAAATTTCTTGGTGCATACAAATTTTTTAGATAGATGTGTGTAGATATATGTGTCTATAAAGGATATGTATGTGTATATGCATGCACAATTCAATATTTAGAGGTATTTGTGAGTTTTTTTTATTAAAATGTTGTTCTGATCTTGTTTTCAAAGTTCTTAGTGCATACAATATCTTGAGATAGTTTTGTGTAGATATATGTGTCTATGATGTATTTGTATATGTGAATGTGTATGTCTGTGTATGCATCTAAAGCTTCTCAAATTTCCTCCCTACTACTTTTCCATGTCTAATGATAATTTCATGTTGGATATGGATATCATATGGTTCTTGGCTATAATGTTTGTTGCGTATGTTATGTAGCTCAATCTACAACCCAACACTGAACAATGTCTTATTGAAAATAACATAAACTACTCAATTACTTTGGTAAGTTTTAAATGCAAGGTATTATTGTAACCATCACCAATATATGTAGCCCATACATGAAACAATTTTTCCAATTTAAACTATACCAAGTGATGTTTGTTTCCTCTATGCAGGCAACATACACATATATGTGCATTTAAACTTATCTATATTTCTTTCACATGTATTGACAACTTTAGGTGTGCATATGTATGTATGCCATTTGCAAAAATAGCCATCACTATGGTGGTTCAAATTCTTCATAGTAGCTAAAGCTACAAAATAATAGTCAACAATGCCTTATGGAAGGTAACATAAACTGTTCAATTGCTTTGGTAACTTTAGAACTCTAAATATTATTATGGCCATTGCTAGTGTATGGAAAACATATATGAAACAATGTTGATATTGGTCTATTTTATTGATTTTCAACCATCACCCCTATATGGAAATGATAAATGAAATAATATTTATTGCTTTGCAACAATTGCCTCTATATGGAAACTTTTACACGATAGGCTATATGTGCGAACTTTGGATGGAATCTTCGTCAGCCTTACCAGTTTTAAAGCTATTGGGCATCAATCATCAATGCATATATATTTGCATCTACCTCCACATTCATATATATGGGTGATCCCACAATACTGGTTTACAATTTTTGGCCAAACTGGACACTGAACTGATTTTTTCTAACTAAATCTTCACTTTTGGGCACCTATAGCGGCTAAACCGTGAAGAATTTGAAGATGATGTAAACTAGTGATTTGTGAAATTTTTTTCTGTAGATTCTAAATATATTTTTTTCAAAATTGTTGGAATTAGATTTCACTTCTTTTTCCATCTCCTTTGAAAACTAGTTTTTTTTCAGTAAACACCATTTTTAAGGAGTGACACTCATCGTATAACACATAGCTTTTTTCCCATGAAGGATAAAATTCTATTGTTTTAAAATTTAGATTTGTAACTATGATATCTAGTGCTTCCAATTGGTTTCATAGTGTTTTATTGAATATTTTTTCTTTAATCAAGTTTCAAAGTCAAACCAATTACAATTCAGAAATAGGCAGATTGTATAACACATAAGTTTTTTTGTATGTATCGAAATTCAATTTTTTTTTTTGTTGGATCAAGGACTTCAATATCTCGTGCACTCATATTTTTCAATTTTTTTTGATAATCTTCTATTTTTCCACATATGTAGAACAAAGAGCTTGATTTTTGGTGAAAAACCTACATTCACAAGAAATACAAAATAAATATAATAATAAAATTAAATTTATTTAAAATTATAATTTTTGGGAAGCTTATAATAAGGAATACATACTTACAAAAAATAAATTTGAAATGAATTCATTTAATCCCCCAAAAGGTAAATCAAAAGTAGTTTTTTATCAGTATTTTGATAGGTGTAAAGTAGACTTCATTATAGGTATGGTTTAAAATTAGCAAAGTCCTATCCAAGGGGGTTTTATCTAAGGTAGTTTGATCAAACCCTCTTCAATTGGAATGCTTTAATTGAAAATTTTTAAGGATTAAATCATTATATTTTCTAAAAATATGTGATTTCAGCAAAAATTAGAATCTCCCAGAAATTGTAAACTAGCTTTGTGGGATCACCCATATTGGTGTACATTTTGTTTGCCACCCGCATCTTTATTAAGTTCATGTGTTCAATGCATAGATAGGAATCTATTGCTTTGAAATATATTGCCAAAAAAAGTATGTGCTTCTTCTGTTGCGTATCATTTTCCTTTTCTTGTGTGTAGATATGTATGTATGTCAAATTAGCTGTAAGCAAGATAAACTTCTCCCTTTGTTTATTGGTTGTAATAACACATGTCGTTTAAAACCTTGGAAAACATAGAAAATATCTACAAAATTTTCAATAAGGCATTGTTGGTCTGATTCTGTTGCTATATGTCATTGCCATTTTTTTTTGTTTTGTGGGTTTTTCTATTTGGGCCATTGTTGCAACCAATGTTGTTTTATTTATGGCCTTATTTTTGTGGTGATAGGTTGCAACACAGTAGTGGCAATGGTTGTAAGTAACACTTACCTCTAAAATCCTCTAGAAACATAGTGAATGTCTATGCAATTTTCAATAGTGCATTGTGGGGTGTCATTCTCTGGATTTCCCTTGTTCTTCAAGATAGCTGTGAGTGGGGAGGAAAATTTTATATGAAGGTGCAAGTGCCATCATTGGCTATGGAATTTCTATGAAGGTGGCTGGAAGTTATTTTGTGTTTTTTGCATGGGGTGATGGTTGCAAAAGTAGTACAAAAGTGTGTTGGCCATAAATGAAACAATATAGCTTAAGCTCAAGAATTAAAATCATCACCACAGAATGAAAGGCATAATTGAAACAATATTTATATCAACAATCACCTAGATGGGAAAACTGACAAAGATAATTTCCTTCCCATCTTCTCCACATTGCAGCCAACATTCATCACCATGTGTAGATATGTATGTATGTAGGCTTAGATGGAGAGAATAGTCATATATACTCCTTCCTATGTTTATTCCTTTCATAGGGTAGTTGCTTTTTTTTTTTTGATCTCTATACTTAAACTTCTATACAAAATTTTATTGCTACTTCCTATCATGTATCCTTCTCTCTATTCATTGAGAATTATCTATGACATCTAACAAAAGAATGGGTATCTATGTTTCAGTTGATAGTTGGAATTTTTCTATTCGAGACCCACATCATGTGTTTATTCAAATTGATTTTTTCAACTGAAACATGTGGTACCTGTTCTCTTGTGAAGTAATTGGCTCAAGCTTAGGATTTTCAAGTTTTTTTGCAAAGAAAAGGGAGAGCATAATCCACATGTGTCAAATCACATTTTCCCACGTATGTTTAAAACCTCGAGAAACATAGCTAATGCCTGTGAAATTTTTGATAGGACATTCTTGGGTCTTGTTCTATTGCTATGTGTGCTATCAAAGTCATGAGCAAGGAGGCTAGGCTTCTGTGAGGGTTCAAGTTCGATCAAGCATTGTTCACCTTCTGTGAAAATGGTTGGAGGTTATTTTTTGTCTTTTACATGGGGTGATCATTGCAAAACAAAAGAAAATTGTCACCTGTGATAATTTTTTCCTAGCTATTTTGCACGGAAGCTAGTGGGGAGATGTGTGTTTGAAGCAAGCGATAAGGGGAGTATATCAAAAAAACCTTTGCAATATTGTTTCATTTTTGGCTTGTGTAGGCATTCAATATGTTTTCCAAGGCTTTAAAAGGCAGTTATACTTATAACCTTGACAACTACATGGAAAGCATACAACAATTAATGCTGAGGTACAAGTTTGAACTATCATTGTTTAGCCTCTATGAATTTGGTTGGATGTTACTTTGTGTTCTTTGCATGGGGTGATGGTTGCAAAAGCTCTACAAAAGTTTTAGTTGTGATAATTCTTTTCCCATTTCTTCTAGGCATGAATCTTGTATATAACACTTGAAAATATAGTTTATCATTTCTAGAATGCCCCATAAAGTAGACATAGGGATCAGTATGTATCGATGGTGTTTGCATCTGCTATGACATATATACATATTTGTACATAAGGAAGATACATTGTCCACCACTTCAAACGATCATGGCATCAATATTTCATATAACACTCAAAATATAGTTTATTGTTCCAAAAAAGTGCCAGCATGTATCAATCTTCTTTGCATCTACTATGACATACATCCAAACGTGCACATTCTATTTTTTTATATATTTCCTATGTGCACATCTTTGTCTTTCTAAGATTAAATGCAGACAAGATTCATATGTTTTAAGACTACTTATGGGTATATATGTGTAACATCCTATGATGGTCCATAGCCAAATTTGTTAGCATGGGCAACATGCTTTCCTTTGTTGTGTTTCATTTTATTTTATTTTAGTTTCCCTATGTGTAGATATGTATCTATTTTATTATTCCTTTCAACTTGAAAAAGTAATTATTTGAATGATAGATTGTATATGAAGTCTAATAAGGAACATTGATTTCACCATTCATCAAAGTGGTGGACACCCAATATGGTAGGGTAGAGAGCACTTGCCTCATTTTGTTTTGTTCCATTTTATATTTTCTATGTGCACAACTTACTTCCTCACTTGAACTAGGTTTTTTAGGATTATGTGTAGATCTGCCTTTGTATTTTGCTATATACTGTAGGATACATACCAACAATTAGAGTGCACTATACATCAAACAAGTTGATTATCTCCAACAATAGTGTTCATTTCCATCATCTTGAAATGTTTCTATTCTTTATGTTAAGTGTATTGCTTCTCTTTCCCTCTTCATTTCTATGCATATAGAATCTCCACCATTTCTAAATTCGTGTCCTTATCATTTTTTATATGTGATGTAATTGTGGTATTACATATATTTCCCTTATAAATTATAGAACTATTTAAATTTTGTAATTACATATTGCTTACCAATAAAACATTTTCACCTCACCAAAGTTCCTTCTATGTAGCTATATCCCAGTCAAACCATTTTAGATTGCAGATACATTCTATTTATATGCAAGGTGTACAGATCTTCAAAATGCTAATTAGCTTTACGATTGCACATTTGCATGGTGTATGGCCTTCACCTACATTCCATCTGTACACAACGTAAGCCTATATATCTTTTATTGCATTTATTATTTCACAACTCCATGCCAATTTATTAAAAATGTATAGCATTGATTTCAGCTCAACAAATTTTCTTAGGTGCCAAAGCATTTCCTTCACCATTGATCAAAGTGGTGGAAAATTAATGTTTCTACTTGAGGGTTTGGTGAGAGCCCATGAAGCTCCATGACCCAATATGGTAGGGTGGAGAGCATACCTCCCTTTTTGTGTTCATACTGCAATCCATTCCATGCACAAGGTATGCCTGGATTTTATTTACTTACTCCATTCAACTATAGCTGCATTGCATATTATTTGTTATGGATTCTACAAGTCTTTATATTTTTTGATTTATTTATTGTCTACCAATGGCACATTTTTATTACACTAAACCTCACATTATCCTTTCATTTTTGTAGCTATACTCAACCCAAACAATCCTCCTTTGTGGACCTTTTGACGCCATTAGATGTTGTATAAAGTCAACAGCAGTTGAAACATTGCTTTCACCATTGATCATAGTGGAGGACAATTTTTTTTTCTTGGGGGTTTGGTGAGAGCGCATGACGCTCCATGAGCCAATATGGTAGGGTGGAGATCATGCCCTATTTTCTTGTGTTCATACTGCATTTTGCCACATGCAGTAGGTATGCCTAAATTTTATTTTCTTCATTCCTTCCATTACAGGTGCATTACAAATTATGTATTATAAAATATAGAACTTTGATATCTCCTGATTTACATATTGTCTATCAATTAGAGATGATCACTGCACTAAAATTCACACTTTGTTGTTATTCTTCCAGAGCATACTCTAGGCATAATGCAGATTTTGATGATCTTGTATAAATTCATCAGGGGCCAAAACATTATTTTCACCATTGATTACAGTGGTGGACAATTTAGTTTTTTGCTCGAGGATTTGGTGAGAGCGCATGGCGCTCTACGACCCAATATGGTAGGGTAGAGATTAGGCCTTCTTTTCTTCTCTTCATACTACAATCTGCCACATGCATGAGGTATGGCTATATTTTACTTATTCCATCCCTTACATTATAGGTGCATTGCATATTATGTATTATAAATTATAGAACTCTCTATATCTCCCTATTTACATATTCTCTATCAATTACAAATGATCACTACACTAAACTTCACATTTTGTTGTTATTCTTGTAGAGAATACTCTAGCGATAATGGGGAATTCAATGAATTAATGTGTTATAAATGAACTTTTGAAATAATGATAGTGACTACAAAATCGGTAACAATGGTCAAATAAACAATTAGATCCTAATAGACTCTATTTTGATTGTAATAATTAATATTAATTTCACCATTGATTAGAGTGGTGGATGAAGTATATTCTTGCCCGGGGGTTTGGTGAGAGCCCATGAGGCTCCATGACCCAATATGGTAGGGTGGAGAGTAGGCCTCATTTTGTTGTGTTTCATTTTATATTTCCAATGTGGATATCTCTATGTTTCTGACATAAGATTTAGAAAAGATTCATATGTTTCATAGGCTATATATTGAGTATAATATTAAAGATTTATTTGAACATTGATTACATTCAAATAATAATCTCTATTTTTAAATCTTGCATCCAAAATTTTTGCATACAATCTTTTGAGATATATTATAATCACATGTAAAGTCAAATTCCCAAACAAAATGAAAAAATGTAACTAAAAATTAATATCAATAGAAATGTATGGATGCTATTATCTATTTATTGTTTTGGTTGTCCACGATTTATGAAAATATACTTATTTGACAATTGTATGATCTCCTATTGCAAATCAATAATATAATAACCTTTTAGATAATTCTATTATGTGTGACATTAGCATACTTACAAATCTATACATAGGGGTAATAAATTTTAGCAGCAAAAAATTAATGGTCCAATTAAAACTTACAATATATACTACCATTTTCTACGTGCAGATATCTAGACACCCTTTTCTCTCTCTTAGATTGCATTCTAGCCATTTGTACTTTCCTTTGCTTATCAGCTCATCATTGCATGTCACTACACACAACTACTAGTTAATTCTATGTTATTCACATCTATAGCTAAAAAGGGGTTTTAGAGAGTCATAGTGGGAAGTTCATATTAATTAATATGACACTAATTAGGAAAATATGTGACAGTTCTATTATTGTTACTATACTCTGTAATTCCTTATGAGGCATGTGCTTAGGATTTTTAAGATGTTCTTTTGTTTCCATGGGGTGATCCCACAAAGCTAGTTTACAATTTCTGGGAGATTCTATTTTTTGCTGAAATCACATATTTTAAAAAAATATAACAATTTAAGCCTTTAAAAGTTCCATTGAAAGCATTCCAATTGAAGAGGGTTTGATCAAACTACCTTATATCAAACCCCCTTGGATAGAACCCCACTAGTTTTAAACCATACCTATAACAAAATCTCCTTTACACCTATCAAAATGCTGATAAAAAACCACTTTTGATTTACCTTTTGGGGTATCAAATGAATTTATTTAAAATTTATTTTTTGAAAGCATGTTGTCCTTATTATAACTTCCCAGAAAGTATAATTTTAAATAAATTTAATTTAATTATTATATTTATTTTTTATTTCTTGTGAATGTAGGTTTTTCACCAAAAATCATGCTCTCTATTCTGCACATGTGGAAAAATAGAAGATTATAATTTTTTTTTGAAAAATATGAGTGCACCAGATATTAAAGTTCTTGATCCAACAAAAAAAAAAGAATTTTGATACATACAAAAAAAGTTGTGTTATACAGTTCGCCTATGTCTGAATTGTAATTGGTTTTGACATTGAGGTGATTAAGGAAAAATATTCAATAAAACACTATGAAACTAATTGGAAGCACTAGATATCATAGTTACAAATCTAAATTCAAAAAAAATATAATTTTATCCTTCATGGAAAAGAAGTTATGTGTTATATGATGATTGTCACTCCTTAAAAATGGTGTTTACTGAAAAAAACTAGTTTTCGAAAGAGATGGAAAAAGAAGTGCAATTTGATTCCAAATTTTTTGAAAAAAATATATTTAGAATCTACAGACAAAATGTCACAAACCACTAGTTTGCATCATCTTCAAATTCCTCACAGTTTAGCCACTATAGGAGCCCAAAAGTGAAAATTTAGTTAGAAAAAATTAATTTAGTGTCCATTTTGGCCAAAAGGGTATGTGCAAGATCATGATGGGCCAAAAAGTGGCAATATGATGGGTATTTGTAGGGTATGTGGCTGACGACTTTTTTTTACCCAAAATTGATAAAATGAAAGGGTTTTTAAAGGAGATTCTCAGCTTCCCACTAATATAAATTATGCCATACTTTGAATTTAATAAATAATTATTATTCATTTTCTATTTGAATTATGACTAAAGTGTTGATTGATAGGCTGATTGAAGAACATTTATAGCTTTCAAATGATATCACATTTTTTTAATCCAAAACTTGCATCACATTTATTTGACAAGTGGCACCTTGCCATTGGTTGAATGTTAGTCCCACATTACTTCATTTTTGGCATTCATCCATCTTATAATTCTATAAATGAAGAGTTCATCCTTCATTTGATTCATCCACAATTTGAGTAAAGTTACCATACTCAAATATCTATCAAGCTTCATCCATCACCATTGAGTTCTTAGCTAGGCTTTTTGCAGATCTTGGCTTGGAGCTATCATCCTTCATTCAACAAAGTGGATCAACTATCTTCAAGATATCAAGCTTGCATCTTAGGGATTGGGAAAGGGCCAATTTTCACATCAAATTGGCACCAATTCCCCCATGGGATCATGTGTTTGCTATTTTAATTAGGATTGAATCTATGTTTCTTTATTTAATTAAATAATCCATATTATTTGATTAAATCTCAAAGTTCATCTAATTAAATTAAATAAATCAAACATTTATCTAATTTAATCTAACATCACCCCCTTTGGTTAAATAAATCAAAAATATCTATTTAACTAAGTCTAAATCATTCTCTTCTCATTTTGAGTTATTTAAATCCTAAAATCTAAGTCAAAATGGTCAAATCAACTAGCATCATTTAAATTAATCAAATCATGATTAATGCTAATCCTAGTCACTCCAATCCTCTAGATTTTGCAACTTGCACAATTAAATCATTTATTTGATTTAATAATTCTCTATTTACTTTCAAAATGGCATAAAAAATGGAATATTTCTCCAAGTTTGAAATCTCCCCCCAAATAGACTTGTCCATCCAACAAAGCATTTAAAGCTCTTACATTGTCTCTTACATGTCTCCCACTTGGCATTTAACTCATCTTTCATCCCCCCTAAACATGTCATCTCATCAAATTCAAATTTCAAATTTTCACATGGATCAAAATGTGCTCAACCTTCATCCTATCAAATGTTGACAAGTGGCACCTTGCCATTGGTTGAATGTTAGTCCCACATTGCTTCATTTTTGGCATTCATCCATCTTAGCATTCTATAAATGAAGAGCCCATCCTTCATTTTATCCATCCACCAATTGAGTAAACTTACTGTACTCAAATTTAGAGCAATCTTCATCCATCTTATTAAGTTCTATAGCTAGGTTATGCAGATTTTATCTCGAGAGCATTCATCAATCTTCATCAAAGTGGATCATTTTTCACCAACATTCATCAAGCTTGCATCATTGGAGTTGGGAAAGGGCCAATTTTCACATCAAATTGGCTCCAATTCCCTCAAGAGATTAGGAGTTTGCTTGCTTTAGAATAGATTTTGATATGCTTTCAAGTTTCATTGTGTTCTTCCTTTCATTTTCTATCTCTTTTGATATTCAAATGAATTTATTGAGGGATCCTTATTCTTTGTTGCATTTCACATTTTAATTTGTTTGTTCATGTTGTTTTGCAGGTATTGGGATTGGGGTTCGCACAGAATGTAAGTGTGATTAATCATGATATTTCCTTAGATTGTGAGATAATATAGAAATGATATTTTTATTTTATTCATATGAGAAATATGAAATTTTATGTGAAATATAAAATCATTTTGATATTGGAGTTCTTTATGGAAACATGATAAGAGTTATTTCGATTGACACAACTATCAAGAAATCATACTATTGCACATGTTATAGTAGACACTCATTGTGGTGCCATGATTATATTTTTATGTAATATTATTAGTGTGATGAATTGAGAGTAGTAATATTAAAATATGGTGGAGTGCAACGCCTTATTGGGATATTATAGGAAGGTTCCTAATATCATATTGTATGTAAATGATAAATGCAAATGAATGTATATAACTGGCATACAATTTGTTACATTAAGAAAAATAAGTGTATAATTTGTTGCTCCTTAGAAATGTCGTAAGCATATGTAGCTATAAAAGTGATATTATATATTATGCAATTAAATGTTCTTTATATTGGAACATATGTAGTGAATGATAATAACATGATACTAAAGGAGTAAGTGTAATGCTTAAACATGGATAGTTGTTTTGGTCAATTTAATAAATTGATTTCCTAATCTTATAATAGAAAATCTTGTGGAGCCATATCAAGGCTTGCATAAGGTTGCATTGTGAAGGTATTTGGGTTTTAATTATCATGTAATGTAATATTCCATTACTTTTAACATCTTGGTTAGATGAAAATATTATTATTAGTTTAGGTCGAGTGTGTTGAACCTAGTTGTATGAGTGGCATTGAAAGAATTCCTATGGAAGCATGAGTAGAAACTTTTTATATGGTATTGTATGTTAGCATTTTTCAATTCATAATGATGGATAGGTGATCACTATGAAAGGATGAGCAATCATGTGTGTTATTAATGTGCTTGGTAGCATGAACATTGTGTGTTGTAGAAAATTGGACCCTCTTGAAAAAAGAGACAATTTCATGCATAATTGGACCCATTTTTGTGTCCCTTCAAATCATTCACCCTTCAAAATAGCATTTATAGACCCCTTAGACCCATTAATTTTGATTTAGAGGCTTGTTTTACCTGAGAAATCACATAAAACTTGACAAAAAACATTTAATTATATCATACCACGAAAACCCACCTTCAAACAATAGTAGTGGGAACTATTCACCACCTTGGGTGAATGAGTCCCCTCTGGTGGGTTCCATTCACCAAGGGTGGTGAATGAGTCCCCTTTGAGGGAAAAATCAAATTTAAGCGAGAATTTAATCAATTTAACTTTAATTTCCAATGAATGTCAGCTTCTTAGGTCTAATTAATGGGAAAATAAGGTGTTGTTGCTTATAAATACTCATTTCAAGTCATTTCACACATCCTTTTATCATATTTTCTTATCCATTTATCATTCCTCAAGAGTAATTCATAAAGTCAAGTCTTCCACAACAATTTTCATTAGCAAAGTTGAAGTTTTAGGGCAACAAACTAGGGTTTTTGTAGGTCTTGAAGCTCACTTCTCTTGTCAAGATCCAACATTGAAAAGGATTGATGATGGATTCCTATGGTGAATCATGAAGGAATCTAGGGTGAAGAGGTGCAACTAGCCACCAAATCACACCTAAGGACTTGGTTTCCTATTGATTCCATCTTCCATTTTCACTCTATCTTTAGATTAAGGTTTGCATCTTGCTTTTTTATCATTTTCATGTCATTTAATTCCTATTTTTCATGTGTTGTAAGGTTTCTAGGGTTGAGATATTGCATCATATAGAAAATTCTTGCATGTATTATTCTAGAGCAATAGAATAGGATCTTTGTCACATCTCATCTTTTCCTAGTCTTTAACACAAATAAGGCTAGGGTTTATGAAAAAAATTCTCTATTCAAGGTTTAATTACCCAACTAGGGGTTTGACCAAGGAAAACCCCCCATTCGAAAAATAATTTTGAGCTATTTTTGTAGGAATTTTCTAAGATCTGAAGTCGGGTTTCCGTCAAAAATTGTTGTGCAGGTGTCAAGGTGTAGGATAAAATTTTGAAGTTGCAAAAATTTGAAAGTGGACTGATTCGCCATGCATGGAGAAAGAGTCCCTCCTAAGGTGCATATTTGAGTTAGATGCAGATCCAAGTCCCTAGTTGTCAGAAAACAACTTCTGGGCAGAAAAGTCCTAATCTAGGACTGATTCACCCAAGGTGGCGAATGAGTCCCAGTTAGCCTGAATTCACGTTTCATCAGTTTTCCAGATTATTTTCCTGCCTTCTCTAGTTTTTTAGGTGAACACATTCTGAGAAACAACCTTCTATCTAGTTTATTTTGCATTTTGTTCATTCTTTAAAACTCCTTTACAAACAACACTGTGTTTTCAAACATAGCATAGATCTTAGTTTTGCATTCATAATTTGTTTTATAGATCATTCAATTGCATTTAGTTTACTTCATTTAGCTTAGAAAACATTGCATATAACATAATTTGAATGAACCGTTAGCATTTTTGGATCCTATATCTCTCCTTTTAGGTGAAAAAACCTAGAAGAGTTAGAGAAGTCCATAGGAAACCCTAAAAATCTACAGTTCATTTTGGTGAACTTGCATTTTGAGCATTCCATCATTCTGATTTATAGTTCTATTTACATCTTAGGAATTCATTACTTCATCATTTTGCACTATTTTGCATCTTTAGTTTTCTTAAACATTGCATTAGTGAAAACATTATTTAGATCTCATTATTCCATTGTATTTCATTCCATCATTTCAGCATTATGCATTTGCATTCTATCTCTGCATTTTACAGACTTAAAAATCTTCAAAAAACACAAAAAAATTAGAAAAATCTTAAAAGAATTCTTCTCCTAGGACTCATTCACCACCTAGGGTGAATCAATCCCTCTAGAACAGTTCTACATCAACATTTCCAGATTTTAGTTTCCTACATTGCATCTTTCTATTTTCTGTAATTATATTTCTATTATATTTCATTTGTTTCTATTTTCATTAGCATAAATTTCATTTCTTTTCATGGCATTCATGGATAGTTTTAGATCTTTGGAAATTTCCTTTTCTGTTTTCATTCCTAGTTCTTTTAAATCAGATTCATCGATACGTAAGGATGCAATAGTTGAAACATCAAACCATCCCTTCAAACACGTGATTCAAATTAGAAACAACATCTCATCTA
Organism: Sequoia sempervirens; assembly: GCA_007258455.2. Lineage (NCBI taxonomy): Eukaryota > Viridiplantae > Streptophyta > Pinopsida > Cupressales > Cupressaceae > Sequoia > Sequoia sempervirens. The sequence goes on along the minus strand of VDFB02271358.1, from coordinate 82,788,380 downwards.
AGCCTCTTAGCAGTGATGATGTTGAAAAGTTAGATGAAGTCCTTCAAGACTTCCTCTCACTCACTTCATCTTGTAATGCTTGCAATGCTTGCAATGAGAAACATAAACCCCTTAATGATAAAGTTTCCCTCAAACCTTTTGTTTGTGATGACTTTGATTTGTTGGATGAATTTGTCTAAGACTTCATCTCACATAAGCCATCCACCAAGGTTTGTGGGGACCAAATCACAATACCGAACATTACAACCTCTAATGCTTCTCTTGAACATCTTAAACTAGTTGAATACAATTTACCCCTGAATCCCTTTAGTCATGATGATTTGCATTTGCTAGATGAGTCTCTTCAAGACTTCATCTCACCCAACTCATCTGCTTTAGTTTGTTGTGATACCTCTAACATCAAGGACATTAATGTAATTCAGCCTAAGCTTATCCTTTACCCACCCTCATATTTTCTTCACCCCTCTAATCAACCTCGGTACACCCTCTACCCCCCTAAAACTGATGTATCACAACAATCTAGTAATGATACTATTTCTCATACATATAACACTCAAAAAAACCCACAACCACCACAACCAACTCCACCCTCTTTACCTTTACTCAATCCACCTAGTGCTCCTCGTTATAGCCCACACACAAAGGAGTATGATCTTGTTGAAAAATTAAAGAATACTCCTACCAAAATTTTGCTTTGGGATTTGCTTCAAAACTCACCAAATTATCACAACATTCTTCAAACCACCCTAAAAAAATCACAATTTGTCTTGTTACCACTCCGAATGATGTGAAAACTCCCATTCACAAAAATAATCTTTACATTACCTTCCATCAACATGAGCTCCCTCCTTTGGAGTTGCGTAAACAACATGATTCCTTTATGATAATTGCTCGATTCAATCACACAAGTATCAAGAACACTCTCATAGATAATGGTTTTTCCCTTAATGTGTGTATTGTGAATCTCCTTGATCGATTAGATGTTAATAGGTCACAAATAATACCTGATTCCATCTCCATTCAAGGATTTGATAATACAACAAAGCAACCACTTGGGATAATTACTTTTCCTATTATAGTTGGGATGGCTACATTGCATACTCCTATTTGTGTCATGCCTTATGATCTTTCGTATAATATTCTTTTAGGCTGACCATGGATTCATGAGATGAATGCAATGCCTTCAACCCTTCATTGTATTATGAAATATGTCTATAAAAATTGCATCTATCAAGTTGAAATAGACCTCAAGCCTGAAAGTTGCTTACACCTTGAAAAAGGGGTTACAAGTCCTTTGAAAAAATTAATTCCAACATCCAATATAGACCCTCTTCAAATTGAACAAAACAATAAGGAATCAGTATCTAAATTAGCTGGTGACGATTGGGGATACTTAGAATTCACACCCTTATTTATGGGTGAATACATATTCATGCAAAAGAAAGATGAGAAACAAGATCAACCAACCATCATGTCCACTCAAAATTATGAATTATCTTCTCAAACATCTATCTCCTATAATTTGGATGACAATACAACATACACAACAAATTTTGATGAGATAGATTATCAATCCCCGCCTACTTTGCATGAAATGGAAAGACTTTATGGAAAAGGCTATAAACTTGTAAAACAATTAGGCTATACTAGAAAAGGGTGTGGAAAACATGAGCAAGGTATTCATGTCCCTATTGAACCTAATACACAAGAAACAAAAATTGGATTGGGATATTATTTTTCTAAAATGACCAAAGCTACTCAACAACCATTCTTGACCATTAATGCTATAACATGTCACTAACAATACAAACTTACAATTAAACATCCTAATTTACTAGAAATAACCTTACCACCTTCATTGATGTATGCCGATAGTGATGAGGCTTTGAAAAAAATGTTAGGTGTTTACGATACCCCATCCTCTCCTACTTACATGAAAAACATTACTTGTGCCATCAATGTTATTGAGCAAGAAGCAAGTGATATCATTGAAGAATTTTCTGAATCTGAAAGTCCTAAATCCAATGCACTCCCTTTAGGAGATCCAATTGATGTTCTAATGGACATTAATGATAAAGATAAAGTTATTAACTGAAGAAGAGGGGGATTTTCTACTCATGAGTTCTCTTTATTCAGAGAGCCTCATGAGGTGAACTTCCCTAATATACCTCAGGAAACAATGGCAAGAGTTTCAGAATCTGAAAGAGCAGGTCACAGAGATTTTCTGGACAAACTGATGAGTTCTTAGCCAAAGGACAACAATGTAGGAAATAGATGATAGTGTGGTGCGCTAGTGTCCTGGAGGCGCGTTGGCATCTCATATGGACCAGAGAACGAGAAAATCTTAGAAAACAACAAAGTGACTACTTCTACTTGAATTATTCGAGAAATTATAGAATTCTATAAATTAGTAGAAAGTGATAGAAATGAAATAAAGTGAAGTAGAAATAAGAAGAAGAAAGAGAAGAAATACTTACAACCACGTGAGTGATGAAGCCTCCACCAAATGAATGTCTTCAACACCTATGTCCGTAAGATATCTAGAGAAAGTGTTGGGGCTATATAGGGGTTTCCCTCAATCAAACCCTCATTTTGATGTTCCCACCTCCACGAACAACCAAGATAGAAAGAAAGAGTGTAACCGAAATGGAAAAAGCGTGTGGTGAAAGAAAAACCCGCTCAGGAGTAGAACCCACACACCAAGCAAGCGTGTGATAAAATCAAACCCCATTTGAGGAGGAGAACCTGTATCACCAAGTATGAAAATAATAGTGGATATGAAATCCCAAGATGCTCACAAGCATGAAATGAGGGAGATGAAGTTGCAAGAGTGTTGTAAAGAGAGCTTGAGAGAGCTTGAAGCTGCTACAACAAGTTGTATGAAGCTATGTAAGTAAGTGATGGAGTGAGGATAAAAGCTAGAATGAAGCTAGAGAAGTGCTAGCAAGACTTGGAAGGACTTAGAAGATGAAAATGGATGGAAATAATGGATTAAAAAGGAAGAGAAGAAGCTTCCTAGGCAGTTATAGGGAATCCCGAGCCGTTTCCACTAAAAAACTTAGCTGACAAGTGGAAACATGCTTGGAAATGGTCATCTGAGTGTTGATACATTGTAGGACAATAGTGCGACACGTGGATGTTCTTGCAACATGCTAGTATTTGGACATGTCATGCTACAAAATAACGTGAATGAAAAAACATACAGTTCAAGGAGAAGTTAACACGTAAGGGTGGCTGCTGAAAAGGGGGTGTTGGAGCATCCTGAGAGGGAGAAAGGCTGATGCAAGGGTTAAGATGAGCCTACTCAAGATGGTAAGGGAGTGGACACTAAAGTGGATGCAAGAATGTAAGTGAGATTGTAAGGGTGCAATTTTAATCTTATACATTAAGATTGGGAAGTGCCTTGATGATGAAGAACAAGAAGATACTACCACTTCATGATTTTCTTGAAATTTATGCTTGGAAATATTCAGATATGCTAGGAATTGACCCAAAAATTGTGATGCATAACATTGTCCTTGTTGAAAAATCTAAACCCATTGATCAAAAGATATGAAAAATGCATCCTAACATAGACTTGCGTGTTAAAGAGGAACTCGAAAAACTTCTTGATGTCGGCTTTATTAGACCTATTGATTATTCTCCTTGGATCTCAAACATTGTCACAGTTGCAAAACCTGATAATCATATTCAGATGTGCACAAATTTTTGAGACTTGAATAAAGCCTCTTTAAAAGACAATTTTATGCTTCCTAATATAGACATGATTATGGATTCAACTATTGGACATGCTTTGTTGTCATTCATGGATGGATTTTCTGGTTATAATCAAATCCTTATTAACCCTTAAGATCAATATAAAATTTCCTTCACAACTATTTGGGGAACATTTTGTTGGGTTGTGATGCCCTTCAGTCTAAAGAATGCCGATGCAACTTATCAACATGCAATGACATTAATTTTTTATGATTACATTCACAAAATTTTGGAAGATTATGTTAGCGATATCCTAGCTAAATTGTTAACACGACAAGTTAATGTAATTGTCCTTCATTAAATCTTCGAATGAATACGACAATACCATATGCGATTGAATGCAAAAAAGTGTCTTTGGCATAGATAGTGGTAAACTTTTGGGTTTTTTCATATCTCACAGATGCATTGAGGTGGACACAAAAAATTGATGCAATTATTAACATGCCACCTCCTAGGAATATTTCTCGGTTGTGCATGTTACAAGGTCAAATTCAAGCTATCCATCATTTTGTTGCATCTTTATTTGATCGCACATTACCTTTCATGCATCTCCTTAAAAAGGGTACCCCTTTTGATTGGGATGAGGATTAAAAATAGGGTTTTGAGAGTCTAAAGGAATATCTAGCTACTCCACTTGTTTGACAACCTGTTGTGCCACGTAGACTTTTTATCTTGTACATCACCACATCGACCCATGCTCTTGCAACATTGTTGTCTCAACATGATGATCATGGTAAAGAACACCCTATTTATTACATTAGGCACACCTTAATTGATTATGAGACACGATATTCACCAATTGAAAAATAATTTTTGGCTATTGTATTTGCTCCTAGTAAGTTGCAACATTATTTACTAAATGCTAAAATGCAAGTCATCACAAAATTTGATCCTCTTAAATATCTGTTCAACAAAACAAACCTCTCTAGACACTAAGCTAAGTGGGTGATGTTAATTTAGTTTGACCTTAAATTTGTTTCACAAAAAGCAATCAAATGCCAAGCCTTAACTGATCACTTAGTTGATGCTCCTTCTCCTTTTTCTTTCCCTACTCTTGATTCCTTTCATGTTGATCATGTCTTAATCATTGACATCACACCATGGGAGTTATTTTTTGATGGATCTAAGTGTCGAACAAGTTCTGGAGATGGAGTGGTGTTAATTCCACCCGACGAAAAAACTATTCCCTTATCCTATCGATTAAATTTCCTATGCACAAATAATACATTTGAGTATGAGGCATTGATCGCAGGTTTACAAGTTGCTTTAATATCTCTAAACACTAAACATATCAAGATCTTTGGTGACTCACAATTGGTCATCAAATGAATCAATGGTACATATCAAACTAGACATGAAAAATTATTAAAATACAAGGATCTTATAATGAGACTATTAGAAAAACTTGACTCATTCACCATTGATAATACCCCATGCAAAGATAATCAACATACAAATGCAATGGCGAGTGTAGCTTCTCTCATATCCCCACACGATCATTCCATAGACTTCACTTTCATTATCCATCCCATCATGAAACCCTTGATTGATACTTCGTTAGAAGACATTTTGGTGATACCTCAAGATGCTACGTGTGAATGGTATGATACAATATATAACTATTTGAAAGATGGTACCATTCCCGAACCTACTACAACGAGTACTCGAAAGTGTTTACGTAATATGGAAGCTAAATATGCGATCCTTAGAAATGCATTGTATAGAAGATCTTTTAATGGTCTCCTATTACAATGTCTTAGAGATTCTGAAATCCCTTTGGTGCTCAAACAAGGTCATGGTAGTGCCTGTGGAGTGTTGGTGTAATTAATTATTTAATTACACTTTAGCATAAGTTTACTTAGGCATAATTTATTTCCTAGGTTAATTATTATCCTTATCTAGTTGAGTTGTCTTTTTTCTCAAGATAAGATTAGGGTTGTGCATGATTTCCTTTTTAAAGGATTTTGTATTATTTGTAAAACAATTACTTTCAATAATCATTATTCTGGTTTTTTTCTTGCACAAATTTTCTCTGAGGGTTTACATAACATCTCTTGTTTTTTGTTCTGAATATCTGTTGCATGTGATAGGTGATTGCTTGCAGGTGATTCTTGGGGACTATGAAGTTGGTTTTTCAAATTCTACATGGTATCAGAGATCCAGACCTGTGGTTTCTTGTTCGTGATTTGAAGACATTCTCTCACAACATCCTTTTTTGTGCAAAGGTTTCAAATTAGGCTGATTTCTTGTAGATATGGGGGTAGCCTAATTATCTGTTCTTTTTTGGGCCAAACGAATGTCACCATCTCAATCAGAGCACCCAAAAACTACAGAAATTCCTTTCGTTTCATCAATTTTGGCAAAATTTGAAAAATAGGCAAAAAAAATTTAGCTAGAGAGGTCGTACGACCTCCCTAGCTTGCTTCTCGAGGCAAAAATTTCAAAAAAATCAAAAAAAAAAATCAAAGTTTTTTATTAAAAAAACCTATGCTCCCAATACAAATCAGGCCATGCCACCTAGCTAGGTGGTGACCACGGGTTTGCACCGCCCCTAGCGGCTGTCAGAAATGGTGCCGCCAGTCTGTAGGCCCCACGGGCTTATTTCCCCAGTTGACGGTCACATCGGTGACCGGGAGCCCCAACTAAGCCCCCCGCCAGACTAAGCCCCTGCGTCAATGGTCCTATTGCTGACCAGGAGCTACACGCTAGTCCCTAGTGGCTTTTTTCAGCAATGGTGGTCATATTGAATACCGAGGGCCAAAACAAAAGGAGCTGAACTTTTGCACTTGGTTAGTGCTAGAGGTTCCATTTTTAGGCCTTTTTTTCATTTTTGCATAACTTTTGCAAACTAAGGCTTTTTGTCAAAAAAAAGATATCGTTGGAAAGCTGGTTCAATGCTCTTTCTAGTGGTGGAGGTTTGATTTCCTTATTTTTCATTTTTGATACATTTTTCGCCTGTCAAAGCCATAAGTTGTTGTTTTCACTCTGGGAGGCATAACTTTTGTGTCCCGGCTCCGTTTTGCGAAAAAAAAAAGGTGTTGGAAAGCTAGTTCAGTGCTCTACATAGATCTCAAACCCTTTTTTTCATATTTTCTTACCAGGTATTTGATATTACTATTTTATCTCAACCTTTACTTTTTCAGTTATTTTCTTGCAAAGCATGCAATCAAGCTATTCTTTTGAGATTAGCGAGCATTGTTTTTTTATTTGAGAGTATATATTGTTGTTTTCTATCATGCATACACATAATATTGTACCCATTACTCCATTCAACTATTCTGGTTGGAAAAAACAAATGAAGATTCATTTGAAACACAAAGGGTTGTACAGGGTAAACATGGGTACAAAAATTGAACCTACAAGTGCTACTGAAAAGAGAAAGTGGTTTAATAGATGTGATGAAGCTTATGTTACTTTATGTCTGTCTCTTTCATATGACCTTTTTCATATAGAGTCTTTCAGTACACCAAATGAGATATGGACTACTTTGGAGTCTTTGTTTGGGAAGCAGGATACTATGAAAGGGTTTCAGTTAGAGAATGAGTTTATTGGCTTAAATCTTAGGGATTTTGACAGCATCCAAGAGTTTTTTACCAAAATCAAGTCTCTTAGATTGCTGTTGTCATAGTGTGGTGTTGAGAAAGAGGACTCTCAGTTGATATTGTCCATTCTTTCTAAGCTTGGACCAAATTATTTTGTTTTTGTATCTACCTTTTATGCCACTAGGGATGCACTTGGTACGAGATTCACTGTGCCATCTCTTAATGACTTTGCTTCATCTCTCACTCGAGAGCAAGCTAATTTAGCTAGCATGAGCATAGTGAAACCTTATTCCTCATCACAGACACTTATTACATCACATGAGCCCAGAGATTAGAAGGCTTCTATAGGCAAAGGCAAGAAATAGAAGAAAAAAAGGATTCCAAACCTCATGAGCAGTAGAAGGAGTCCTCAAATTCATCCTCCTCTTCTAATGGGAAATCATCTAAGAAGGACAAGAATACATGTACATGTTGCAAGAGGGAAGGACATGGAGAACATAATTATTACAAGGACATTGATGAGCTGAAACATCTTCAGAAACATCATATTGATTTTGCTTCTAGGATGTCTGCATCATCTTCTTCTCCTCATTCTTCTTCATAACACAGGCACAGCTAGTTTACATACTTCATCAGATATGAAGGGACATGCTCTTTGTGCTTCTTCAGGTATTGGATTAGGGAGATGGCTTCTAGATTCAGGAGCATCTCATCATATGGAATCTTCGCAGTCTATGTTCACTTCCTTTGAGGCTTGCACTATGTGTCCCATTTTGATGGGAAACAACACTTACATGACTGTTATAGGGAAGGGGTATATTAGTTTTGGGGACCACTCCTTTCAAGACGTCTTGTTTTTCCCTCACTTGACAAACAACCTTCTTTCCATTTATCAGATCACACATGGAGGCATTGGGAGATTTGTGGAGTTCACACCTGATTCGGTTATCATCAGAGACTTGGAGAGTAGAACAATTATTGCTATTGGGATAGTGGATCACTCATCTCGATTGTATTCCTTCATCAAATTTTCTACTGATGGTGCTTCTGTTCCTACAACTGTTCCTCAAACTTCTAGTGTGCATCATCATTTAGAGGAGAGATTTGGCTTCTTGAACATTGGTATTACTTTGGATCCTATTCTTGAGCCTTCCATTCCATCTCCTCCCCCTCCTATTGCTATTGTTGTGGCTACCAATGTGGCTTCTTCTATTTTAGTGTAGCAAGATCTTGTTGATCATCCATCTTTGGAGGCTACTCTTGAGTCTTCACCTCCTTTGGCTTCTTCATTTGTTGAGGTCACACCTACTTCTGTGGAGACATATTGGGATGCACCTACTTCACCTTCAAAGATTGCTTTCATTTGACCTCTTCCCTCTCACTTCTTTCAAAAGATGCGGTTTCTTTAGTCTTATTGGAGCTACTTCATTCTGGGGGGCTATGTGGCCTCTTTCTTCCTCTCTTTTGGGGGGGTTCTTTCATGTATCTTTGTGGTGGATGGTGTCCTTGGGAGTTCTCATGGAGTCCTCCATCTTTCATCACTTAGTTAGTTTGCATTCTATTTTTGGGAGGAGTTTTGCTCCCATGTGGTTTTCCCCTTTACCTCGTTTGATTTTTTCATGCCCATAATTTTTGCTAGAAAAACCCAACAATTTTTCTTTTTAGCCCATTAATTAAGCTAATTAACACTCTCAACATTTGAAGTGTAGGAGTTAAGGAGACATTGTTCGATTTCGTTACTAACTAACGAGCTAAATACAACCATACTATTACAAACTTGTTCACCTATACTTAAGGAACTGACAAATAACTATGTTACATTCATGCCTAGAATTAAAGATTAAAATATCAATAAGGTGTTACTTGTACTATTAACATTGACCCTAATACCCATGTTAGTATAAACTTAATGTTGCTCCCCAAACAAATGGTAACATGATTACCGCATTACCTTTAATGTTATTATTGACTCTCCATGATGTGGGTTCACATGAGGGTACCAATATTATACCATTATTGACTGTAAGATATCAGTTCTTTATAGGTTTTTAAATGATAATTATTAATCCTACTGATAAGAATATTAATTAACACTCCCACATGACATTAATATCTTTAGATAGAATTATATTAGCATGAAATTGTTCAATTATCCCTTCCATATTTATATTAATATTACTTACCAATAATCATATACATAAAGATATTTGAATTATTTAACTACTATTTTCTTCATTTTAATCTCATAAGCTAAAATGATATAAATTCCAATATTTGAATTTCTTCCCATTTAAGTATTAATATTAATTTTCACTTTAATATCAATTTGAAATATAAACCAATAGGTATTAACATTTCCAATGAAATCCCCAATATCGCTAATGTTGAAACACACGAGTACATTTCTTATCCCCTAATGCTAAAGTTGAAACACATGAATACATTACTTATCAATATTGACACTAGTATTTTTAATATTATTAGTTATTGGATTCCTTACCATATTGAAATTATGACTTTTGTTAACATCATTCTTTAATAAATTTCACCCTTTTTTTATATTAAATAATATAATTATTAATACTAATTACAATGCATTCTTATTATTATTAAAACCCATCATGTAGATATTATTATATTATTATCAATACTAGTAATTCCTCTAATGCCAAATTATTACTCATTTAGAGTAATCCTTTAAGATAATTTAAGATAAACATTAAATATAGCACCAGAGATAGTGCTCATCAAACCAAAGGACTTATCATTTAAAAATAAATAAATAAATACATTTTTCTAATAATTTTATTACGATATAAGACAATTATTATCTGTTGCACATAGTAAGTTATAGCCAACCCCCAATTCAAACTCTTAATATTACCTAGAGATTAAGTATAGCTAAGCCTAACACATTATTTAAAGTTTGAAAGTGAAAGCATTTAATTTATTCAGCTGCATGAATTTTTCCCAAATATCTCTTCAGGATATGTCAGATAGGTAATTACTACCAAATAGTACTATCAATTAATTAATTGACAAATATTATATAATACTTCTTTTAGAACCAATGTGTGAGGTAACAGGTAAAATGAATGATAAATAAGAGTGGTTTCAAACCCTAAAAGTCTTATGCCATGACGCCTACAGGTACAATGACCCTGAAGAATAAGGAGGCGACAGAGGCAAAGGTAAAATCCAGGTACAAAGAGGAGGCACATGGCGGCGATGCAGCAGGGAGAGGGAGAATGTACAGGGGCTTGCAACCAGTATATAGATCTATTAGATTTTCATTCAAATATTTTTTTTTTCTTTTCTTTTACTTGTAGAATATCATCGCCTGCAATCAGATGACCCCAATGTTCTCTATTTTTATTTTGATTTGTATTTGCTATTGTTATGCACAACCAACAATATGTGTTATACTACTATGAATATTCCCCTATAAGTCATTGTTTTATTTATTTTATTTTTCACAACTTTGCTAAAATAACAGTTTATTTGCTGCAATCACATTTTAAAACTGTGGTTTTAAATTTATAAAGGTTAATGTATTGGTTTTATTCTTCAGCATAAAAAGAATTATTTATGAATATCCTGCATATTCATTTGATTTTGGCACAGGGAAGGGTTAATCCATGATGCAGGTGGGTGAGTACTAAGAGTTTTGTTCAAGGGTTGCAAATTACAGATTCATGGAGATTTGCACACAGAAATGCCCAGTCTTAATCTCACTCTTTTATTTATTTATTTTTAAAAATGCCTAGCCTGTAATCTCACTCTTTTATTTTAATTAATTAATTTATTTTTGCAGCAACTATCAATATGCTGCGTGTTGCACAAGGTTTCTTTCTATTTTATTTTTCAATGCCATTAATAGTTTCTTTACCCATATATGTGTTAAAAAAATAAAATAAAATAAAAATACACAAAGTATATATATAGATAATACTGTGTAGTAAATCCATCATTTTACCTTCCTTCTTGTGCATTTTACTTTCTCTCCCATATTGCAATATGAATTTTGTGTCAAATTTTATATTATTATTATTATTTATTTATTTTTGTTGATTGCAGGACAAACTCATGCCTGTGTTTGATTTTATTATGAGAGAGGCGGAGAGTTGCTGCACATCTGCTGGTAACCAAAAACTTTTGAGTTTATTTTTTTTTAAAACCAAACTAATATTTACTTTTGGACTTCCAATGTTTCTTAGTATTTAAAATATATAAAAGGAAACTTCTTATTTTATATAAATCTCTTCTAACAGTTCAAATATGTAAATCTTTGTTTTCTTTATTTATTTCCATATATATATTTTTAATTAATCTCTTTTTCTAATTAAGGTTTAAACTAACCATAACAATGTGATATTAAATATATATTATAGATATATATGCAATATATATTATGTTATATATGCAATATATATATTTATATTAAATATATTACTAAAGAGCATTCATAAAATGTAAAAAAAAAAAAAATCTCTTTTCAATGAATCTATTTAGCAAAACATTACTTAGTCTTATATGCATCACTTGTGAATTGACTACTAAAAAGTAGGCAGAAATTTTGGTAAGTTTTATAGAGAAAACATTGCCACATCTATTCTACCTAGATTTATATTTATATTTTTTTTTTGTAGAGAAGAAAACAAATACCTTTTTAAGTATTGAAGTTGTACACATGGATAACTCTATAACTTTATTTATTTATGCAAAAAAATTAAACTTGCTTTTTTTTTGTTTATTTCTAAACAAGGAAAATACAATTACATAATCAAAACTTTCATAGTATCTACAATAAGAAATATTTTTCTACATTTTAAAGTATTGTATCTTGGATGAACACCTTTATACTTTTAGCAAAAGGAGGTTAAACATTTTCATTTAAAACTTTAAACATCATTTGCAAAGGCTCACTTTTGTTAACATAGCCTCTTTATACCTTTCCATCAAGAACACAATACACCATTTTCTTTTACAATATGAGTCCACAATCTAGCATTTTCACTATGGGCAAACACCAAACTCTCTCATTTAATAAACAAGGGTTTCAAGTAGAGGCATCAAGAGATAGAATCAACTCTTTTTTTTTTTATCAAATTTTTATAAGGAATACATGCTAATGAATAATGCTTGCTCTAATACATATTTCACTCCTAAATAAAATACTATATTTCCATATTACAACAATATTTGAGATTACAATGAATACACACAAATGAATAAGGTTTGCTCTCCACCCTACCGTAATGGCGTCGTGGAGCCTCGTGGGCTCTAGCCATACCCCCGAGCAAGGTTTTCTTTTAACTCCATTATGATGAATGGAGCTTTCTTCAAAATTTTACAAGTGATAAAATATAACATAGCATCAAATCTCATGCTTCTAGTTTCTCTACTCTTTATTCTCAACCATGATCCATACAGCATACCACTTTCTTACAGAAAAGAAAAATACACAAAAGAGAAAATGGAAGTAAGAGAGAACTTATCTATTTTCTCCAAGTGAGGGAACTAAACTCTTTTATCCGTCTTCCTCTCCAAACCAAGCCATTTTCATCATTATATTTCCAAAGAGATGGACTCCGCTCTTTTTCTCATTCTTTCTACAATCTTCATTCAAGTTCTCCAAGAGGAGAAGTGGGCAATACCCAAATCTTCCATCTTCTTGAGATATATAGGAATCCTCCAAACCTACACTCTTTCCCACAAGTGCTCACACATATGTGAGTCTTGTGCTTTTTGGGAGTGGAAGGTTGAGAGTGATAAGTCACTCTTCCCAAGCCCCAACACTTTTTGAATTCGTCACATTCATGAATGTGGACCTTTGAGGGGTTTTTTCACACTCCAAGGACAAGTTCACATGTCAAAAAGGTTCCAAACCCATAGGTATAGGTCCTAGGGGTCTATTCTTGTTCAAAAACCAAGGAAATTGACTCAATAATCCCTTTTCAAAACCTACACAAGAATCTATACAAATTTTGATCCTAACCAAGGGTTCCAACCCCAACCAAACTCACATCACATGTCCTACAATTAAATTCTACATAATCACCCAACCAATAATAAAACCTCAAACCCTTCTAAGTCAAGTAGGGCTACACTTAGAACTTTCCAAAGATGTATTTGATTTGATTCCAACATTTATCTATCCTCCTATTTGCATATTTGATTCCTGCACATTACCAAAGTCAGCATGATTAGATCATATATCTCTTCATTTTATTAACTAATCCAATTCACATAATTTTCACTCATGAAATATTTACTCATTAATACACCAAATGAACCTAATGGTTCAATTTTTATTATAATCAAAGGAAATACACACATACTCCAATACAAGAATATAGTCAATGAAATAGTCACTCCATCATTTTGTTTACCACCTTAGTAATTCATTTTAAACTCTTATAACATTAAGGATGAACCATTTACCAAAATTTAATATGCTAAATAACCCAACACTTTAAAGTTATATCCAACAATTCACATGTGCATCTATCATAATTAAATTAAGGTTAATGTCCATGAATCCTAAAAATATTTTTATCATTCATTTCATCATAATTATAATCTAACTACTTGTTTGATTGAAATAAAATGGGGGATACAAAATGGGGTCTTACATTCATGATAGCATAAGCAAGAATATTATCAAATAATCACACTATTTTTCATCTATAATACATCTTACCATCTATTTAGGATCACATAAAACATATTAGGACTTTACTAATCACATGCAAAGTGGGACCTTATAGATTTAGTTTGCATTGCATTTGTAAATGAGTACCTAATCAGGCCTTGTTGCCGGGACTCATCTCTTGCATAATAATTTTCTTCTCCCTAAGTTGTACTTATGTGGGGGTGTTGGTGTAATTAATTATTTAATTACACTTTAGCATAAGTTTACTTAGGCATATTTGATTCCATAGGTTAATTATTATCCTTATCTAGTTGAGTTGTCTTTTTGCTCAAGATAAGATTAGGGTTGTGCATGATTACCTTTTTGAAGGATTTTGTATTATTTGTAAAACAATTACTTTCAATAATCATTATTCTAGTTTTTTTCTTGCACATATCTACTCTGAGAGTTTACAGAACATCTCTTCTTTTCTTTTTTTAATATCTATTGCATGTGATAGGTGATTGCTTATAGTTGATTTTTGGGGACTGTGAAGTTGGTTTTTCAACTTCTACATGGAGGTCATTTTGGAGGACGATTGTTAGTGAAAAAACCTATTCATATGGGTTATTATTGGAGACATATGGAGAAGGATTTCTTTGCCTATGTTAAATGATTTCACAAATTCCAAGAGCATAGAAATTTGATCCACACTCCTACTACTACGCTCCATGCCAATGTTCCTGTTTGGTTGTTTTTAGTATGGGGGTTAGATCTTATTGGATAAATTCCATTGCCTTCTTCTACTGGACATGTGTTTATCATAACCACAACAGACTGTTTCATGAAATGGGTGGAAGCTATTCCCCTCCATTCTACAATAGCTAAAGCAATTTGTCATTTCATCTTGGACCACATAATTGCTCACTTTGGACTGCCTTCGACAATCATTTCATACAATGGAACCCCATTTAAGAATAACAACATTTAGACATTTCTTGAAACATTCAATAGTCAACACCACTTTTCTACACTGTATTATCTTCAATCGAATGGACAAGATGAAAATACTAATAATATTCTTGAACAAATCCTCAAGAAAACTATCACCAAGCATCATAAAGATTGGCATACAAAACTATCTTATGCACTTTGGGATTATAGAACTAATGTTCGATCATCCATAGGAAATACCCCTTATAACCTTTTTTATGACTCTGATACGATTATTCCCTTGGAGTTAGAAATTCCTACTTTGTGAGTTGCTCTCTAATATCTTTTCAACGATGACAATTATCAAGATCAATGATTATATCAACTCAAGATTCTCAATGAACAACACATTAACACCCTTGAACATCTCCAAGATCATATCAAACAATTACATTGCAAACAAAACATTCATGTCATCTCTCGCTCATTTTCTAAGGGATATTTTGTTCTTATTGAAAATCAACGAAATGCTCATGCTGACAATGAAGATTAAGATAAATTCAGCCCTAATTGGTTGGGACCTTACATAGTTGATACCAATTATGGGTCTAGTGCTCATCTCTTAACGCAGTTTGATGTAACACCTCTTAGGGAACCCATTAATGCCACACATTTGCGTTGGTATTATCTCTAATCCCCTTTGAATAGTATGGTTGATATATTAGTGTTGTTTAAAGTTATTTGATGTTATTCTAAATAACTTTCACATTGCTTCATTCTTGACAACTAAATTTGTGTTTGTCTTGAACACTAAAGTAATTATTTAAGTTCATTTTATAATTTCTTTAGCCCTCATACTATTAACATTCTTGTTGTGTTAAGTTAGATCCTTAAATTAGTGTATTTAATTTAACATATTCTTTTCTCATTATCAATGTTGTATGTATGCTAAAACTACAATATGATTTACAATAGATCACATCAATCTTGTTAAATCATGTAGCCATTAATTAAATACTTTTACTATAAGTCATTTAATTAATCACATAGCATTTACCATCCACATAAAGAGACACACCATCATAAAATCATATGTGCATGTCTATATATATATATATCAAAGTTTAATATACATCTCAAAATCATATGCAATGTCATAGTGGCTTGTGAGAGCTAGACGCATCAGGATTTGGAACTCATGATCCAATCCCTGGACATCGTGATCATGAACTACCGAGTCTAAGTTCATACTCTAGACCCTGTAGTCGACCAACGGATATAAGCAGCTCATATTCCATCTGATCCCTCTCCGCTTTTGCCTATGCTAGCTCTACATGCGGTCTCTCTACCTTTGTCGAGGTCTGTGCTAACTGTAGTGTACTCTCAACTTGATGGAGTCATATCCTCATGCTCTCATACACTACCCGTAACCTTGTAAAAGGTCTGAGTGACTATGAATATTCCTCCATAATTGGTGGAGACAGATAGTCAGGATCCATCTCCTCCTTGTCGATGGATGCAGGAACTATCTCTTTGGCAACCTAACGATATAACTCTTGCTAGTCTCTCATTACTCCTACAAGATAGACAATGTACACAATCAATAACACATCATTATGATATACATATATAAAAATAAAGCATAAATCACTAAAGGACATGCGTAAAATCAAATATCATCACCTATGTCTCCAGATGCATGAGGAATATCAACTTCTTCATTTTTGGGGGGCATGGAGTATGTGCTAGCCTCTCTCTAACTTTGAGTGTTCATGTTCGCTGTAGTTTTTTCCTATGATCTAGTCCTATAGGTATGTGAGGAATCTCCATGCTCATACCGATCCTCAATAGAAACCTCCTCATCCTCACTTAGGGGTGGATCCTCCTCGTAGTAATCATCCTACTCATCATCCTCCCCTCCATCCTGGTCCTCATAGTCAAGATCAGCCTTAGACTGGTACTCCTCATTGATCACATCTATAAAAATATCTGTTGGCCTATATCGTACCTCCTATGCTCTCTCCTCTAGTTCATCACCCTCATCTGCTACTAGCTTTGCATCACCTATAGGGAAATCCATAGGGAACACAGGAGCTAGTCGTGCATATGACCACCACTCCTCATGCTTGTCTGTGTTGTTGACATCATCAGTGTCAGATGCTAGTGGTTGGTCATGATCTGAATCATCAGAATCACTCTCACAAACAAGATCTATAGTAAACCAAACACTATCACCTGGCCTCTAGGAACTCCGCACTGATCCTCTAATGAAAGGGCATGCCCTCGGTGGTGTCTGCACTTGTCCAAACTATCCCATGACTCTCCTGTAATAGAAAGGTCGTACAACATAGTCATGCCTCCCTGCTAGATACCTATCCATCTACATCCCCCGTAACTATCCAGTGGGATCTAGCCACTATAAAGTGAGTAGATAAGGTCTCCATAGGATCTTGTCCTCTTCCATCTGGTTAAATCTCACCCCCCAAAAGATTAAATCCCCATACCGCCACAAACATCATAAGGGATAGTCGAATGCTCATGGATAACGTGCAACTATAGTACAAGGATATTTGATAGGCCTCACACATGTGATATGCTCAAGGCACCACACCTATAGTAGCATACAATGGACCATATGCCGATCTCTCAAAATAAAAATTGAGGAAGATCATAATACAAGTGTGCTAGAATGCAATGACCAGAGGCATAAACTATCCTCCACTCATACATCCCTCGTATCAAATGTACTATTCCCCCATCCAAGTGTGTTGCTCCTCCATCTAGATAGAGAACTAATGCCATTGTATGCATCATAATCCATCTAACCACAGGAGCTCATGAATACAACAACATGGGAAACTTGATCCACACTCTAACCCTCTCATCATGTATCGAACCACATAGACAATTTTGTATATCTCTCTTCTTCTTTTAGAATGATCGATCCCCCTGAAAATATACCTGCTCTTCCTGAATGGGAACTCAAAGAATGTGGTGTACATCCTTGAGAGTGATAGTAATTTCCCTAGTAGGAATATGAAAGGTACAAGTTTCTACATCCCAACGCTCACATAGAGCCATAAGCATGTATCATGGTATCTCATAGGTGGCATAAGATATGCCCAATAGATACCCATTGACTATAAATTCTCTACCTTTATTGTTGATAGCATTGGTGCGTGATCTCTAAAAAATGTGAGCTATCTTCCCCCTAGCCGCTGTCGCGACCAGGTGGGGACATATCAAAATAATCACAAAATGCTCTGAATTTCACATAATATCTTCAATTTTCATATTACTCATCAAAAAATTGTGCTAAATTCAATCTAGTGTGCTTTTCTAATGGCCCTAGACACTTTAGAACCCTTTTTGGATATTTCACAAAGAAATGAGACACTTCACGAAGAAATAGGACACTTCACGAAGAAATGGGACACTTTGCAAACAAAAGGGACACTGCGAAAAAATGGGACACTTCGTAAACTTTTTTCCAAGAACCCTAAATTAACCTATCCATGCATAAATATCATTAAATTATTAAAAAATTACAAGGAGAAAGTTGCAGAATTGACTCACCTCATGATACAGCTCGCAACATGCCACCTGCTCATGAAGATCATTCAGCCGCAAAGGTGTGTAATCTCATTTGCTTGACATGTTCTTCTCTCACTCGTCACTCTCAAGCTAGACAAAGGTAAAATGAAGAGTAAGTGAAAAGTTACTTTCTTCTCCTTCTTTTATTTACTTTTCATCTCTTTTTACTTTTAACATATTCACATACAGTTATTATATTTTCAAAAACTCATAATGTAGATATTCTTTAAATCAACATAACAAGAGCTAGGGTAATCCATTTTCAACATTGTTTGATGCATTGGAATTGTGATTCCGTACTTGACATCATCAATCATCTATCATTATGTGGCATGGTACTTCAAAATTGTTGTGCCCTCAACACACATGCCTCGTTTAGAAGGGGGACCCTGTCTTTCCTTCGCCTTGCCAAATATTTTTGTCGCCGCCTCATTTTGCATGCCCCCATTTTGGTGTCCTAAGTGCCCAGAGTGCCTCCAAGGTCTTATCTTAAGTTGACCATGTTTCACTCCCTCCAAAATTTTCTAAGACCTAGGTCCTCATGAAGTTCCCTTGGCACCCTCCAGGCTTGGCCTCTTAGGTTTCTCATCGTGGGTTTCCCTTTGGTATTTGTAGTTCCAAATGGCCAAAGGACCTTGTCCTTCTGTGTCTCAGGCCCTAGTGCTTCATTCACCATTTCTCTATTTCTTCGGTGTCTAAGTTTAAATGTGTTGCTTTGAAACCTTCTGAACCTAGCCCGTCGGGATGCTCTTATTAGACTTTCATTTCTCTTCCACTATTTTTAATGGTCGTCCTTCAACAGCTTCCCACTGCTCAAAGTCTGACATCCTCACCATCACCTTTCTTAGCTAATTTTCAAGTGACCATTTGCAGACGGATTTCTGGACAATGGGGTCCAGCCCACCCATGACTGTTTTTGAAATTTGAAACCACCAACCTTTGGCCCACCATACACTCATTAATGGCCAACATTTAATGTCGTGTTTTCTATAAATAGGCTGGTTGACCTATCATTTCTGCATGAAAGGTTGTTCAAAGCTAGTTTAGAGAGGTCTAGAGCCCTCGTCGCCTACTTCCTTTGAGCTCGCTACTATCCTTCATCATCCCCTGGTGGATTCAACAACTTTATTCACTAAGTTCTTGTGGTAGGTTCACCATCCTTACTCCCACTTTGTTTTCTGGTGATTTCGCATTAAAATAATTGATAAATGGGGATAAAAATGCATCCATTTGGTAGAGGAAGATGAAGACTAAAAAACCCATGTTGTGAAACTTTGAGAAACCCCCTCAAATTTCCTTAGAAACAAATCTAGAACTTCACTTCCCTAGCCCCATCCTTTAAACAAAGCTTTAAAGCTCTCCGGGCCTAGGACTTCCCTTCACCATCAATAAAACATGAAACTAGAAAACCTTAATACAACAAAGTGCCCTCTTGGGTTTGCCATCTCAGAGAGCTCTCATCTTTTCATTGTGTGGACTTAACGAGATTTGGATTCCATGACTCCATTCATGATCTCTAAGCCCACTCCTCTAGGATTCCATCCCCAAAATGTCATTTATCTTTCACTGTTTCCTTAACGGTATATAGGATCCATTTGTCTGAGCTTCGGGATCCGTCCCTCTGCTTGCCACCTAAGTCAAAAGAACGAACTGCCTTATCCTTAGTATCCTCTGGGTCCTGGTCTGCGGAGTTCCATCTACAGGTGTCTGTTGCAATATTTTCATTTCTTCACAACCACCGGAGGATTGTCTTTTGTCCTCTAGACCCTGAACATATCAGTGCTATGTGAGTAAAAATGATGAAAAATAAGTCTAGCCTTCGTCGGGTCCCTTCCACCGGACCCTCACCATCGGGACTCCATCCAGTTTTGGCTGTCACTGAAGGAAAAGAAAGTCCATCTATCTGACCTTCGGGGCTTGGTACCCCCATTACCGATGCAACTCAATGAAGAAAACTGAAAGCCAAGTTCATGTCCAGGTCCAGTTCATCAGGTTACTCCCATCAGACTTCTGCCCATTGATCACCATTCCAAATGATAATTCTTTCCCCACTTCCTAACCCTTTTGATCTGAACATTTAATCGAGTAAGGAGTTATGCTGACTACCCTTCAGCCTCGTAGGTCCTAGACCCCATAATTCTACCCTTGAAACACTGTTTCATCAAGGCCATCTCAAATCTAGAAACAAATCTTGACCCACATGCTCAAGTTGGACCCTCTCCTACATGAACCTTTGAAATCATCTTAATCTGAAGGCCAGAGAAAACATGTAAATTGCCTTGCCCTGTTCACCCTTCAAAACAACCATCTTGCCAAAGAAGTTCGGCCCCTAGGGTCTAGATCGACTGAATTCCTTCCAGCAAATTGCTAACGACATTCTTGGGTAAATTTTTGATTTCTTGAATAATGTATCATCTAATCTGACTCCATCCATAGGGATTTTGGTTAAAATTTGTGTCTTCATGCTTGATTATGCTCATCACGCCTTTGTTTGCAGGATATATGGAATCGGGCACAGGACTCTTAGGGGTAGCTACAGAAAGGGACAAGGGAAAGAAAATAGGTAGAGCTCCTCTTGGAAAAGAGGACAAGGATCAAATGAAGTACCAGTTCTAAGGGGAGCCATTGCATTCAAAGGTCATCAGGGATTGGAAGGAGATTACAGATACCAACATTGGGTACATTGACATTGATGAATTTAAATAAAGAGTAAGAATCAGTCCTAAGATAGAAAATGATAGATTGATCAGAGGTAGCAAAATTGCAAAGGCTGTGGGCTTCCCTCAGAATCAGTCCTAAGACAGAAAATGATAGATTGATCAGAGGCAGCAAAATTGCAAAGGCTGTGGGCTTCCCTCCATCTCTTGTCACCCTTGAGCTAGTAATGGCTTGCAGGGCAGCATACCAAATGAAAACTAGAACCATTGTAGATAGAGATGGGAACATTCTAGCTAACATGTCGAGTGAAGCAATAACAAAGACCTTCCACATTCCTACCTTCGGGGAGATGGAGATCCCTACCATCAAAGATTGCAAGGCAATGTGGGATCAGGGCCCAATTGGATGTAAGAAACTTGTAAACCAATATTGGTTAAAAGAGAGAAGGGGCAACACTGCTAAGGTTCTATAGGAGCTCTTTCGTAGTGATTTCCTTGAAGACTATCATGATCTAGTAACATTGCCGAGTAGAATAATGGGCCTTCCTACTGTTGCATACTTTCAAGAATGGATGGTCTAATTTGTTGAGAAAATTCTTCATGGAAAGGAGGATGATACCATGTAGACCACATTCCACTCGGGAGGGATAATAAGAGATTGCTTCCACGAGCAGTTCATGAATGTTAAAAAGACTTGCAAGATTTATATGACATCTTACTTAGTTTACTCGTTGGTTTAACAAAGGAAGTATAGTGAATTTTTTAGGGCTCTAGGGAACTCAAAGTCTATAATAGATACCTTCAATTATAGTTTAGAAACTTCAATAGGGATTATTGCAGGGTGAATGACGCTTTCATAGGTCATATTATCAGGTTGCTTGGAGGTGATTTTGAAAGGCAAGTCTCCCACAGTGCTTGCACTTTCCTCAAACAATATTCCTTCTTATTCATCTAATATCCCAATTTCACATACATCAATGCTTAGGGCTTCACAAAAAGGCTGAACAAACTGCCTCAGTACCCTAACAACTGGATTATATTGTTAGAACTCTCTCGGTAGTTGCAACATGTACACACCCTTCTTAGCAACAAGAATTTGGTAGGGATCCCATATCCCCTTTCTTTTGGCCAAGGGATTTATAAGCTACATACCTCTCAATGTGTAGGGAATTCAGAAAAGGAGCTAGCTAAGTATCATTTCCAACTTCATACCGCCTGTCCATGAATGGACCCTTATGGGCATATAAGAAAGGCACTTGGACCCAACTACACCCATCTGCACCATGTTGAAGATTTCTAGGAAAATTTCCAAGATGATAAGGAGGTGAACATGAGGCATTATATGTGAATGATTTCCTACTTTGTGAAAAGAGTGAACTTGTTCCCTGTGCCCGATCAAGTTCAAGAAGATGAGAGCACAATTATGGATCCTAGGTACAATGCAATCACTAACTTGCTGCTATCATTGATAGAATGGGACAAGCAAGAGGTCGATGACCTCGATATCATAACTAAGCCAATCAAAAATCATATAAGAGAATGGGTCAATAGGTAGGTTGCTTGATTGAAGGAGAAAGGAGTCATCTTGACCTATCAAGGGCTCAAAAGTGACCCTAGTGCAATAGATGATGGAGCTGCTATAGCCTCAATAGAAGAAACATCTAGAAAGGCTAACCCGAAAGTGTATGTAAGAAAGGCTGTGAAAGGTGAACCCTCCAAAAAACATAAAAGGTCGGGCGGTACCCATGTAGTGCCTGTTATTCAGGAGGACCCACTCCATGAAGGGGATGAAATGGAAATGGATTAGCCCAAATCTCCACCGGCTACCTCTGTCACTACTGCTCCTCTACCGATGTCTCAAGGTATGGTGGCTAGCTCCCCGCTTGCGATGGACATCGCAGTCCACCTTGCCACTTCTTCACCAACTGGGCTAGTCATGGTGATTGATTATTCTTCCACCACCACCTCTCCACTCTCCTTTGCCTCCATGTCTTTGACCAGGTCACTTTCATTAGTAGAAGCAACAATTCCAATGCCAACACTCTCGCTCCCAGAGGCTTTTCCATGGCACATGCAAAATGCTCCCTCAAGAATTTTTGAAGTATTATTGAATCTAGCCATTCCGGCTGCCCTGACACAAGTCCTTGCTAGTACTCCATTTTTAAAGCCCCCAACTAATCCCCTGGAGATGAAGGCCATGATGGAAATATCATTAGAATGGGAAAGGCAAGAGATTGAAGTAACAAAAGAATTGGAAGAGGAATCAAATGAATATTACGAGCACCCAGAGTTCCAACATTTGTAGATTGATGAGGCGGTCCGTGAAGAAGAGGAAGCAAAATCATCCAAAAGAGAAGAAGAAGAAGAAGACTCCAGTGCAAAATATATTGTATAAACTTTTGATGCCGACCTTGAGGAAGAGTTGGCCCTACAACTAAAGGATGTCGGAGAGGAAATTGAAAGACCACCTTCCGAGGAAGGAAGAAAGGAAGGCGATAAAATGGAAGAAAACATGGGACTTCCAATAGGTGAACAACAAGAACAAGGCCCCAAACATAATGAAGAGGAACCTCTCTCAGGGGGATAGGAAGAACATGAGAGGAAAGAGCATGAGGATGTGCCACCTCTACGTGAGGAAGAGGAGAATAGAGAAGGAAAACTTGAGGAAGAGATTCAAATAGACAAGAGCACTAAACTAGAGCAGCCTGAAGAATGTGGGTGTGAAGGTGAGCATGATGAAGAAAATGAAGAAAAAGAAGAAGAGGAGGCTGAGAGGGAAGAAATTCCCAAAGAACGCCTACCCACCAAATCCCTAATCAAATGTTTGGTATTCCTCCAAGACTTTGATGAAGAAGGAGAAGACACCAGAGTGGAGAAGAAGCCCAAAATCAGATCCAAGGTGATGATGGATGCTTTTGGATCCTGAACTGTGCAAGTAGCCACACTAGTGGTAGGAAAAGAAGGGATAGGCTATAATGTATCCACCATTGATTTAGGGATAGCCACTAGAGAGAAAAAAGTGGAGCATATGTAGGAGTCTATTGCCATGATAGTGCACCTGATTCAGTAGGATAAAATCTCGAAGGAAGATCTCAAGGGACAAGTGGTTGATCTAAAACCTTACATCTAGAAGTGGTTGTCAACAAAGGAAATGCCTACCACATCTAGAAGTGGTTGATCTAAGAACTTACATCTGTAGGAGTCCGTCGCCACGATAGTGCACCTGATTCAGTAGGATAAAATCTCAAAGGAAGAGCTCAAGGGACAAATGGTTGTCAACAAAGGAAATGCCTACCACATCTTTAGCCCTACCATAGTTGCTGTGAAAAGAAAAAAAAGACAAGCTTGAAAAGAGAAAGAACTTGGATAAGACCATGGAGATCTGATTCTTGCAGGTCTTGTACGTAAGAAACATGGGAATTGATCATGCTATGAGGACAAAAAAAAAGTTCTTAGATCTATAGAAGTCTCTTGAGGGTACAAGGAAACTCTGTACCGACATCCTGTGGAGATACAAGTACACTTACCTAAAGATTGAGGTGATTCTCAAACTTCCAAGTGTGACTTGGGAAAATGAGCTTGCATTCAAGAAGGATGATCATTGGCTAGTGGATGTATGGAAGTGAGATTTTGTGAACCAAAAGGAAAGGATGGAGTAGGTACTCAACAAAGTGGATCCAGACATTGAGTGGGTTAAGGAAGTCAGAGCAGATTGAACTCGATACTTGAAGCTAATGACGGGCTATGATATGCTTGTCATGTAGATTGATCTAGAGAAAATAAAGCCCCATTTCCAGAAGAAGATGGAAGATGGGATGTCAGATGAAATCACCATTGATTTCATGAGCTTTGCTGCCCAAGCCTTCACCCAATTAGAGTTGTTCAAAGACCACACTACCAAGTATGATGAAGACTGGGAAGAGCTCACCAACAAGTCCAAAGAGTGGAGTTACCAAGTGTTGCGATCCAAAATCTTAGAAGTTGATAAGCTCCAACCGCTGATCCTAAAATTCAAAGAATATGCTATTTTGATGAAGCAAGAGGGAAACCCTATTATTGATGAAGAATTCCTCACATAATAGCTCCAACAAAAGGAAATTAGCTAAAAGACAAAATGCTACAGTGTTGCCACTAGAAGACAAAATAGGGATGAGGACAAAATGTATTTGAAAATTTAATATATTGTGGGGTAGGTGGAACCCTAATTTGTAATGAACTTGGCCACACAATGACAATTAATCTTGGACATTCATTCTAATTTTTGGAAACTATAAATAGGGGGTCTCCTTTCATTTTCAAGAGAGGATTGAATTGTTGTAATGACACGCTATAGAAATTTTAATAAAAATACATTGACTTTGGTGGATTTCTGAGTTTCTTTGCATGTTTCATGATTCATGTCCAATAGTTAGTTGATCTAGTTAGATTTACATTGTTGTTTAGTTAGTTATGGATCGCTTTGATAGATTTGGTAATGCTATTCTATGGTTGTGAAGATCTCTATTGTGTAGATGCCTTCCTAGTCCATGCTTTTTGTTGTTTGCTACTAGTAAATGGATGCGTAAAGTTAGCCTAGACTTAAATTCAAAGCTTCTTTAAAATTTTATCTTTTTTCATGCATGTATATGGTGGATGAATGGTAAAATATTTGTAGACCTTAAAAGATAGCAAAAATTTCATGATACTGTATATTTCTTGGTTAAGTTAAATTATGTTTGAAGGAAGTTGTCCACAGTAGAAACCTCCATGATTATTGTTCATGGTTGCAAATCTAGGAACCTCTCCTCTTCTTGACACTTTTCTTCTTTTTTAGTAATAGCCTATGCTAAGGTTCATTGCACATTCTAAAGCCAAAACTTAAGAAAAACATTGGAGTTCTAGATTGTTGTTTGAACCTGCAGAAAAGTGCATATTAACTTCCATCCCAAGGAACTTCAGTTCTCAAGATCCACTTCACTTGATCTAGTTTTGTAAGTATGCCCTATGATTACCAACAAAATCACATCAATTATCAATTGAGGAATTCCATGCAAGTCATGACCTGACACCTGAGAGACCTTGGGGTGATTTTCAACAACTTCTTGTAGGAAGTCTCCTTTCAAGAGAGGTAGTGCACCTATGCATTACCTATGTTGAGAAGTGCATAAAAAACACATCAATAGAAATGCCCAATGATATGATGTTTCTTATTCGATGTGGCTAGATTGCTACCTTGATTCCACCTTCGTAAATCAAGCAGAATCAAGGGGGTGCATACATCTACCCTTGAATTGGATTCCTAAAAGTTAAATAAAAGGATTTTTGAGCAATTAACGAATGTGTGTTTTAGGATGTAGTTCCTAATGTTGTGGTTGTGCAAATAAGTACAATGGGGGCTTCGTTCTCCTATCTTTTGAATGAGTATCCTTTTATGTAATAAGGTGCATCATTTACAGTCCTTTAGCTTACATATGCACATAGAGTTATATGGGTGCTAAAGTGGGGGCTAAATGTTCTGTAGAAAATTGGACTCTTTTGAAAAGGAGGCAATTTCATGCATAATTGGACCCACTTTTGATTCCCTTCACATCATTCACCCTTCAAAACAACATTTATAGGCCCCTTAGACCCATTAATTTTGATCTAGAGGCTCATTTTACATGAGAAATCACATAAAACCTGACAAACAACATTTAATTATATCATACCCTAAAAAACCCACCTTCAAACAATAGTAGTGGGACCCATTCACCACCTTGGGTGAATCTGTCCCCTCTGGTTGGAACCATTGTCCAAGGGTGGTGAATGAGTCCCCTTTGAGGTGAAATTCAAATTTAAGCAGTAATTTAATCAATTTAACTTTAATTTTCGGTGAATGTCGGCCTCTTAGGTATAATTAATGGGAAAATAAGGTGTTGTTGCTTATAAATACTCATTTCAAGTCATGTAACAAATATTTTTATCATCTTTTCTTATCCTTTTATCATTCCTCAGGAGTTATTCATAAAGTCAAGTCTTCCACAACAAGTTTCATTAGCAAAAGATGAAGTTTTAGGGCAGCAAACTCAAATTTTTGTAGGTCTTGAAGCTCACTGATCTTGTCAAGATCCTGTTGGATGTTGTGGTTGTGTTGCTGATATGTGGTTGTCATTGATGTCAAAACTATTGGCATTAATGTCTTAGAATCTCTATATGTCAAGGATATTGAGAAAATTGTAATGAATTAAGTTGCAGGTTGTCAGTGGTGAAGTGAAGTTCAGTCTGTAGGTGAGTTCAATATGTTGATTATTAGAGGTTTTGGACTAAATGGTTTATTGTAAAGTACATCTATTTTATCCATGTTAAGTTTCAAAGATCCTCATTAATATTTTATCGAGTTATGAAGATTTGTGCTTTGATAGTTTTTCTGTTGCTTCAGTTGGTGTTCTTGATTGAAGATAATGTGATTTTAGTAAGTTCAATTTTTTTGGATGCTTCTCTAGTGTTTCATGATGTTTATGGATGTTTCTAGATCATTCTCCATCTATGTTGCATGTCCACATTGATTTTTGTGCTCATGATTCAAAATTTTCTCTTGCGTGTTCATGTTTTTTATGTTCTTGGTCGACATAGTGTTGTAGTGTGTTGTGGATCTTCAAGGAATAATTATTTGAAGTGTTTTTGTGTTAAAGTATTTTGTTTTGGGTCTTCACTATGTTATGGTTGACCTTGGTTGATTCACATTAATAATCTTTATTTATTTGGGCCGACAATTTGTATTCATTTTAATATTTTGTTGAGGCCAACATGTAGTGATGTAATTTCTTGTTACGGATATATATGAGAATTTTTTTAATCATTTGATGGTATTAGTATGCAAAATGTGTGAGTCCTATGTGCAAATAATCTTTATATCAATTCGAAGGTAGAAGAAAACTGTGAATAAGATTGAGAAAAGTGTGAAGAAGTGTTCATGTGCTTAACCAAAACTGTAATCAGGCATTAGCAGATGCTATTTTCTTAGTTCAAATTTTGTGGATGTAATCCAAATATTTTGTAAGATACCATGTCTTCCTTTGCATGGTAAGCCTTTCTGTAATTGAGCAACAAGCTCTAGGAAGTGCACTTGAATGCAGGTGAATTCCCCATTCATATTTCTTTATAGTTTTAATAGGGTATAATCTTATGGACTAACCTCCACCGTGGTTTTTCCCCTAATAGGGTTTACATGTAAAAGATCTTGGTGTTATGTGTGTTTCTGATGTGTTGTTGATTTATGCTTTCATGGTATTTAATCAAATTTGAGAATAAGGCTAATAAGTTGAATAAGTTTTTAAATTCTGAGACAACTAATTCAACCCCCCTATTAGTTGTATTCCCTTGTGTTGCCAAAAAATGGTATTAGAGCAGGTTGCTTGGAAGAATTTTAACAGCTTGAGGTGATCCAAGATGGTGATTTATAAGAAAGATAGTTCAAGATTTTATGGAACAAATTATTCTCTATGGAAGACTCGAGTGGAGTGTCATATGAGATGCATTGGTGAACCCTTCTAGAACATTACAATGAATAGGTATGTTATTCCCCATAATGGTCCTACTACATCTGTTGAGATTAAGGATGTTGAATACAATATTAGGACTAAGGAATCATTATTGAGTGCCTTGAATGATTCTGAGATGAAAAATGTGATAGATCTGAATACTGCTTATGAGATCTGGAAAAAGTTGGAAACTTTGTATGAAGGTGATGCTCAGGTGAAGATTGCTAAGCTACAAAGTTTGAAAGAGATATGAAATGCTGAAGATAGGTGATGATGAGAACATTGCTTCTTTCATGCAAAGAGTGAATGAACTTGTGTGTGGTATCAAATGTGTTGGTGGACAATTGGATGAATTAGAAATTGTTGCCAAATTTCTTAGATCTTTGTCCCTTGCATACAAAGCCAAGGCTACTACTATTGAGGAGATCCAAACTATGACAAATGTAACCAGAGAGATGTTGATTGGTAAGCTTATTGCTTCTAATTTGAGTGAATTTGGTGATGCTCTTCCTAAGATAGAATCTGCATTAAAGGCTACTACCTCTAGAAGAGATAAATAAAGGTATGATCCCAAAGAAAGTTCTTTTAGAAAGGTATTCAAGTATGAGGAAGAAATGAGAAAGATTGAAGAAGAAGAAAGAGAACTGTATGAGCTTGAAGCACTTATTGTCAAAAGAGAAGCGAGAGGAGAAGGTAAGTATAAAGGAAAGTTTTCTATTAAATGTTTTTCTTGCAATAAGATAGGTCATTTTGCGTCAAGGTGTCCAGAAAGAGCTCTTAAGCCAAGATCTAACAAGCCTAGATTTCAAAATAAATGTTGTTATGCTATTGATGAAGGTGTGATAGATGATGAATCTGATAAAGGAAATATAAGTGAGGACAAATGGGTATTTATTGCTA
>VDFB02271358.1:82604706-82758765 GCA_007258455.2 Sequoia sempervirens | reverse complement strand
TATGTCTCTCCTTTAAGGTGAAAAACCCTAGAAGAGCTAGAGAAGTCCATAGGAAACCCCAAAAATCTACGATTCACATTGAATTTGGGTATATGATATATATTGAATTTTTTCATTTGATTATGTTTCTACATTAAATGGAAAGCCCTAATTTTGAAAATATAAGTTACACATGTGCAAGAGACATATTATTACATGCTGTAGGGTGAGATTTGAGAATTTATGCCCTACCAAGTGGAAGTACTTTAACTAGTTTTACAAGTGAGGTATTCATGACTAAACCTTTTGAAGCTAATGCCTTTAATGCCATTTTAGCCTCATTTCTCAATGCAATAATAATACATGCTATATAAATTCTAGAATGGTATTTGGGTATTTTGGTAAAATCCTTTTGATGACTACAAAATATAGAATGACCCCTCAAATATAATACCCTTTTATATTTAAATTATTTTGTGAATTTTTATTGGAAGTGGTTTCCTATATGTTTGTAAAGCAAGGTAAATTCATGTTGAGTAATAAACTTAGCCCTATGTTGATAAGAAAAACATTGGGATGTTCAAGTTGGTTGGGTAGAATTTGGTTAAATATATTGATATATATTTAAGGAAATGTATGGTATGGTTTTCCAAATGTGGAACTAAATTATTATTCCTAACTATTGTCAACTATTATTAGTTGAAGGGAAAAAAACCTTGGTTAGTGGAACCTACATGTAGGTCCTTTGAGAGACCTTGTAATGAGAACTATGTGTGACTTTGATCCATTTTGAAATGGGTATGTAGGCAATCCTTGGGCAAAGAAAGTGTATGTGACCTCAAGTCTATAAGGGGAGGGTCTAGGAGGGGATAACTCTCAGATGTTGGGGTTGTCCATAATTGGTTTGACCTTCTCTGTTCAGAAGGATTTGGATGAGGCCAAATGGGTACTAGATGGTTATGAAAGAAAAATTGATAACTTGTATTCAATACTAAATGTGGCTAAATAGTAAGCTAAAGGAAAGGAATGAATTATATTACTTAGTAGTGGCTACATGTTGAGTTGAGATCACCTCGAGTTGGTACTAAGTGAATTCTTTTATGTATTGTGAATATTAGACTTAGACCTAAATGACTATGTATAGGCTTCTAATTCCCTCGATTATGACCTTATTCTATGTTAAGATCCCATCTCCCAGTTATAGTGCTAAGAAAGAGTCAAGGAGTAGTAATATTATGTTCAAGATTGACAGGTGTTTAGGTGCAGTACTATGCTTGAGATGGAAAGTAGTCAAGGAGCAGTACAATTATGCTGAAGATTGACAGGTGTCTAGGGGTAGTATTATGCTCGAGATGGACAATATTCAATAGTAGTACTATTATGCTTGATATTGACAAGTGTCTAGGAGTATTGCTATGCTCCAGATGGATAGTATTCAAGGACCATTCTATGCTAGTGATGGCCACTCTTGGTTGCTTAGTCATCTAATGGACTGCAAAGAAGAAAAATTCTAGTGAGAATAGGTAGGTAACAATTGGAACAACCTCATAATATATTTTTTTGCATATCTTGTTGTGGAAATGGTATACTTGACCCTATTGAGTTGATTGTGGACACCCAATGTAGTATGGGATGCATTGAATCCTCTTTCCATTTTTCTGATGTTGCAGAAGATCGAGGAAAAGGATGGGACCCATAGTGTAGTGTGCAATGCACCAACATTCCCTTTCTATCTAGAATGCACTAAGGATAAGTGGTGTTAGACAATGTGGATGTGTTACCTAGTCACTATTGTGATGAGAAGTACATAGGATCTCATCACTAATATCTGTTTGATGTACATATGAGCCTGCTACCAATGTACTTGTGATTTATGCATGAGCTAGTCACTATGCATATATGACATATATTGAAACTAAACATTGGGTATTTATGATGTATGATAGAGCTAGCCATCGTGTATAGGTGATGTATATTAGAGCTAGTCACTATGCATATATGGTGTGAGATGAAGCTAGTCATTGCATATATGAGACATATGATGGAGCTAGTCACTGTGTATATGTGATATATGTTGGAGTTAGTCACTATGTATATGTGATGTATGTTGGAACCATTCACTATGTATATGTGATGTGTATGAGCTAGTCACCATGTGTATATGTGATGTATTTGGAACCATTCACTATGTATATGTGATGTGTATGAGCTAGTCACCGTGTGAATATGTGATGTATGCTTGAGTCATTCCCTTTGAGAATTGGGGAATTATGGAATGATATGAACCTTGAGTACTTGTGAATGTTTGCACACTACTATTTGGTAATGTTTGGTATAAAACCAATAGTCGATAGTGAGTTGCTATTGTTATATTTGATTTGACTAAGTTTTATTAATAGTAATGGTATATAGAGAGATCAAAGATCTCATACCAAAGGAGAGAATGAGCTCCCTCTCACATTGTTGGGAAAACTATGAAGCCTTATTTCCTACAAAGGGATCCATAGGTAGGGTCATCAAGAATGAACCTCGAGGATTAGTTCTAGGTCTAGGAATGGCCTTAACCTTGGGAGCTTACCACTCCTAAGTGTAAGTATATAAATGGTGAAGTCAGATTGATGCCACCGTGATGAATGGGGATGTTTTGAAGTGAACTCCTCTAAATTGCATGGAAGATGCTTAGACGATTAAGTTGGTATATTTTTTGAATCGATTTAAAAAAAATTGGTAGCAATTAAGAGGCGGTAGTTACACCTATGAAATCCATTTTTATTTCTACCTAGTTGTTGCTCATCATGTTAAACTTATGCTTGTAGGAAGAGAAACATTTCTTTTCCATCTCAAATTATTGATTTTGATTGAATGCTTGATCAATATCCTACGGTTTTTCCAAACTTCATCAAGACCTCACTCTCCATGACATATTTCCCAAACTACATTGCTCTCTTTCTAAACTCATTTGTATAAGCTTGAATGCCTTTTCCTTGCATTTTCTTCAAATAATTCCTTTCTATTACCCTTCTTCTCCATAACCCATCAGGTAAGATTGCTTACAAAGTAGCCCCTTAAAATCATCTCACTTGAAGATTGGTAATGCATTTTGGATTTCCAAAGAATATGCATAACTCTTATACCATGTGAGAGCATGCCTTGACAACTTCAACCTATCAAAAAAATTCTAGTAATTTGGAGACATTTTGTGAAGAATAAAGAAAACATCCATTTGTGAGATCCACTATTTGAGCTTCTCTACACTAATTTCACCTTTGTAGGGTTGAATATCTGTTTTTTCTCTCTTTCTAAACTCATCAGTATAAGCTTGAATTCCTTTTCCTTGAATTTTCTTCAAATAATTCCCTTCTATTACCCTTCTTCTCCATAACACATCAGGTAAGATTGCTTACAAAGTAGCCCCTTAAAATTATCTCACTTGAATATTGGTGACACATTCTATATTACCAAACAATATGCATAACTTTTGTACCATGTGAGAGCATGCCTTGACAACTTCAACCTATCAAAAAAAGTCTACTAATTTAGAGACATTTTGCGAAGGCTAAAGAAAATCTCCATTTGTGAGATCCATCCACTATTTGAGCTTCTCTACACTAATTTCACCTTTGAAAGGTTGAATATGCATCATTGAGTGGGAATGCGGGGAGGTTGGAAGGCACGATGGTTGGGATTAAAATCCAATGCTCCCCCTTAATCACAACTGCTACAATTTACGATGCCAAATTAACCTCTTTGATAGAAAAAACCTTCTTTTCCTAATGCCTTTGTGAAAATATCTACACATTGATGTTCAGTCATGCAAAATTCTAAAAAGATCTCTCCAATGTTAATCAGTTCTATGATGAAATGATATCGTGTGTCAATGCGTTTGCATCCCTTGTGAAAAATTGGTTTCTTTGACAGTGCTATGGTGAGTTGTCACAATAAATTTTTATTGCATCCTTTTGTTCATGTTTCAACTCTTTCAACACTCTTCTCATCCAAACTGTTTGAAATGATGCAATTGTTGCTGCTACATACTCTACTTCAGCTAATGAAAGAGTGATAATGGGTTGTTTCTTTGAAGCCCATGATACTACACCAGTGCCAAAGTGAAAAACATAACACAATGTTATATTTCTATCATCGATGCTTCTAGCACAATCACTATCCATGTACCCTGTGAGCTTGAACTCATTTGAACTTGAATATTGAATGCCATAATCCTTTGTTCCACTTACATATGTTAAGATTCTTTTTCCAAATTTCCAATGTGAGTATTTTGGAGACTCCATGAACCTTGAAATCAAGCTTACACTATACATGATATCTGACCTTTTGTTAGTTAAATACACGAGACTACCAAAAAGTATCTTATACAAAGTTGGATCCACATTGGAACCTTTTTCATCCTTAGTTTCAAACCTATCACAATTGGTGTTGGAGCTGATTTAAAATTCAACATATGAAACCTTTTTAAAACATCATTTGCATAGTTTATTTGATAGATGAAAATACCATTTTCATTTTGATTCACTTCAATGCCAATAAAATACTTCATGAGACCTAAATTAGTCATTTCAAATTCTTTCTTCATGTATCCTTTGAACAAATCAATTGATAAGTCACTCGTGAATATTAAATCATCAACATACAAACATACAATAAGAATTTCACCTTTCTCATTCATCTTGGTGTACAATGTAGGTTCACTGCTGCACCTATTGAAGCCATTTTGTAAAAGATATGAATGAATTATGTTGTACCAAGCTATTGAGGCTTGCTTGAGTCCATATAGAGTTTTCTTGAGCTTGTAGACTTTGTCTTCTTGACCCAAAATATCACACCCAGGTGGTTGTTCCACATAAACCTCTTCTTCAAGATAGCCATTTAAGAATGCTAATTTTACATCCATTTGATAAACATACCACTTATTTTGAGCTGCTATGGCAAGTATCATTCTTACAGTGTCTAGGCATGCTACAGGAGAAAATGTCTCATTGTAATCAACTCTAGGCTATTGTGAATATCCTTTTTCCACTAGTCTTGCTTTATACTTTTGCACAACACCATTTGCATTTAATTTGGTTTTATAAACCCAATTCACTCCTATTACATCCTTGTCTTTTGGAAGACTCACCAACTCCCTTGTTTGATTCTTTTCAATTGCATCAATTTCTTCATCCATTGCACATACCTATTTTTCATCTTAAATTGCATCTTCAAAATGAATTGGATCATCAATTTGTGAATAAAATGCAAAGAGAGAAATCTGATCAGTATTATTTTCAAGTTCATTTTTCTCATATATGTCCCTTATACTTCTAATTTTTTTGTCTCCTAAAGCTTTCCAATGTAGGATTTGACATGTCACTTGATGTAGAACCCATAGAATGTGGACTTGCTGGTCTTGCACTAGAAATTCCTACTATAGATGGTGTTTGTTGGCCACTTATTGGAATGCTTGTTTGAATGCGTGAGGTTTCCCTTACACTATATGATGGTGTCACTTGTTTACCATTTTTTTTAGGTTGAATGAGTGTGGAAGGAGTCACATTTGTGGGATTATTTTATGGTATAGAAACTTCACTTTCCTCTTGAGGTATACTTGCTAATATATTTACTTTTTTTTCTACACTTTCATCCCATGCTTCATCGTCTACAAATTGTACATCTTTGCTGATTATAACTTTCTTGGTTGTTGGATTATAAAGTTTGTAAGCCTTGGATTCATCACTACATCCAACAAATATACATTTTTCTCCTTTTTTTTCTAACTTTCTTCTTAGTTTATCAGGCACGTGTGAATATGCCACACATCCAAATACTCTCATGTGAGCAAGATTATGTTTTCTTCTAGTCCATGCTTCTTTAGAAATAATATTCATGACACTTTTTGTTGGACACCTATTCATTATATAAGTTGCACATCATATAGCTTCAGCCCAATATTCATTTGGAAAATGTTTGGCTTTCAACATGCTTCTAGTCATTTCCATGATTTCTCTATTTTTTCTTTCAGCTACCCTATTTTGTTGAGGTGTGTATCTAGTTGTAAGCTATTACAAGTGAATCCCATGATCTTTGCAAAAGTTTAAAAACTCTTTTGAAATGTATTCACCTCCACTGTTTGTTTTCAATGCTTTAATATAGTATCCACTTTGCTTTTTCAGCAAGAGCCTTGAATTGACTGAAGAAATCACACTTCATTCTTATTTTTTAGAAAGTAGACCCATGTTTTCCTTGAATAATCATCAATAAAAGTAAAAAATTAAAAACTTCCACTAATTGAGAGTGTTTGCATAGGTCCACACAAGTCTGAATGTACAATCTCCAAAGGGGCTTTAGCTCTAGTTGACTTACCTACTATAAATGATTCTTTATGTTGCTTTCCTAAGATGCATACTTCACATATTCTTTCAGGTTTCTCTATTAAAGGTAATCCCTTTACCATGCTTTCCCTATGAAGCAAATTTAGACCTCCAAAATTAAGATGCCCAAATCTTAGATGCCATAACCAATTTTCATCTTTTATTTCTGCTTGAAAGATTGTTTGCATGATTGTTGTAGTTTCTTCTCTATCCACTTGTGAGTTCATTAAATGTTGTGCTTGAGCATAATCTATGATCAAATCTGGCTTAATCTTCAAGGAAAAAAATTCTATTATTTGTCATTTTGACTTTGGCAATGAGCTAATTGCTTGGAAATTTATCTACAATTATGCACAGTCCATTCTTGAAAGATACTCTAAACCCTTTATGAACAAGTTGGCCTATACTCATTAAATTGTGTTTTAGACCAGGCACAAAATACACATTAGAAATAAACTTTTTCTCCCCATGTTTAGTAGAATGTTGATATTTCCTTTTCATTTAACTGACACTTTGTTGTCATTTCCCAATGTGACAATAGATTTTACATTTTCATCTAAACTTTGAAATTTTTTCTAGATTTCCTGTCATGTGATTGCTACAACCTGAATCTAGAAACCATACATCTTTTTCATTTCCTTGTGCAACATTACATGCCAAAAACATTGTTCTAATTTTTAATTTTGATTTTCTTTTATAAAATTTGTATTTTTTTTTACTGAAATCATATTGCTTCATCCTACACTCATTCATATAATTCCAAAAAAAATTATAGTAGTGACATTGGATTTGAGATTTTTCATACCTTTGACCTTGTGATTGATTTTGAGATGGGATTTGGCTTGATTTTTGATTGCTATCTCTTCCACTTGAGCTTGATGGGTTGCTTATTCCACCTCTATAAGAGTTTATTCCTCTTCCTTTTAAATTTGATCTACATCTACGTCTACCATGGCTAATTGAAACTTGTGACTTAAAAGCATACTCCAAAAATGTGTTTATTGACCTGCTCAACCTATGTTCATGAGAAATGAGAGATGCATGAAGATAATCAATTGAAAACTATGAGATGTTCTAATTGACTCAAATTTTGTGGTAAAACTCCTTAGAATATTTTCAACAACTCTCCTATCTTCAAGATTCTCACCATGAGATCTGATTTGGTTTACCAGTCCAATGATTTGAGTGAATAATGAGTCTACTGTTTCATTATCCTTCATATGCATTATTTCAAAATCCATTCTCATTATTTGTAACTTACTTGTCTTAACTTTTGTGGACAAAGATTTTGGTACCCTAAGACTCCCTTGTACTTCTAGGGTTTTTCACCTAAAAGGAGAGAGATGGGCCAAAATGGGCAATGTACTCATTCAAGATTAATGAAAATATGAATGAAATATGCCTAGATGTAATGTCCTAAGTGAAATAAAATGATAAAGGAAATGAGTTATTAATGCAAAATCTAAGAAATGCAAGTTGTTTGAAAACACATTGTGATATACAAAATGACCTAGAGAGATGAATAAAAATTAAAATAGAATAGAATGTAGGGAAGTAAAATAGAAAGCATACACTTGGAAATGCATTGAAGACTAGAAATGTTGCTAATTTTGAAATTTTGGCCTACTGGGACACTTATGCCATTCTAGGCGACCTAGTCCTAGATCTAAAAAACTACATTGGAGCATTTTTTAGCCAAATGGGTATCCAAATCTATAAAAAAAATCTAAAAAATAAGCACAGTGGGACTAGGTCACCACTATTGGTGACTTAGTCCACTTTTTGAATTTCTAAAAATACAAAAGTGGAAACAAAAGCCCTTGGTTTGCACTTCAATTCCTAATAGGTGTCTACTTTCAAAACTCTAATTTTTGACTCTATAAGTGACTTTTTGTTGATATTTTGACCTAGGAGATAAGGATATTTCATTAAAAACTTTGTAAACTACTCTTCAATGATCTCCAAACCTTCAATGTACCAAAATTTGCAAACACACAAGAAAAGAGAGAGAAATGATGAATGTTAGGGCATGGGGGTTTTCCTTGGTCAAACCTCTTTTTAGGTAATTAAAACAAAATGGAGAAATAATGTAATGAAGCATGAAACAATGGAGTTAGAGACTTTACATGATAATTGATCTTGATTTTTGCAACAAAAGATGAAGAATCTTCCCTTGAATGTTTGAAAAATGCTATCTTGATGACTTCAAAATGTTAAAACCCTAGCTTGCTTAACTTGAAATGGAATATTAATGATGAATAAGATGAATGAGTTATGAATTAGGGTTTAGAAGCTTGTATTTATAGGAAATCCACCTTATTTTCCCGTTAATTTGATCCCCAAGGACAACATGAAGGAAAAATAAACTTAAAACCCAAATTTTCCCACCCAAATCTCAAAAATAGCCCAAATGGGACTAAATCTCCAAGCTGGGTGACTTAGTCCCACCTAGATGGGACTAATTTTCTTAGATATGTGAATTGGTCCCACAAGGGTTATTTTTCTAGCTGGATTGTTCAGGAATGAAGAAATCAGGTTCTTATGTTGTTTTTATCAGGTCTTTGATGAAAGTATGCCTCGGGATGCATAATATGGGGCAATAGGGGCCCATTAATGATGATGTAAAGGGTAATTAAGGCTAGGGACACAAATTTCAATGTGAAAATGTGATTAAATACACTTTACATCATTAAAATAAGGTCCACATAGGCTAGAAAGGCACAACATCCAATGTGAATGTGTAAGACACATTACAATACTAGATTAGAATTAGGTTTAATTTACAAGCCTTCTAGATTAATGTGATAATGCCATTAAATACATTTTATAACATTGAATTAGATAAAAGATGGGTCCATTCAGTCTAGAGAAGTGTGAAAGTCTTTTACAACACTTTACAACACCTTTAAAAGACATCAATACGTGTATTTTATTCAGTTTGCAAGGGTCCAAGACCTAGTTTGGATGTGTACAAAACATCACAACACTAAATTGAGGCCTCATTAAGTCCAATTTGTCATCAATTAATCCTAAATCAAGTAAAGAAAAATGGATACTTTTTCCATGTCCACAACTTTTTCCATAGCTTGGTAGGAAGTTTGAAGTATATCCCATGCTTTTCTAGACCTTGTTGCTGCTGCATTCCTTGGGAAAATGCTCTCATGTACTACATGAAATATATAAAAAAAGTGTCTTTGAATCCTTCTTTTTGTTATCTCTCAACAAATCTTTCTTTACTTGAGTCAAAGCATTGTATGTTGCTGCATTAGTTGCCTCTATAAAATCCATTCTCAACAAGATCCCAAATGTCTTGAGAGAAAACTAAAGCCTTCATGGTGATTACCTAGTAGTCATAATTTTTCCCATTAAAATGTGGGATTTGTGGGTTTGTCAAGCTTGTGCTTGCTACCATTTTTACTATGAAAACTTGTCTAAATGCCTCTGTTGGAGCTCTCTAAGAAAACCCTTTTATTGTGATGAACCTGCTCTGATACCACATGAAGAGGAGAGGCAGAGGAGTAAAAAAAACCCATAAAATAAAATAGAGAGCAGATAAGAACACACAAATCACCCAAAAACTGAAAATTTTATTATCTCTTCAAATAATATAATATTTCATTTCATAATAGAGTTGTTGCTCTGTTTCTTCACAATTTTTGCTTCTACACAGCAGTACCACACTAGTTTTTCTTCTATTCTTAATAATAAAAAACATAAAAATTCCTTACAAATATAGACTCAAAAAAATAGTAAAATTCACTAGAAAAGAGGTGAAGTAAATGTCATTATTTACAATAATAAAGGCTTGAGATATCCCCAGATTTAATTGTCAAATCACATTAAATAGTGTCCTTTTCATATTAAAGAAAAGAAAATTCCAGATAGATAATGCACTAAAAAATGCCACCAAAAAATAATTTGACCACGCTACCGCCAAGCCAAGGGAACACACTTGTAGGACTGTGAAGTCACCACTCCACCACACAACAAGAAGGGAGGAGAAGCAGTATAGCGGTAGACATAGCACAACCGCACACCACAGTTGGAAGAGATGTGGGACAACGGTATTCACTACACCACTACATGGAGTAGAAGGAAGAGACATGGGAATGTGGGGAGGTTAGGAAGGAACGACAATTCAGATTAAAATCCAACACATGACAACCCTCTTTCATTCCTCCCATGCCTAAAAAATCTCTACCTGCTCAACTCCTCTATAAAAAATTACGGCTTAATTTTCCTAATAAATTCACATAGTATCTTTTCCATGAGCTTCTCCTCCACCTAAACAACCCACATTAATTTGAAGTGCTATGGGTTCATACCACCAACATGCTTCCTAAAAAATGATCCTCCACACACCCCAATATGTAGTCATTTTACCAGTGGACCACCAATTGTTCACTTCATGCAAAATACCACTTTCTCCTAATGCAAAGATTACAGTATGTTAACCTTCAAATGATCCAAAATTAAAATAGAAAAAAATTTATCCAACCAGGATAATATTGCTACATGCTTGTGTAAGTCAAAGACTACTATACTTCACATCAACACTGCTTGATATCCCAAATTCTGCACTCCTACTAGCCATATCAACCTCATTTTTCATCCTTCAAATCCAAAATTCCACACATAGATAGCCCACATCATTCACAATCAAGGCCTCCTCATGAGAGACCATCTCCTAAAGGATGTTGTCAATTTCCCAATGATCATCATTGATGTAGACAAGGATAGGGGATCAATTAGTGACAACTTTGTTCTTATAGGAAGGTCCCAAAAAAGCTTAATACACATAGTATTAGTTGTGACAACTATTGAAGACAACACCAAATTAAGAGTTTATTATTGGTATAAAACATAAAATGTTACAAGAAAGTGTTTATTGTTGTTGAATAGAACATGCCACAAAATATGATTTTACTACTAAAAAGTGAAACACTATAGGTAGATTGAATAAAAATCCATAATGAAGTCATTGATGTAGAAAAAAACATTACATGATGATGTTTTATGCTTACAAAATAGATGGCTATTGATAGCTACAACACAAATTATAACAATGAAAAAATACTAAAATTAGCTACTGAAACTCATATTGCAAACTACTACAAAATATACAGCAATAGTTTAAAGCAAACTATTTGTCTGCACTTTGGAAAAACAACCCCCAAAATTATTTAAAAATAAATTATAATGATTTGGAGTTCAAAATTGGGCATGTTTTGACTCTCCACCATTCATGGTTACTCTTTATATTGAAGGGAAGTCGAGTGAGTGGAAGATGCTTCCTACACCAATCTAAACAAGAGATAGTTGCAAAAATTTCTTAAACACTTTTATAGTTACAAATTTAGATGCACATACATATCATAAACAAATAAAAAAATAACAAACATAACACATAATTTACGTGGAGAAAAATATTTTTGGAGGAAAACCCCAGACTTCAAAACATAGCTCAATCATATTATTCAACAACAACAAACAAGATACAATATAATTGTAGAGCTATGAGTCTTCACACTTCTTCTCAATTATGGAATAATTCTGGGAGAGTATATCGGTGCTTCAACAAAACAATAATCTTCAACTCCAAAATACAAGTGTTCAATATATAGGATCT
Source organism: Sequoia sempervirens (assembly GCA_007258455.2). Lineage (NCBI taxonomy): Eukaryota > Viridiplantae > Streptophyta > Pinopsida > Cupressales > Cupressaceae > Sequoia > Sequoia sempervirens. The sequence continues at coordinate 82,746,792 of VDFB02271358.1, read as the reverse complement.
TAGAATGTATTAATTAAAGATTTCTAAAATCAAATTCCAAAGGCTGAATATGCAGCATGGAAATTACCAAAACCATTGCATGTGTATAATAGTAAGTTTCCACATGTCACCACATGCAATATTGCAACTATCAATTGTCACTAAACTTGCACATGTGCACATTCCAAAATATGACTACACATCCAATTTTCTAAAGCTCACATTCCATGCAAACTCAACATGAATTAAAAATTGTCTTCATGCACAACCCCACCTGTAAATGGTAACTTCCAACTTGACTTCTCTTTTGAAATAGAAACTGCATGTTGTAATTCACAAAACAATATGAAATAATTATCAAATATAATTGCAATATTAAATAATTAAACATGCTAAGAATAAAAATAAATTAAGACACCTTGTTTTTCTTAACATCTCATTGGCTTCTCAATTTCTTTTATTTTCTAGAGTTGTTACTGTTGCCTCTTTTTCACCTATAGTTAAAACAGGCAAGATGATCAAATGTCAGGTCTTTAGAGGCAATGGGATGTTCACTCAAGGGAAGGGACTCTTCATCTATTGCTAAATCATGAGGAGCTCGATGGGAGAAGCTACCCTGGGAGTATTCGATAGGACTCTCCTATTGTCTGGCCGACTGACTGCTTGATTCATTCCATCTTGAGTAGGTTGTTGAGACCTAGTTTCAGTCATGCCGAACGAGCCTATAGAGCTATCACTATAGTAGAGAAGGTTCGGTATGACCTCTTACTGCGTAGATTTTCCTTGGTCGATAGGCCATTCAATCTCCATTCGGCAAGACTCTCAGAGACTACAGGCATCGGGGAAACCTACAACATTCAGGCGGAAGTCCTAGCAAAGATTCAACATCTCGCCAATGTGTGAAGAATCTCGGAGTGAGGGATGCTTTCGGTAAAGGAGTTGGGACTTCGTCAGAATGTCTCAGCAAAACCAAAGGTCTCGCCGAAAGGAAAGATGAACCTCGATAAAGAAGATCTCGGCAAGAGTCCCGTCAAAACAAGGAATCTCGGCGTAACTATGGGGACTTCGTCGGAATGTCCCACCAACACCAAATGTCTTGCCAAGGAAAGAGTTCACAAAAGGTTTTTGGACTCAGCAGGAGGTCATGCCGAAGGCTTAGTGTCTCCTTGATAGGAAAGGCGGCATCACTAAAGCAAATGTCTCACCGACATTCAGTGTATTACTAACTACAAGGAGACCCCACCAAAACATGAAGGACTAGCCAACTGATGATGTCGCCTGGAGGTCATACCGACTATGGAGGAGCCTTCGGCATAGCACAAGGAAGCTCAGGAAGAATTCTTCCTGACCGGTAGGAGTCTTTCCAAATGATGAAACCTTCAATCCAAAGAAATAGGTCGCCAAGAGGAGATGCCTTCGCCAGGAAGTCTCGGCGAATGCATGGAGTCTCACCGAAAGCCGGCGGTCCCGCCAATGAAGTCATGTTGATGTGTGGTCTGGCCGATGGAGTGGTGAATAGGAAAATATCTTGAATGTAACAAAAGGAGTTTTAGGTAGAGGTCTTAGCAAAAACAACAAGTCTCACTGAAAGGAAGCATGAGCCCTCATCGAGACAAAAGCAATTCGGCAGGACTCTTGCCGAAAGCACAACGATGGCTTATTGGGCAAATAAAGGGAGATCTTGGCAAAGGATATTGCCTTCGGCAAGGTGTCTTGCCAAAGGATAAAGGTCATAGCGAAAATAAAGGCAACGTTGGCAAAAGAAAGAGGCGCTCGGTATGAAGTTCGGCTGGCAGACCAATGTCTTGCCGAAACAAAAGGTGCCCGCCATGAATATCACCAAACAGGGAGGTCTTTGGCATAACATAATGAGCTTGGGGCAACCTCTTTCTGACTGGGATGAGTTAGGCCGAAAGAAAAGAAGTCGGCTGAGGGTTCATACCTCGGCATATGTCTTGCCGAGATGCATTTCCATTTAAAGGACTTTTAACTGGCTGCAGGGCTGCGTGGTTTTCACTCGGCCAATCAGAAAGATCTAAGGGTAAACTGTGGCAGTCCAAAGAGGTTCGACAGGATGAAGGGCGACGTGTATCTGTTGCAGGATCAGAGCATTCATGGTGTGGCTGAAGTAGCTCAACTGGACACGATGGATCGAATAAATGTGGTAGTTGAAAGAATATCTGAAGAGGACTTCTTCGAGAATGTTTCACACCGACACCAACAGCAGGGACACGCAGGATCTTCAGCATTAATTCGATAAAATATTAGGGGAAATCCTATCCTGAATCAGGATATTTTTTGTAAAGCCCTAAGGGGCCGAGGTATTGGTTTGTATATAAGGCATTTTCATTTTTTTTTGTAAATAGTTCTAATTGCACACTCTGAAGAGTTAGTGATTTTCAATCAATCCTTTCTCAGTCAATGTATGTTTTTTGTAACTCAGCTGGAATCTTGAATACAACACAGAGTTTACCTTGGAAGTTTGTCTTCATGTTTGTATGATTCTCATTTCTATTCTTTCTTTTTTGAGCTTGCAGTTTCTAACTATGTTTTCCAAAATACTGTACTCATATCTTAGAGTTGTGAAAAATAATCTTTCCTTCCTGAGATACGTACATAGACCAAACCTGTTAGAAAGACAAGCATTAAATCTGAAAGATGTTGTTATGAGAATAGAAATTAGGCTTTCAAGTGTATGTTCTTTTTGTTTTCATTTCATGATTTCTCATCATTCGGTGTATCATCTCAGTTTAGTCTTTTAATTTATGCATCTTCTTCCTCTTTTCTCTCAAAGAATCAATAGTTTAGGTGATACCCAAAGGAAACCAACCTTCTTCGGAGGTTCATTTCAGCTATAGGTGACCCACAGCCTTGAAATGATCCCATGTTGCTCTAGAATGCTTAGTTTTTTGTAAACTTTGCACAAGGTGCAATTCTAGGTGACAACAATTTCTGGCACGCTCGGTGGGACCAAAATTTGTTTTAACTACTGGCTTGGTATGCAACTAGTGAATTATCAGGCCTTATAGAAGCCCTTTGGCATACTTGGCGACTCCACAAAGAGGAAGAAATCTAGAAATACATGCCTTCTATAGTATATGAAAAGAGTTTGAACAAGAAGCAGCTCAGGCCCTTTTGAATACTTGCAGCTGTCACCACCAAGAAGACGAGACAGAGTTGAGAAAAGGCAAAGAACAACAATCATCTATTCCAGAAGAACTCAGTCCACTCCTCCACTTGTAAGATCTCATTTCATTGCACTAACAAATCCACCTCAGATACCTCCAATGGCCGCTCCAAGGAATCAACCCTTTGTTGCTTTCAATGGAGGGAGTCCTTTGAACTTGGTGCAACATAATGATATTCCAATGGCAGCCTTGAAGAGTCTGCCAATTTTCACGGGAGAATATCAAACTACTCCCATTGAACATTTAAGAGATGTGGCTTTGTTATACGGAGTCCACCACATAACCGAAGAAGATGTTGCATTAAGATTGCTAGCTGCTTCACTGAAAGGGAGAGTTGTGCAGTGGTACAGGAGCCTACCAGTTAGCTCAATTGCAACATGGGATTACTTTGGAGAAAAGTTGCACAAGCAATTCCAAGACAGGTCTGACAACTTGTCTCTTTTGGAGCAACTGACTACCATTAAGAGGGCTCCACAAGAGCAGATGAACGACTTCAACTTCAGGTTTCAAAGAACTTGGGATAAAATCCCTGCAACAATGAGGCCACCTCTAGAGTATGCATTCTTATACTTTTTGAGAGCTTTAAATAGTGATATAGCTGTCATGATACAGTCAATGGGAGGATTATCTCTGCCAGATGCCTTTGAAACAACTATTAGAGCTGAAAACAACTTAACACAAGCTGGTAAGCTTTCCCAGGCCACCAATGCCAATATTTCAAGAAATTCATGCAAACATCCCTTTGCAAATACCTCCTTTCACACCTCTACTAGCTATACCAACACTACCAGCTGTTGTTCCAACCATTGACAAGCAAGAAGGTGTTGCTTCAAGCTCATCAAATGAATTGCAAGAGATCAAAAGTCTTTTACAAACTTTTGGCAACAAGTTGGTGAACTTGGAGAAGCAACAGACCTATTCTAGGCCTTATCAACAACAAAATCAGGCCTCAAATCAGCCTTTTCAAGGCCAGCAGCAGCAATTTCAAGGGAATAGATAGTAGTATCAGGGCAACTATCAGGGCCCAAGACAGAGTGTGAACACAAGGCCTTTTCAGGCCTATGCTCTAGCACCTGTTAGTGCAGTTAGGGACCTGGTTCCCACTCAAAACAATTTAGCAGTTGATTACGAATGGTTCTACCCTTGTAACCAATCTCATAATCAAGCCACTTGTTCGAATGGACTCTTCAATCAGGCACTTATGGTGCAAAATACTTCGAGTTCACAATAGCAGGCACTTAATGATCCAACTTCACAACATCAGGACCAATTCAACAATGATACAACCCTGCTTAATTGGCAAGGTCAAGAATTATGTGGGTTGAATGAGGATAGCTCTCCAGTTGCAGCCAACACCAGAGCAAAGAAGAGAGCATTTGAGCTTGGTCAAGTAGCAGACAAAGGAAAGGCGGCAGCTGTGGAACCATCCACCTCTCGAGTGACTATTGGTTGGCAAAGAGATCAGCGACTCCCAGACAAGGAGCAGTCACGCTTACAAGCTGACCATATTAGCGTAAAGGTACACAATAAAAATCCAATTGCACCTTTTAACATTCTCAATAGCATGAGAAAGACAAATGTAACCATGTCTATGTGGGATTCTTTAGTCATCCTTGGTCAAAAGGATATGTTACAATCAGCCCTATTAAGTTTGAAAATATCTGATGAATCTGAGCCCTCAATAGCTCAGGTTAGAGTCGTGTTAACAAATGATTCTCAGAGGACTGATCAATAGCCTTGCATGGAAAATGAAAAAAGAGTTAAACCACCTCCTTTCTATGTGTCAGTGATCATTGGTGATAAATTAGTCCATAACTGTATGGTAGATAGTGGAGCTAGTAGCTATGTCATGCCAAAACAGATTGCTAACAAACTTGGGCTAAAATACCAGCCTTTGAAGAAGGGAGTGATCCAATTGGATGGCACTTCGGTTAACACATTGGGTATTATCAAGGACTTAAACCTCACTCTCCATGCTTGTCCAAACTTTTCAGTCCCTCAAGACATATGCGTCATAGACCTTCCACCTTTCTTTTCCTTGTGTTTATCTAGAGACTTTACAGCCAAGATAGGTGGGTATGTATCAGCTGATTGGTCACACATGTTATTTAGAACAAGATATGGGACTAAAGTTACCATCAAGTCTAAAAGGTTGGCCAAAGACCATATTGAGCCATATAACCCAAGCCCCATAAATGCTGCTCCTTCCGCTGCAAATGCAAATTGTGTTATTTTTACTAACAATGAACTAGCTACTGCTCAAGAACTCCAATCAGAAGTTGTTCCTAACATGCTACTGCATGAATGGGCAGTTAAAAACATATTGGACAGTCCTGAAGACCTCATTCAACATGTTGGTATGGGCAACTATGTCATTCTTGAGCATGATACATAGATTCCAAACTTAGAGAAAGATGCAGATCAGTTATTGTAGCCCCTTAATGGATTTTGGGAGATGTTCTTTGATGGTTCTAGAAGCAAAAATGGTGTTGGAGGAGGTGCAATGTTGATATCTCTACAAGGTGATAAGTACTATGTTGCTTTCTGTTTTGCTTTTGCATGCTCCAATAACACTGCTAAGTATGAGGGCCTGGTTCAAGGTCTAGAATGGGCTAGGAAAAGAGGAATAACCCACTTGAAAGCGCATGGAGACGGCGAATTAGTGGTTAATCAAGTGAGGGGCCTGAATGTTGGTAAAAATGACACATTAAAATCCTATAGAAACAGAGTGTGGAACATGCTCAAAGATTTTGATGCCTTTAATTTAGTGTTTGTCCAAAGAAATTAGAACAAGCATGCTAATAGGCTCGCAACCATTGGAGCTCAGTTTGATATTCCAAATGACATTAGAAAGCAGAAGGTACAATAGTATGTCAAGTTTGTAGTCAGACCATCAATTCCTAACAACAACATCCACTGGCAAGTCTTTGACAGTGATGAGTAGATCCTTTCCTTCTTGCTTGAAGAAGATCAATTCTCCATGGTGAATCAAGCAAAACTCAAACAGCAGTATGGTGATCAGGTCATACAGCTGAAAACAAACAAATTTCCCAAAGGCCTAGTTACCTTAGAGTCAATTTTTAGTACTGATGATCAGCTCAAAAAGGGTAAAGCTAGCTTGCAGATCAAACAAGATCACTATGAAGAGTTGGAGATCTTCAAGGGTAAGCTCCTTAAGATAGGAAAAATCTGTTCACCTGAAGATAGACAAGTTTTTGTTGCTTTGTGCCAAGAATTTCATGATGTCTTTGCTTGGGAGTATTCAGATTTGAAAGGATTTGATCCCCATATCGCTCTGCATACAATTGAATTAGACCCTAATGCCAAGCCAATAAGACAGAAACAAAGGCCTTTGAATCCTAAACTTGAGCCTCTAATGATTAAAGAGCTGACTAAACTAGTTGAGGGGGGTATTGTCTTCCTTATCAAACACACCTCATGGGTTTCTAATCTTGTACCAGTTAGAAAGAAAAGTGGTGAGATAAGGCTCTGTGTAGACTTTAGGGATCTTAACCAATCCTCTCTAAAAGACCACTACCCACTACCCTCCATGGAATGAATCTTACAGGAGGTTGCTAGTTCTGAAAGGTTTTCATTACTAGATGGTTTCTCGGGATATAATCAGGTGCTGGTTAAAGAGGAAGATTAGTTTAAGACTGCTTTTACAACTAAATGGGGCACCATGGAATACAAAAGGATGCCTTTTGGTTTGTCCAATGCTGGTGCCACGTTTCAGAGAGCTATGGACATGGCGTTTCAAAGTTTGATCAACAAAATTATAGTAATTTACCTAGATGACATCACAGTTCATTCTAAGAATGCTGATGAACATCTGTTACATCTTAGGCAAGTGTTTGAAAGATGCAGAGAGTTTGGTATCTCTCTCAATCCAAAGAAGAGTACCTTTGTTGTTCATGAAGGCAAATTATTAGGACACATAGTGTCAAAGCAGGGAATCACTATTGACCCTGAAAGGGTCAGAGCCATACTTGAGTTGCCGCTGCCTAATCATAAGAAGGGCCTACAGAGCTTTCTAGGCTAGATCAACTTTCTAAGAAGATTCATCCTTGATGTTGCAAATCTGTTATAGCCTTTAATAGCTATGTTAAAAAAGAATGCAATCTTCAATTGGACAAAGGATGCCAGGAATAGTTTTGAAAGGGTCAAAGAGGCCTTAGCAGCAGCTCCCACACTGGTAAATCCTAATTTTTCCAAAGATTTTTATTTGTATGCTTATGGTAGCACAAGTAACATTTCTGCAATATTGGTTCAAAAAAATGAAGAGAATTTAGAACAACCAATAGCTTTCTTCAGCCAAGGTTTGGTTGACTATGAACAAAAATACTCCTTTGTGGAGAGGCATGTCCTTGCTGTGATCAGAAGCCTGAAGAAATTCAAGCCTTTGATTTCTCATAATAAAATCCATATCCTAGTGGCACACGCAAGTGTGAAATAATTCTTATTAAATAAGGACCTGAATGAAAAAAGAGCAGGATGGGTTACCAAGGTCATGGAGTATGACATAGACATCAAGATCGCCAAACTAGTGAGAGGTAGAGGCCTTTGTGAGCAGCTTGCTTCAGGGTCAAGTAGTGAAAGTGAATTGGAAAAGGATGATGTGCTTGCCAATTCAAATGAGCCTCAAAATACTCAGGATGATGTACCCATAGGGATAACTAATTGGGTCCAAGGTATGACCCAATTTCTACAAACTGGTCAATGCCCATTAGGTCTGAATAGAGCCAAAAGAAGATACTTTAGACTGCAGTCCATACCATATGTGCTGATGGGAGATGTTCTTTTTAAGAAAGATCTAAATGGTGTCCTATTAAGATGCATTCACAGTGACCAAATTGAAAGAGTGCTTCATGAGTTTCATGATGGAGTTGCAGGAGGTCACTTTGCTCCCAGAACTACTGCTTGGAAGGTCATGAGAGCTGGTTACTATTGGCCTAGATTGTTCAAAGATGCATATACCTAGTCAAGAAATTGCATCAAATGTGCTCTGTTTTTTAGGAAAGGAAAGGTTTGCAGCTATGCCCCTGCACTCAATTCAAGTAAAGCAGCCCTTCATGAGATGGGGCATTGATTTCATCGGTCCAATAAACCCACCTTCCAGTGCTGGTCACAAGTGGGTACTTACAGCTACAGATTATTTTACAAGGTGGACAGAAGCAGTTGCACTGAAAGAAGCAAAAGAGTCTTCAGTCTTGAGCTTCTATGAAGACATAGTCACCAAGTTTGGAGTGCCTGACTCCATCATCTCTTATAATGCCCTTGCATTTGTGGGATTAAAACTGACTGATTGGGCTGTCAAGCATGGCATTCATTTGAACACCTCCTAAAATTATTACCCTCAAGGTAATGGTTTAGTTGAAAGCACAAACAAGAACCTCATCAGGATTATCAAAAGAACCATAGAAGACAACCAAAGGACCTGGCCCAGTAGTTTAAAGAATGCACTTTGGGCAGATAGAGTGACCCCTAAGAGGTCTATTGGCAATTCACCATATATGTCGGTTTATGGTAAAGAGGAAAGATTGCCCCTATCCCTGGAGCTTCCTGCTCTAGACATCGTTCACCAGCTGAGATGCTTGAGGGACAGGATCCCATGTTTGTAAGGTATGCAAAGCTCATGGAGCTCGAAGAATCAAGGGACAGGGTGATGAAAACTTTGGAGGATCATCAACTCCAGACAAAGAAGACATTCGACAAAAGGGCTACAGCAAATTTTTTTAAGGAGGGAGATCTTGTGCTCAGGTGGGACATTCTTAAAAGCAGACCAGACCATCACACCAAGTTTGACAACATGTGGACTAGTCTGTTTGTTATCACAAGCTGTAAAGAATGCAATGCATATCAACTAGCTACAACAAAAGGTGAAGTGCTTCCTATCCCAGTCAATGGGATACACCTTAAGCCCTGTTTTCAAATCTCACCAATCTATCTATTGTACATAGTAGTTTATACTTTATGTTTTCCATAAGTGCTATTTCAGCCCAGTATATATTCTCTTTTTTTCCCCTGTCTTGCCATTTTGGCCACTTGTTGTGTCCTATAAATATCATGAGGTCGGGGCCATATGCAAAACTGACATTTTAATTGTTCTCTGAGCTTTCTAATGACTCCATGCCCAATGGATAAGCTTAGTCACTAGTTCTCATGTTTAGCAGGCAAACATCCCACAAAGATTGCCAGAATTGTTGCCTCTTTTTCACCTACAGTTAAAGCAGGCAAGATGATCAAATTTCAGGTCTTTAGAGGCAATGGGATGTTAACTCAAGGACAGGGACTCTACATATATTTCTAAATCACGAGGATCTCGATGGGAGAAGCTACCCTGGGAGTATTCGGCATGAAAATCATCTAAGGGAAAAGTTGGCAGGACTCTCCTATTGTCTGGCCAACTAACTGCTTGATTCATTCCATCTTGAGCAGGTCGCTGAGACCTAGTTTCATTCACGCCGAACGAGCCTGTAGAGCTATCGCTATAGTGGAGAAGGTTCGGTATGACCTCTTACCGCGTAGATTTTCCTTGACTGATAGGCCATTCAATTGCCATTCGGCAAGACTCTCGGTGACTATGGGCTTCGGGGAAACCTACAACATTCGAGTAGAAGTCCCAGCGAAGATTCAACCTCTCACCGACGTGTGAAGAATCTCGGAGTGAGGGATGCTTTCAGAAAAGGAGTTGCGACTTCGTCAGAATGTCTCAGCGAAACCAAAGGTCTCACCGAAAGGAAAGATGAACCTCGATAAAGAAGATCTCAGCAGGAGTCCCATCAAAACAAGGAATCTCGGCATAACTATGGGGACTTTGTCGGAATGTCCCACCAACACCAGATGTCTCACCAAGGAAAGAGTTCACCAAAGGTTTTTGGACTCGGCAGGAGGTCATGCCGAAGGCTTAGTGTCTCCCCGATAGGAAAGGCAGCGTCACTAAAGCAAATGTCTCACTGACATTCAGTGTCTTACCGACTGCAAGGAGACCCCACCAAAACATGAAGGACTAGCCAACTGATGATGTCACCGGTGGGAGTCTCCTTGCCGAATGATGACTTCTTCCTGACCGGTGGGAGTCTTGCCGAATGATGAAACCTTCAATCCAAAGAAAGAGGTTTCCAAGAGGAGATTCCTTCGCTAGGAAGTCTCGGCGAATGCATGGAGTCTCACCAAAATCTGGCAATCCCGCCAGTGAAGTCATGCTGATGTGAGGTCTAGTCGATGGAGTGGAGTCTCGGCGAATAGGAAAAGATCTTCATTGTAACACAAGGAGTTTCGGGGAGAGGTCTTAGCAAAACTAACAAGTCTCACTGAAAGGAAGGATGAGCCCTCATTGAGACAAAAGCAATTCGGAAGGACTCTTGCCGAAAGCACAACGATGGCTTATCGAGTAGACAAAGGGAGATCTCAACAAAGGATATCACCTTCGGCAAGGTGTCTTGCCAAAGGATAAAGGTCATGGTGAAAATAAAGGCAATGTCGGCAAAAGAAAGAGGTGCTCGGTATGAAGTCCGGCTGGAAAACCAATGTCTTACCGAAACAAAAGGTGCCCGCCATGAATATAACCAAACAGGGAGGTCTTCGGCATAACATAATGAGCTCAGGGCAACCTCTTTCGGACTAGAATGAGTCAGGCCAAAAGAAAAGAAGTTGGCTGAGGGTTCATACCTCGGCGTATGTCTTGCCGAGATGCATTTCCATTTAAAGGACTTTTGACCGGCTGCAGGGCTGTGTGGTTTTCACTCGGCCAATCCAAAAGATCTAAGGGTAAACCGTGGTAGTCTAAAGAGCATCGACATGATTAAGGGCGATGTGTATCTGTTGCAGGATCAGAGCATTCATGGTGCGGCCGAAGTAGCTCAACTGGACACGATGGATCGATAAATGTGGTAGTTGAAAGAATATCTGAAGAGGACTTCTTTGAGAATGTTTCACACCGACACCAACAACAGGGACACGCGGGATCTTCAGCATTAGTTCGATAAAATATCAGGTGACATCCTATCCCGAATCAGGATATTTTTTGTAAAGCCCTAAGGGGCTGAGGTATCAGTTTGTATATAAGGCATTTTTTGTTTTTTTTTGTAAATAGTTCTAATTGCACACTCTGAAGAGTTAGTGATTTTCAATCAATCCTTTCTCAGTCAATGTATGTTTTTTGTAACTCAGCTGGAATCTTGAATACAACACAGAGTTTACCTTGGAAGTTTGTCTTCATGTTTGTATGATTCTCATTTCTGTTCTTTCTTTTTTGAGCTTGCAGTTTCTAACTGTGTTTTCCAAAATACTGTACTCATATCTTAGAGTTGTGAAAAATAATCTTTCCTTCCTGAGATACATGCATAGACCAAACCTATTAGAAAGACAAACATTAAATCTAAAAGATGTTGTTCTGAGAATAGCAATTATGCTTTCAAGTGTATGTTCTTTTTGTGTTCATTTCATGATTTCTCATCATTCGGTGTATCATCTCAGTGTAGTCTTTTAATTTATGCATCTTCTTCCTCTTTTCTCTCAAAGAATCAATAGTTTAGGTAATACCCAAAGGAAGTCGGCCTTCTCTGGAGGTTCATTTCAGCTATAGGTGACCCACAGCCTTGAAATTATCCCATGTTGCTCTAGAATGCTTAGTTTTTTGTAAACTTTGCACAGGGTGCAATTCTAGGTGACAACAGTTAGTAAAAAAAACACTTTGCATTCAAAGAATGATGAGCAGTCGAACTATAGTTTGTTTTTGTTTTGGTTTTTTTTGTCACCATTTACTCTACCCACATCTTTATGACACTCCCCTTTTGGAAGAATTCAAGTCCTACAACAAAGCTAATGGAAACTACTAGAATCATGTTATTCACTTTTAACCAGGGAAACCTAGGGATGCATCCCCCCTTGAAATTCCTTGCCCCTATCCCTGAAACATCTCAGGTATAGGGGGGCAGTTGGGGGATGGTCCCATCGAGTCGCCTTTTCTGCCAAAAAATTGAAAACCATCCCTAAATGGGGAGATGGGGTTGACCAAATGGGTGATGATTGACCATCTCGAGAATGGCCAGGGGATGGCTAAGTTGTCCTTCAAGTGTCCCAGGGACGGTCAACCATTCCCCATCTCAAAACAACATTTACAAGTTAAAAAAAGAAATCTCAAATTTAAAAAGTGACACTCTTGCCTACGTGGCATATGTGGGCCCCATTTCTCTTGACTCTTTTATGAAGAAAAAAAGGCCTTTTTTATTCATTTTAAGCATTTGTTTGTTGTGAGCAGCCCAGAGTTTGAGAGAAAAATAAGTTGCAACCACTGAAAGGGAAAGAACAACACCTTGAAGGAGGAGAAGACGTTGAAATTAGTGTTGTTGGGAGTGTAAATCCACCAAAGAGGTATGCATTTCCTTTCCCTCTTTTTTTTTTCATTTTTTTTGAAAAATCTCAAGCATACATTGTCTAATTTTTTTTAATTTTTATTATTTTCAGTTGAAAATTGCATTCTAAATATAAAAAACATGAGCAATAGTGAGGGTGGGAGTGATAGTGAAGTTGAAGTGAAAAATAGAAGGGAAAGTGGTGGGGGTGTTAGTGGAGAGAAAACAAACCCAATCCAATGCCCTTCAACAACCGTGGAATGCTATGCAAAACACCCACTAAACAAAAAAAACCAATTTTTCCTTCAATATCTTACACCCATTCCATGTTTGTGAAAAAGAATTTAGGGGCCCAACTACACAAGAGTTAGGTCCCATTTTTTCGATGAGGTGGGCCATGGAGTTAGAGTGTGTTCTGCATTAACAGATGAACTATATTTAGAGTGCCAAAGAATTCAAATGGAGTTGGATGGTGGGCTTCAAGGTGGATCACCTTCTTTCTCAAGTGCACAATCATCTATGCCTAATCCTATTCCTTCCACAGTTGGTAGTAGTGGAGTTGCCTCAAGAGGAAAGAGGAAGGTGGGTGCTAGTGGGAAGGCATCTTTAGTTTAGTCCATGTTTAATAACCAAGCACAAGAAGCCACTTAATCTTCCATTGCCAAATTCTTTTTTTCCCATGCCATCCCATATCATGTGGCCCATTCATCTTATTTCAAACAAATGGTGAAAGACATAGCCACTATTAGTCCTTCATTCATACCCCTTGAGATCATAAGCTACGCACCACCCTCCTAGAAAAAGAGTACTTGAAATTTAATGTGTTAATGGAGGAGATGAGGCAAATGTGGATGAGGACAGGGTGCTCTATAGTGATAGATGGGTGGACTGATGTTAGACATTGGCCATTCATCAATGTCATAATCGCATGCCCTAGTGGTTCTTATTTTATGAGAGTTCTTGATTGTTCAAGGAGATGTAAGGATGTAGACTTCCATTTTTCCATTTTGAGAGATGTCATAGAGGAGGTTGGGGTTGCTAATGTGGTGTAGGTGATCACTGATTCAACATGTGTGTGCAAATTGGCTGGGTTGATGGTGGAGGGTACTTATAGGAACATATTTTGGACTCTATGTTGTGTTCATGCATTGAACAATGCATTGAAAGGAATAGGGAAGTTGGATTGGGTGAAGTAAATGGTGGCAGAAGCTAGAAATATTCAAATGTTCATTTGCAATCACCACACCTCACTTGCTCTCTTCAGGTCATTTTCAAAGGAGTTTCTCAAACTTGTTGAGACAAGGTATGCCACTTCATTTTGTTTCACTTTCAATTTTTCAAATTTTGAAACTTCAGAGTTTACACATTTCAATTTGTATTCATAATCTGATTTTGTTTTAATTATTATATTTTTTAATGAATCATTGAATCAATCAATGCAGATATGCCACATACTTCATCTTGTTGGAGAGGATGCTTGAGGTGCATGAGCCTCTACAAATGATTATGGTCAATGCAGAGTGGACTAGATGGCCTAATACAAGTTCTACTCAAGGAAAGACCATTAAACAAAAGATCCTCGATGGTGATTGGTGGGCCAATGTGAGGTAAGTCATATTACATGGCTGATTTTCATATTAAATTTGTGATTTTAATATTTTAATTTTATTGTCCAATGTTCCAACTTTTGAAGTTTCTAACATGTCAATTAACTTTTCAAATAATTATTTTGAACTTTTTGTTTGCATTTTGCAGATATATTTTCTCCTTCATCTCACCTATTGTAGATGTCATCCGATATGTTGATACAGACTTTCCTAGTCTTGTAGAGATATATGAGACATTTGAAAGTATGCTTGGGAAGATCAAACAACCTATTTCAGCAAAGGATCCCACTTTAGATTTATATGAGAAACACATTAGGCCCATTGTGACAAGGAGGTGGAATACAATGAACAGCTTGCTTCATATGGCTTCATTTTCTCTAAATCCCAAATGGTATGCACCAAGGGCTGGTAGGGTGCCTCCATGCGATGGCCCTGAGGTTTTAGATGGGTTCACACAGGTCATTGATAAGATGTATCCAGCAAAGCAGACTTCACTACTTCAGACACAATTCCTAGACTTTGCAAATCTTAATGGCCCAAACTTGAGTAAACCATAGGAAAAGTTGGAAAGAGCTATATTAGCTCAAACGAACCCTATTAGATGGTGGACCTATCATGGGAGGAATACATTGCAGTTGAAGACACTTGCTATTTTCCTTCTTGCATAGGTTGCTAGTTCCTCTACTACAGAGAGGAATTGGTCTACATATAGCTTTATCCACTCCCTCAAGAGGAATAGACTTACCTCTAGATGAGCAGAAAAGCTAGTGGCCATTCATAGTGCTCTTCAACTTCAGGATTGGTAGACTCCAAAGTATCGAAAGACTCCAACTCGGTGGAATATTGATCTTGAGGATGTGGCCTAGGTAGATGAGGAGACAGCTGAGGGTTTGGTTGGGGTTCCATTGGTTGAGGAGGACCATCACAGTGGCAGTGACTCAGAGGATGAATCTGATTTTGATGCAGTTATGGGAGATGATTAGAGGCAACAGTGCTCTTTGTTTATTCATTAATGACATACGATATTGTATTTTGATTTTCATAGCAAACTTTAAAACTATATGGCAACAATGTAGCCTTTGGGCATTTTGATATAATTTTATAAATTATAACTTGGAGGTTGTTTCATGATTCATGTATGTTAATTTTGAATGTGTATTGAGTATTGGCATAATGTTAAACACAAATGTTATATGTTAAGGTTCTATAATGTATATTATGCATGCCTTATCCATGTTATCATATGAATATTTAAAATCTCCCTATATTTTTTAAATTTTCCCTATATTTTTATGTAGTTGTCCCCCGCCGTCCCCAAATTTGACCTCAAAAATTGGAAACTTGGGGACTCGTCCCGCCGTCCCCTACCATCCCCGTCCCAAAAACTTGGGGTAACACTACTTTTGACATGTTCCTTATGGACAACCACAAGAATAATATAAATGAATTTTCGTAGTAGTTGCATAACTGCTATAAATGACTTTCTACAATAGTTGTGTGAATAATAAAATGACTTTTCACAAGTAATAATAGTTGTAATTGGCTTTTTGAAATAGTTGAAGAACTTTCACAGCAAATGGATTTTTGTTCATTGCAAGATTGCTATTTTATCCAAAGATGCTCCTCCATCAATAAATCTCTCAAGTGAGACCTCGTGTCCTGAAAACAAAACTCCTCACCAAAAATGCACGCAGCATCATCATCATTCAAGTCTCATCCTTGTTTCATCAAGCCTACCTCTGCACCATTATCACTCCCCACATTATTTGGCGCTTGTGAAACACAATAGTCATCTTCCTTCTCTCCTTTACCTTCAACCATCACCTAAAACCTTTTCCATATGATCACATCGCAACCCCTCGAATGCTAAATCCACCTGAAAAAGCAAAGGAAAAAACATAAAAGTCATGTTGGACATTTCAAACCCTAAACCCCCATTTCAAATACATACAAAATTTCAAAAGGATCAAAGGCACATCGTTGGTCAACCAATCTATACAATCTACAAAATACTTAAAGATGTGAATGCACATACTGTTGTAACTATGTGTATATCCAACTATTTAAAGCTGTTGATTGTATTTGTGCAATCAACAAAGTGACCAATCAACTTCCACTCAAACTTGTAGAGAACTTGGTAAAAGAGTGAAAAGAGTTCTTGCACTTGCATGCAAAAAAGAATTAAAACGGTGCAAAGTCGTGCTGGGTGTTGGACTTGTGTTTAAAAGAAACGAATGGGAGAAGAGTTAACAACCATATCTGTGCGCCGATCCATATATTGCGATAACCTAAATTCTTCAAAACCGAGTATCCATGTACCAACTTATAAACATGTAAAGCACACAGTAGGTGCTATCTTCATCACTCAGAACCTGCCCAATTTACAAATGTGAAAATTGATAATGACTGCACCTTGACCATTACAAAATATATTGCTAAAGATAATCAACAAAGGCTTAGGATTACAGATTGATTTATTCTATTTCCAGTCCAAACTACCTAAAACTGATATACTTGAGGACCCAAATACCGAAGGAGAAATTGATTTAGAAACTGAAGATGATAGTACAGATAGTGATTTAGTATTGAATGCCTAGATGTAAGAAGAACTTGACTAACTTCTCGGAAGGTATACGGCTTTAGAAGAGCCTTTATGGGACACAAACATTCTAAAAATATCCTGCAAAAGTACCACAAACAATGATAATATACCACAAAGATCGCAAAAAGGAGTGACCAATAATATGGCTCTTGGTCCCAAAACAAATAAACCACAGTCAAAAAGGAATTTCACACATCAAACTACCCCAGTTATAAGGAGCTGCGGATTTAAATGGCTACTTGGAAGAAATGTAGAAAACATTTGCAAAATAAGACCTGTAGATTGCTGCACTACAAAATACATCAATCTACAATGCCGCATGCTGGTGGAGAACACATCAATCTAAAATCCAAGTCCACATACAAACCCCACCTCCTCCTTAGGAACAAAGAAGTATGGAAACTCCTTAGGAACAAAGAAGTATGAAAACTAATAGAATGGATGGACAAACAAACTCATTTTTTAAAGAACAGATGCGATAACACACAATAAGAAGAGGAAGATCAAGACCCTAAACTAGACATCTAGGTAGGAGAAGGAGAAGGAGAAAGGGAACTACATTTATATAATGACTCCAAAGATCAATATTAAATCAACCCCTAAAGATAAGAGAAGAAAATATAGCATCTATAGAAAACCATAAATTGGCTAAAATTGGTGATTATTTGGAAGACCATGTAGTTGCAAGTGTAATTAAAATTTTATCTGAGTATGAAGAATCATTTCCTTGGACATTCATGAACATGAAAGGTGTCAAAGATAAAGTAGATTCATGAAAATCTAGCTGAAAGGAGGAGCTAAATCATAGAAAAGCAGACATATGACTCAACCCAAAGATGAAGAAGAAATCTAAAAGCGAATTGGATAAAATGCTCACAACCAGGATCATCAAGCCAGTTGAAAATGTTGAGTGAATTAGCTCTATGGTCGTACAAAATAATAAAATTAGAGAAATAAGGATCTGCATTTAAAAATGGGAACTTAATAAATCTTGTATTATGACCCTTTCTTGACCCCATTTATAGAAGAAATATTGAAATCAATTGCAAGTAGATAAATATACTCATTCACTAATAGATTCTTTAGATACCATTAGGTCAAAATAAAAGAAGAAGATCAACCAAAAACCACTTTTTCCAAAAGTTGGGGGTCATTCATGTACATTGTCATGTCTTTCAGATTGAAGAATGCTCTAACAATATTCAATTGAATAATGGTTAACACCTTCGAATAATTCATTCATGAATTTTTAGAATTCTATCTAGATGATTTAATAGTCTATGGATTTTTCAAGAACCATATTCAAACACTCCATGCACAGCTAGAACAACTACAAGATCAATGAGAGAAAATGAAGAACCAATTTAAATAATTAAGGGAGGTAGTAAGCCTATAGTTAGTGCATGTAGCAAGGATAATAAGGGATGCACAAAAATTTATGTAATAGATCCAAATTCCCACTACTTTGATAGAAGCATACAAGTTCATGGCACAAATCAATACACATAGCCAATTACTCTAGCAAACTAAACTACAATGGGACACTACTTTCACTCACCTCAAGAAAATTTACAAAAACATATTTCCATCTAAGTAAGGTGATTTAAATGTCTTGAGCACAAGACATAGTTTTCAAAGGGAGATGATGTTGGCAAGGAGTATAGAAAAATATAGATACAACATAAGAAAACCCACCACAAACCATTGCAAAAGGACTGTAAACCTCTTAGCCAATAAGCCATCTCTAGAAGAGATGTATTTTGTAAGGGATGCATCCCACTAAGAGAATATATGTAGAGAATATATGAATAAAGTAGAATATATTATAAGGAACATAAGAATAGATAGAGAAAAGACAACTATACAATGTATAGAGATATATAATAGAATGATGATAATGTAACATAAGATATATCAAGATATTGAAATTGATCATTGGTCATGTATGATATTAGTTTCTATCATTAATTTCGATTTATAAGTTATCCTAATACCTTGTCTAATTCCATGTTATAGATTAATTCCTAATCCCCCTTCTACTATTGAATTTGGGGTATACATACAACATATAGACTTGGGACATAAAACTCTGGTTTGTGACCCCCCACTTTTCTTGCTAACAAGTTCCATTCCAAACATAACCAAAGCCACCTTTGATGCATGTATATATATATATATATATATATATATATATATATATATATATATATATATATATATATATATATATATATATATATATATATATATATATATGTGTGTGTGTGTGTATGTATATGTACACACACACACACACACACACACACACACATATATTGTGGACACTGAAAAAGTAACCCTTCTACTTTTTCTATCTCATTCGGGTCCTCCTTGTGATTTTGGATTAATTGTGCCTTGATTTAATGTTGTAATGTGGATAATACATTCACATTAGGTCTTGGGCCCTTGTGAACTAAAAGAATTCAAGCGGTACCTTAAGTATTGTAAAGTGTTGTAACACACTTTCACACTTTTCTAAGGTATTATTAATATATTTCACTTAAATAACCTCTTTTTATCATTTACGAAGCCTTATTTCAAAGTGTTGTAAAGTATTGTAACAAATTTTCATGATTTTCTAGGATTTTCATCAATAATTTGACCTTTCTTATGCTTTAATTGGCCCCATTTTACACTTCCAGGCCTTACTTAAGTGTATTTTTGAAAATACTACTGATAAACATCATTTAATACATCTAATTTTTGAAACCCACTTAAAATGTCTAAGTGGGACCCATTCACCATTAGGGGGAAATGAGTCCCCTTTGGAATAAAATGAAAATAATTTCAAATTTCTAGCAGGTTGTTATTTTCTAAGATCTAAGGTTAGCTTGTGATGTGGTATTTTCAGGAAATATTGCATAATCAAGTATAAATATAAGGTTTTTCAACTCATTTCACCCCTCCTAATTTTCTAATCAATCCAACAAGCAATCAAGTGATCAAACATTCAATCATTTTGTCAAGAGTATTCAATCACTTTGGAGCCATTACTTGCATGTCTTCAAAATTCTACATCAAGGGTTTGGTGAGTTGTAGCATTGCATGTTGTTCATTCATCATTCTCTTTCCATATTTCATTTCATTTCATTTTCAAGGGTTTAAGTACCAAACCGGGGTTTGACCAAGGAAAACCCTTATTTACTAACCCTCAACAATTTTTCCCTCTCTTTGCATGTGTTTTGTAGGTCTAAGTTGCAGATTTGTCAAAGAGAAAGATTGGAAAAGTTGTCAAAAAATTGTCAAAGTCATTTGAAGTTGTCAAAACCCTAGGAGAAGCTTGGAGAACACCTATAGGTCAAATTCTACAGTTTCGGATCCATAAACCTGTCAAAATTAGAAGTGCAGATCAGGAGCTACATATTCCACTTTTGAATTTCCTGAAATCCTGAAGTGGACTAATATGCCATCAATGGTGTATGATTCCCACTTCCAGGCCCAAAACGAATATTTTTCATTTTTGAGTACCTAGTTGTCTAAAACTTGTTTCGGTAGAATCTTCCCAAAACTGGACTAAGTCAGCCAACTTGGCCTATGAGTCCTAATTGGCTTCACAGTGACTTTTGTAGGATTCCAGAGCTTCATTCCATCCTTCTCTAGTTTCCAAGTGCATACTGTACATCTCATAAGCGTTTGTTATAGTTTGTTTGCATTTCTAGGTCATTTTGCATATCACAGTGCGCTTTCAAACACTTTGCATTTTCTTAGTTTTGCATTTGTAGTCAAGCTTCTTTTTCAATTTCTAGCCTTAAGGACAATACCCTTTGACAGATTTCAATCTCTTTTGCATTGGAAGCTCAAGGATTTGTTCTTGAGTGTGAACATTGTGAAATCAGATTCCTCTTCCTTCATTCCCCCTTTGTAGTGTGGATAAAGGAAGTTGTGCACTGCATTTCCATTGTCCACATTTTGGTGAACCCAACTTTTGAATATTATAATTTTACATTGGAGTGCATTTACATCCTAGGAATAGCTTACATCAACACTGCTTTGCATTTTGCATAGTTTAATTTGCATTCTAGGGTTTCAAACTTTGCATTAGTAAAAAGATCATATCGCTTACATTATTGTATTTCATTTCATTAAAAATTAGTAAAATTTTGCATTTTCATATTATATTTGCATTAGAAAATATAAAATGCATAATAAACCAATTCTAAAATTCAAAAAAAAAAAAAAAAAATCACTACCTAGAGTCACTCGCCACCCTGGACAAATCAGTCTAGTTGCAAAATTTTCATTGCATTTACTGGAATTTAATTTTCAATTTATGAGTTTTTGCTTGCTATTTCTACCCTTTAGTTTTACTTTCCATAATTTAATTCTTGTTAGTTTACATTGCATTTGCATTCACCCCGCATTTAGATGCCTTTGCATGAGTGTTTGGTGTCCTATTGCTAATACCTTAGTGAGAAGAAGTTCAAGACTCATGTCATCTCATGATAACACACTCATTGTGGATCTTGGATTATCTAGAGCTTCCACTCCTAGTATTGACACTAGTACACTAGGGTATGTGCAGGATCATGATGGGCCAAAAAGTGGCAATATGATGGGCATGTGGCTGACAACTTTTTTTAACCCAAAATTGCTGAAACGAAAAGGGTTTTTAAAGGAGATTCTTAGTTTTTTAGCAATATAAATTATGCTTTACTTTGAATTTAATAAGTAATTATTATTCATTTTCTAGTCAAATTATGACTAAAGTACTAATTGATAGATTGATTGAAAAAAATCTATATCTTTCAAACAGTATCACATTTTTTGAATTCAAAATATGCATCACATTCTATGCTTCGCATACTATAGGATTAAAAAAAGAAAAATTGAATTTCATGAAGTTTTGACCAAGTTAAGGTGGTCAGACATACAAGTTTTTTATATTTTTAAAAGTTGTAATAAAAATTCATAATTAATTATTTACTTGGAAAAAAATTACAAAAAATATGTATCACATCGAGACATGAGTCCTCTACTTATATCTAAAATATTCTAAAAATATTATCATTTTATTGTGGTTAGGGTGGTCAGACATACACCTACTTCTTATTTTTTCCTTGAAATTTAAGTCTTGTTGCATTGAAATTTCAAATTTTCACCAAACAGATTTCCTTTTTTTTTTAAGCAAACCTAGTAGTTTAGAAACTACATTCAATTTTCTATAGATTCTATTCTTACATATTTTTAAAATAATATAGATGTAACTTATTCAAATTTTTATGTCAAGTTGCTTAACTCTGATTTTTCTGATTTTTTTGCCACTTAAGGGCCTTATTTTTCCATGATGATCCTGCACATACCCGCTAGGCATGGATAATACCCTTAGCAACTCTTTTCCTTCAAATAACATGCAAGTTGAAACACAGAATGATCATATCCTGCAAGAAAAAATAGTTCAAATTCATGAGGACTTAGTACATCTCCAACATCAAGTAAGCCTTGAAAAAATTCCAACTACTACAATTCCTACCATAGAAAACATCCATCGCATGCTTAAAAGTGAAGATGGCCTGGATGTTGTGAAACACATAGTTGAGATATATACAAAACATCTTTCTTCAACCTCTAGTGCTCCTCAACTAGCCAACAATGTGGTAAGCCAAGGAGGACCTTAAACTCCTCCCTCAACCATATCCTCAATACCTATGTATACCACTCCTCAAGTCACAACACTGCAACAAGTTAGTAATGTGGTTCCTTCCTCGATTATTCCTACTAGCATCCCTAATTCCTATGTGGCATCACATGTTCTATCTTCTTCCACATTACCACCTATAAGCATTACATTCACTTACCCTACCACTAAATACAATCCATCACCACTTTCACTTCCATCCCATACCACTTATAATAACCCTCTCATAACACAACTTTTCCAAACTGTTTCCTCCATGCAAAAGCAAATCTCCACCATAAACGAAAATTGAAATGGCCAACCCACATATTATGTTTGAAGCAACCCATTGTCTTTGGAAATATTGTGAACACTGATGCCACAAGGAGTAGAGATGCCTAGATTTGAGAAATATGCAGGGAAGGGATATCCTTCTAACCATGTTAATGCATATACTGCCTTATGTAGTGATTTTGTCCTTGATGATAAAATATTAACAAAATTGTTCCCTAGGACTTTAAAAGATACTGCCTTGGAACATTTTTCTTCTCTACCAAAAAATTCAATTCGTTCATTTAATGAACTTGTTTATGTATTTATAAATCATTTCAAAGTGCATATGACTCCCAAGAATACCTTGGTGGATTTGATGAGATGCAAGCAAAATGAGGATTATCAGGTGGTCAAAGGTGGTGCACATTGAATCGCATGTCGGTGAGACACTAATCATGTCTCCTCGATGCAATTTTGCCTCTTAATAGCTATCGACATAGCGGGTGTCAGTCGATGAGACCTTTCGCGAGCTGTAGAAGTCATATCGAGTTCATAAAAACTATCGGCATGATAATTGCTAGTACCTCGTGGTGAAGCCCCTCTTCTCTCAGCGAGCACATTCTGCATCGGCAAGACCCTACCGGGTTGGTGAGACACTATGGCGATGCCTTCTCTCCCTGAGCTCAAATTTCTTTCTACTTTGGTAGGGCTCCTTGAAGTCGGTGGGATGTCACAACGAGGCAATAGAATCCTTTGGCGAGCCCATTTTCATGTCGGGGAGACTGCATTGTTTTGGGGAGATCTTACCCCGAACTTTACGTCCTGTCGCTGAGAGATCCCTCGGTCGCCGAGACCTTTCATCGAATTCTCTTTATTCTCGCCGAGCTCACTTGGTTTCAGCAAGATTCCTCACTATCGGCCAGATGTTATGTCGAGCCCCCTTAGTCCTTTGGGGAGCTCCTTCTGAGCTCAAATTTCTTATGGCGAGACATTTTGGAGTCACTCAGACACCACGCCAAATGCATCTAGTCTCCCTAAAGGCATATCTTATCCGTGAGACATAAATATCTTGCCGAGACCTTATGGTGACGGAATCCCCTTTTGCCAATGCCTTCATTTCATGTCGGCAAGATAATCCCACATTGGGGAGACCTTTCCCCGAGCCCTTCATGTTATATCGAAGACTAACCCTTTGGTAAGACTTTTTCGTTTCGGCTAGACCTCCTGCTGAAGGAAAAATTATCGCCAGGCTCAAACCTTTGGTGGGACCTCCTTCCGTCGGGGAGACATTTCTATAGTCATATCAATATGTATTCTTTCATTTTACATGAGTCAGTGTAACACTCTCTCGTCGGGGAGACATCCCATAGACACCTTATGTTTTGCCGAGGAATCTTCATAAGTTCACTTTTGTTGCCATGACAATCTCATTCTCTCCTCGATGAGGCAATACATCGGTGTGACATCAAGGGTTGGCAAGACTGTAGGACCTCGTACCAATAGACCTCCTCTTGTGCTTTTTTGGCGAGACTCGATGCACTTTCCAAGACATCTCCCCTCCTCAAGAATGTCTCACCAAGATATATCCTTGTCGGTGACAAGCAAGACTTAAGGTGCTCGGTAAGACCACACATCGATGACACAACTCTTTCTGAAGTGCATGCTCATCCTGCGCTAGTCGGTGAGACATAAAGATCTCACCGAGACCTTTCTCTGAAGGAGACTTTCATGCCGATGGGGAAATCCTTAGTCACCAGGATGATGACTGATGTCTTGTTGATAAGCAACACAGATACCTATTAACAAAATGCACTAGTAGTCGAGAAGACATCAACAAGGTCTTACTGACTTTCTTCTTATAGGAAATTTATGACCAACTGGACTGACGAATGCACTGCAACTGAGTAGCCTTGACAAATGTCATCACATGTGTAATTTAATCCTACAAAATAGAGTCCCCATTAGTCATTAGAAGCACATAAGATATATCAAAAAGGAAATACACCATTGTCCAAGATAGTGTGATTCAGTACTCAGCAAGAAGAAAACTAGCTCCAGCTGAAACATAACCAAAATTTAAAAGAATCAGCAGACAACTCAGGAAGAAAATAGAAGAACCCCAAGAGAAAAATCAAATAGCAGAGGCAAAGAAACCAAAAAGAAAAGGCGGACCCATTTTGTTCCTGAATTAAATGGGGTGGTTATGCAAGGCATAAAAAATGGTGACTCAGTTGGGAAAATGGTTTAACCATTTTCAAGAAACTGAAGGATTCAGCTACTTAGAACTCCTGGTTCATGAACATCACAACTCCAATTGGGTCATTTATAACAACCAAGGTTGAGCTAGAATCTCAAATGTAAATCATCACTGGCTACCCCTGAAATCCATATGTGTGCTTGATTGTGCATCACTCTTTCGTAAAGTTTTCTTCACCTTTCGAACAATGTGCAGGATTTGAGCTACATGAGTTGATTCCCTTTAGCTGTCATGCAATGATATCCTGGGTATTGCTCCACTACTAGTCAGGCGTCCATAGTCCCGATGGAGATACCTCTAGTTTCCTCATAGCATTGCTCTACTGCCAGTTAGGCGTCCATAGCCTCAGTAGAGATACTGAAATCACCCATTCATATTGAGTCTTTTTTTTCTTTAGATAATTCTTTTTCTTTTTTCTTCTATTTTCTCTTGGAGTTTTAGATATTTCATTTAATTCTTTCTCAATATGTCAGATCTTTGACACCTGATCTGGGTTGAAAACTACCATGGACCTCATAACAACAATTGGGAGATCGGATTTTTCACTCAAATCTTACAACACTATCATCCTAGGACAAATATACCATTACGAGAGGAGATGATCTTAATGATTTGTGACAGATTTAGAGGAGCTAATGAAGGTCATTTACTTTGCACCTTGTTTTCAAAACCTTCCACAACTCTTATTGACAATGGGCATAAAGCAAAAGTTTAGGACAAAATCACCAACCAGAAAACCTGAAAATACCTAAACCACTTCTCTCCTAATGACCAGAGTATGCTCAAGATAACAACCACCACTTTAAGATGGGAAAGAACAGATAAACCCAAAAGAACAAAACAAAACAGAAACCAAAAGAACAAAGGAAACAGAAAGACCAACAGAAAATACAAACAAACCAACAACATATTATTTACAAACAAGAAAGAAAACTACTTACACAAAGAGCAACAGATTATTCACATAAAGAACATAGTTATTTACACATAGAAATTATTTAGAAGCAAAAAATATTTACACAGATGCATCACCTAGCAAGAGTATCAACTTCATGACTCAAAATAGTGTTTTAGAAATTGTCCATTGACAGGCAAGGGAATAGGTTCTCCAGTTAAAGTACTCAGTTTTTAAGCATTTTCTCCTAGGATCTCAACAATCTGATAAGGACCTAGCTAGAGCTTATCGAATTTCTGGTGACTACCCTTCTTTTCACTAGCTTTATCCCATAACAACACAAGGTATGATATCCTAAAAGCTTTGATTTTAACTCTTTTTTCAAACAAACATTTGACAATAGCCTGGTGCCTAAAGAATTGTTGCAAGGCGGCATCTCTCTGTTCTTCTAATTTCAACAAAGCAGCTAATCTTACTTCTATCCTATTGTCACTGGAGTAGAATTTCTGCATGAACTCAAGGATAGGTATTTGCAGATGGATGGGGAACATAGGCTCTTGGCCATATACCAGCTTGAAGAGTGAAGTCTTTAAAGCAACCTTAATCCTAGTCCTATCTTCCCATAATGCAAATCTCAGCTGGATATGCCAGTCTCTAGGATTATTTTCTAACAGTTTCTTAATTACCCCTAAGAGATTTTTGTTGGTTGATTCTATAACTCCATTGCCTTGTGGGTAATAATTTGAAGAATACTTTAAGACAATTTTGTGATCATAAGCCCATGAAATGAATTCAACATAAAAAAGGAAGAACCATTGTCACATAACAAAGCGAAGGGTAACCAAAACCTTGAAGTGATGCACTCAGTGAGGAGCTTGATCACTACCTCTGTTGTGTTGTTCTTGTAGGGTATTGCCTCTATCCATCTCGTGCACTAATTAGTAGAAGTCAAAATAAACTTGTGCCCTACAGAAGATTTTGGGTTAATTACCCCAATAAAATCCATCGCCCATTGGGCAAATGGTCTCACCTCATAGACAGGTTGTAATGGCATGGCTGCATGGCATTCTCTTGATGCAAAAATCTGATATACATGACATGTTCTCACATGCTGATGGAAATCTTTGAACACACAAGGCCAGTAATAACCAGATCTAAGGATCTGGTGTGCTAATGAATATGTAGAACCATGACCTATGCCATGTTTCCCATGAAACTCAAAGATCACAGGTTTAGCCTCTTGCTGATCAAGGCATCGTAGGTATACTCCCTCAAAATTCTTCCTGTATAGCAACCCTCCTTTGAGCATGTAATGAGAACTCTTCATTCTTAGTGCTCTCCTTTGAGTTGCATTCATTCCCTCTAGACACCAGTTATTGAGCATAAAGCAAATGGTATCAGCATACCAAAGGTCATTAGAGAAATATTGGGTCGTGTATTACTGACAGATGATGTTGTCACCAGTGTTTGCCATGGACTAAGACAAGCCTGTACCCCTGACTAGTTTCATAGGGTGTATCTCTAGATCAAATTCTTGCAAGATGGCCATCCATTTCCCTCTTCTTTCTCCTAGCTCGCTCTGCATAAGTAAAGACTTCATAGTAGCGTCAAGAACTACAACAACAATTTGGCTTTGGAGAATGTAATGTCAGAACTTCTTGACAACCCTGACTAGTGCAAAAGCTTGTTTCTCAAGAGGCAGGTACTTGACTTCAGCATTTTTGAATGGAGAGCTCATGAAAGCAATCAGTCTCTCCTCTGCCTCCTCTCTTCATTGAGTTAATACGACTGCACAGGAATGTTCAGAAGCAAAGGAATAAATATAAAACAGTCTCAAGTAGTTAGGGCTGGTGAGAACAGGTGCTTTTGAAATGGATCACTTGACTTGTGAAAATGTTTCCTTTGCCTCCTTAGTCCACTCCATTTTAGCATCTTTCTTCATCATTTCATTAAGAGGTTTTACGATTTCTGCAAAGCCTATAATAAACTTTCTCACGAAATTGATCTTTCCTAAGAAAGACCTCATTTATCTCTTGCTTCGTAACCTAGTGATCTTCAAAATGGACTCAACTCGATTTGGGTCGATTAATATTCCTCTTTTAGAAATTATGTGTCCCAAAAGCTTCCCTTCAGAAACTCCGAACACACATTTTTTAGGATTCAAGGAGACACCATACTAGATACATCATTCCAGAACCTTGGCCAAGTTTGCAACATGGTTCAGTCGATCTTTGAAGAATACCGTCAGGTTGTCCATGTAGATGATAATGCACTTTCCAATTAGATCCTTGAATGCTATGTCCATTGCGAATTGAAAAGTTGCCTAGGCATTTATCAGACTGAATGACATCTTTCTATATGCAAACATTCCCCACTTTGTAGTGAAGGTTATCTTCATCCTGTCTTCACAGTTAACCATTACCTGATTGTATCTAGAGTAGCTGTCTAGGAATGATATCATCTGAGATTTGTTGGCAGTCTACAAGACCTCATCCAGTGAAGGAAGTGGGTAGTTATCCTTTTCTGAAGCTCTGTTGAGATTCCTAAATTCCAAGCATAGCCTGATCTCTTTGTTTTTCTTACGGACTAGAACTAAGTTAGCCACTCAGGTTGAATGGTGTACAGGGAAGATTATCCTTGCAGAAAGCAATTTCTGGACTTCTTTAAGGATCAGTGGCTCAATCAAGGCATTGACAGGGCATTGTTTTTGTCGAAATGGCTTGGCTTCAGGCTTCAGGGGAATAGTATGAGTCATTACAATAGCATCAATTGTCTTTAGGTCTTCATATCCCCAAGCTATTGTAGCAATATCTTTCTTAAGTGCCTTCAATATGTCTTTTTTGATTGCTTCAGGGTAGGCTTTCCCTATGTAGAAATTTCTCTCAGGGCCAGAATCAGCTAGGTTAGCAGTTTCATATTCACCTCCTTTGTCTTCAGCTGATATCTTCTCTCGAGCCCTTGGGTCTGAGTCAAAAATTCTTTCCAAGGCCACCATTCCCTTGGGAATGCTATTGCTCTTTAAATTGAGGACCCCTTTTATATCACATTCCTCAAGGCTCCAATCCCCTTGATCTCTGTTGGACTCATCAATAATTTTCCATTCAAAAACATCTGAGCTTGCTAGGAAAGCAATAATATGTCGATCATCATCAAAGACTTGAAATTTTGTGATATTATCGGGAACAGCAGGGGTGGATATCAATTCCACTAAGAATTTCTTGAGCTTGGAGCCTTGCATAGGTTCCAGGGTGCTTGCAGCAACAACCAATGAATCAACTATCTGATTTTCCTCTCTTGGGATCAAGCTAATCCCAAAGGCATCAAAGTCCTCAATTAGGTTCCATACCCTATTTCTATATGTTGCTAACTTTTTATTGTGACATGTATATTGGTTGTGCACTTTCCTGATAACTATTTCTAAATCTCCCTTGACCATTAAGGTTGTGACTTTCTTCTTATGTGCAAACATTAGTCCCTATGCTAGAGCTTCATATTCTACTATATTGTTAGTACATCCAAATTGCAACCTATAAGAAGCAAAGAATGTTTTCCCTTTTGGGCTGGTTAATTCAATCCAAACACCATAGCCTATTTTGGACTCAGATCCATCAAATGTGAGGGTCCACAGCTGATCATGAGCTGGAGTTGGTCCTTTTGAAGTCATAGTGGGCACTTGGGTAGAATGAGCCAGGGGTGGGACTACTTGATCTTTTGCATCAGATATAGGGAATGGGCATTCAACCGGTTCCTCAGGTACACCTTCCAATTCCTACTCAGCTATATCATGTGACCCAAGGTTGTCCTCCTGACAGTCACTTTGCCTTTGGCTAACCCCTTGGGTTTCGGTATATTCATGAGTAGAGGGGTGACAAACAAATCTTGTGGTTGTTTCGCATAAACATGTTGGTTTGGAAATGTAATTGAATCAAGTTCAATTTGAGAAGGAATTCCCTTTGAAAGTATCCTATCTCTGGTTAGCATTGTAACGCTAAGAAAGTGTAGAAAGATAAGATCAAGAGCAAGCATGCAATGCGAATCTAAATGCAATCTAATGCTAAGAAACAAAGAACAAAGGAAAGTAAAAACATAAATAAAAATTTGAACAATCTTACCAAATTGCTATGTATTTCCATGATTCATCTCGATTTCCCTTCTCCATTTTGTTGTTGTAGTATAATTGCCCTCATATTTTTCATAAGTTCGTGCAACTATGGCCTAAGATAATGATTTAGCAAAACATTGAAAATTCAAGATAAGTGCTTGCAAAATTCATAAGACTTGGAGAGATTATATTATTCTCAGAGAGATATATGATTTCGAGAGAGATTGGAATGATGAAGACTATATCAATTTATAGAAAATTGATTATTCGAATGACAGGCCAGGATTGAAAGATCAATGAACGACTAAGATTGACAGATTAGACATGCATTCTAATAAGAGTTAGTAATGACACAAGTGATACAAATTAGAAATAGAATTAAAGATTAAATAAATGATTTAATCTTCTAGTTTGGTATTCGAAAACAAAAGAATTATCTTTGCATGACAAAGATGAAGATGGATTAAATCAACTCTTGTTCGAATGCATGCACAAGGTTTAATTAATTAAATAGGAATATTTAATTAATTCGCATGTACACTCAAATGAATTAGAACTGGATGATTGAATGATTTGACAAAGAGATTACTCAAGAATGCCACTCAGACATTAAATCAAGAGTTAACTGAGCGATTTGAATAGATCTTTGAGTCGAGTAAAAGTGAATACTTAGATAACTCACATAATTATCTAAATATAGAGGAATGCGTTAAAATAGAATTCATGAATTAAACAATTAATTTAATTCAAGATTTGATATTTGAAGAATAATTAAATAAATAAGATTTATTTAATTAAGTGATGAAGGGACATAAATGAATAATTAAATAAATAAAGAATTTATTTAATTATAGTTGAAGTATGATAAAGAGTAAATTAAATAAGAATTTATTTAATTTGACAAGGATAAGGTTAATTAGTAACATAATTAAATAAAAAGCATAACTTATTTAATTAATCAGATAGAATAAAGAAAAGTGTGAATTAATTAAATAATTAAGATTATTTAATTAATAGAAAAATTAACAGAAGATGAATTAATTAAATAATTATAATTATTTAATTAATAGAAGAATTAATGTTAAGATGAATTAATTAAATAATTAAGATAATTTAATCAATAGAAGAATTAATGTTAAGGTGAATTAATTAAATAATTAAGATGATTTAATCAATAGAAGAATTAATGTTAAGGTGAATTAATTAAATAATTAAGATGATTTAATCAATAGAAGAATTAATGTTAAGGTGAATTAATTAAATAATTAAGATGATTTAATCAATAGAAGAATTAATGTTAAGGTGAATTAATTAAATAATTAAGATGATTTAATCAATAGAAGAATTAATGTTAAGGTGAATTAATTAAATAATTAAGATGATTTAATCAATAGAAGAATTAATGTTAAGGTGAATTAATTAAATAATTAAGATTATTTAATCAATAGAAGAATTAATGTTAAGGTGAATTAATTAAATAATTAAGATTATTTAATCAATAGAAGAATTAATGTTAAGATGAATTAATTAAATAATTAAGATTATTTAATCAATAGAAGAATTTATGTTAAGATGAATTAATTAAATAATTAAGATTATTTAATCAATAGAAGAATTAATGTTAAGATGAATTAATTAAATAATTAAGATTATTTAATCATGACCATGAAGAATAGGAATTATGAAGAATATTGAAGTCACAGGCTTAGACCAAATTTCAGTGTCTACATTTTCCCCTCTTTGATACAATGTCATTTCGGCATTGTGTCAAACAAAATCGATAACAAATATGCCCCAGTAATGCCCCAGTGTAAAACAGGTGAAGGTATGCCCCCTTGGGAGGACAGGCGGGTTCAAAGAACATGAATGTGCTCTTGAAATCGATGAGAGAACTACAAGATGAAAGAAAAAAGGATAGAGGAAAATAGATAATGGTGGTGAAGATGTAGAAAAGAAGAAATGTTAGTGCAAAAAGAAAGAAGAATAATAAAAGAGCATGATGTTAGTATTAGCAATCTTCGATGTTTCATCGTATCACAAAAGGCGTTGTGCTTTATCATCTTTGGGCGGGACTAATACAAATGGAGAAAAACACCACAATATGACATAGATCAAGGTGTGCAAGGTCATCCACTTGCTAATAACAAACAGTCTCAAACAAAGAGTGTTGTTAACTCATACTAAAGGCACAAGTTGCCCCAGTCTTTTTGTCAAGACAAACCACAGACATCAAACAAAAGAAAATACAGGTCATGAGATGTCATCGCTCCTCTAAATCCTTCATGGGACATCCTTGAGGAAACTAGTAACATGACTCAAAATCAAATTTAAAAGACAATTGACAGACTGCTGTCAAAGAAAATAGAATTCTGATACATCGTTGCTTCTCTAAATCCTTCATGGGACATCCTTGAGAAAGCTAGTAACATAATTCCCATCATAAAGTCAAATGAAAAGATAAGATAAATAAGTCAGAAAGTCAAAAAGCTAGTAAAATATTTTCCAAAACTTGATCTTATTTGTTTGATTCATGTTGATTGATAGAAGGATTGATTGATAGAGCCTAATGTCAGGAAATACACATACTAGATAAGACTGTGAGTCTAGTTTCAATGTTATGACTATCTATATAAGGCATGACAAAGCCTGGTTTCAGAAAGACATGTATCGTATAAGACGTTGAGTCAGATACCATTGATGTGATATCCTCTGTAAGGCTATGTTTGATTGTTTGACAATGTCGATTATGCAGGAAGGACTCATCCTGTATAAGACATAGATTGTTTTGTTGATATCAGTATTTAGGAAGGACTCATCCTGAACAAGATACAAGTTGATTGCCATGATGATGTCTGTTTCCAGGAAGGACACATCCTGTAGCAAACATTCATTGATCTTGTTTTGATTGTTTTGTTTGGAAAGTTGTTTGATTTGACTTAGAGACATTGCTGACTTGTTCACCAAATTGATGCATGACTTGATATGATGTGTTGATAATTGACTGTGTGTGACGACAAACCCTAAAGAATTGACCTAGTGTAGCCTCGGGGGCTCATCGATTGATGGTCTTGCCTACGTTATACATGCAGAGACCTAATAGTTCGACTTGAATTTGACTAACAAGACTGACTATAAAATAGAAGATGTGTGTGAAAGTGAATGTGACAAACCTGAATGGACTAACCTAGTGCGACCTCGGGGGCTCATCGATTGATGGCCATGCCTATGTTATACATGCAGAGACCTCGTAGTTCGACAAGACCAATGACCTTGTCATATAGACATATGGATTGAATCATGATTATATACAGACAAACCTAAATGGACTGACCTAATGCCTCGGGGGCACATCGGCAAATGGCCTTGCCTATGTCTAGTCATAGAGGTAACGTAGTTTGACAAACGACAAAGACTAACAAGTGCGACTGACTTTGACTCTATTTTTGGATTTTTGAAATGTTTTGATTTTTTTGTCTTTTTGAAGTTTTATGATGTTTTTGTGTTTTCTCAGGTCATTTTGTGATGTTTGTGGATTTTTCTATAATTCTACGTCTTCAACATAGCCAATGGAAGAATCAATATGACAAATGTCAAGCGTTTTCCCCCAGTCAAGTATAAGACCAATTGATTATGAATAGGATAAAATGAGGGGTATGAAATGTGCTCGATGTCAATCGTTCCAAGTTATGGAAAAGACTACCACTTATTATGAATGGTATATACAAGCGATGGATACGAAAGATAAGGGGTATGTATAGGGATAGGTAGTATGTACAGGGATAAGGACTATGTATAGGGTAGTGGACTATGTATAGGGAAGTGGACTATTTACAGAGATAGAGACTATGCATAGGGATAGGTAGATTAGAATAATAGTAGACAAAGGAGCAGAGTGAAGTACACATGGCGCCTATTTGCCAGGTTTTCACCATGGTACCTATCCAAAGTGCCACCGAAGTGGTTTTCACTATTGGATGAATTATTTGTCTTTACTATTTTCAAGATTATCTAATTTTTTTGGTGTTACCAAGACGCTTGTTTGCCATGTTTTCAACTTGGTAACGATTTTTTGATTTTATGATTTTTTTTGTATTATCTTGCTAATTAAGACAAGGCTCTTAGAAGCTATTCATAAAATTTCTTCAAATGTAGATTATTGATTGGCAAGGACAATGGTTCCCCTTCAGGAATAGAGAGTTGGTATGCTCCTGATCCAAAAGCTTTTGTAACAATATAAGGTCCTAACCAATTTGGTTCAAACTTTCATAGTTTGTCTCTTGCTGCTTGATTCTTTGGGTTCTCTATTAAAACCAGATCACCAATGTCAAAGTTTCTCTTCAAGACCTTCCTGCTATAGCTATGACGAAGATGATTCTGATATGCTTGGAGATGGTCTAATGCCTTTTGTCTTCACTCATCTAGGAATTCTAGCTCATGGAGTCTCAATACTCAGTATTCATCATCATCAATGTGGCCTATCAAGGATACCCTTAGGGAAGGAATCTTGACCTCAATAGGAAGAATAGCTTCAGAACCAAAGACTAGTGAATAGGGAGTGGCACCAATCAGAGTACAGATACTTGTGCAATAAGCCCATAAGGCAGGATTAAGCTATAAATGCTAGTAATGACCAACATCATTGACATTCTTCTTGAGGATTCTAATGATGGTCTTGTTAGATGCCTCTGCTTGGCAGTTACCTTGTGGGTAGTATAGAGTAGAAAAGTGATGTTGAATATGAAATTCATCACAAAGGTGGCAGACTTCTTGGTTCTTAAATGGGCGGCCATTATCGGTGATTATGGACTGAGGGACACCATACTGACAGATGATATAGTTCAGGATAAACTTAGAAATCTGTTTGTCGATAATGTATGTCATAGGAATGGCTTCGATCCACTTTGTAAAATACTCAGTGGCAATGATAATGAATTTGTGTCCATTAGATGATGTGGGGTGGATCTTGCCTATGGGGTCGAGTCCCCATTGGGAAAAGGGACATGGTGATGTTATAGGATGGAGCTCCTGTGTTGGCACATGTATCAAGTCTCCATGAACTTGGAATTGGCAGAATTTCGTTACAAAGACATATGATTCTTTTTCCATAGTAGGCCAGTAATAACCCAGTCTCATAATCTTTTTGGCTAAAATAGGACTGCTAGAATGGGAACCACATATACCCTCATGCATCCCACACAAGGTTGCTTGTGCTTCAGTAGAATGGAGACATCTCAGTAGGGTGTTATCTAAGGCGCGTCTATATAGGGTGTCTCCGACAATGGTGTATTTGGCTGACTTGCAAAGGAATGTCCTACATTGGTTGTTTGATAGGCCAGTGGGTATGACTTCGGCATGAAGGTAGTCGTAGATTTCTTTGTACCATGGGGAATCAGGACCAACAATGTCACACACCATTTCACAATCTGGGATATCATAGGCTGGGACCAAGAGCTGTTCTACCAAGAACTCAAACTTAGGCATGTTTCTAGGAATGTCGAGAAGTGATGCAATTATAGCCATAGTGTCTGCTGCCCTGTTTAAAACACAAGGTATCTGATGAAATTTGACTTTGTCAAAGTACTCTTTAAAGCTATTAGCCATGCATTTTTAGGGGGAAAGCTTCTCATCCTTAGTCTCATAATCATCATTTACCTATCTGATTACCAGTTGGGAATCGCCATATACCTATAGGTTCTTAATTTTCCACTTGACTGCCATGCATAACCCTATCACTAGAGCTTCATACTCTGCTATGTTGTTAGTACATGGAAATGCAATCCTGAATGACTTAGTGATGGAATCACCCTATGGTGTGATAAGTAGTATATCAACCCCTGAGCCATGATTTGTATGTGAGCCATCAAAGTATAGTTTCCATGTTATGTTTGTGTCAATTGTGAATATGAACTCATCAGGAAAATCTACAACTAATGGGTGATCTTCTTGTATGGGTGCATCAAATAACTGATCAGCAATGACCTGTCCTTTAATATCCTTTATTTCTACATACTGGATATCATACTCACTAAGTATCATAACCCATTTTGCCAGTTGCCCCGTTAATGTTGCCTTGCTGAGTAGATATTTTAGAGGATCTATTTTAGCAATCAACATTGTTTGGTGGTTTAGCATATAATGTCATAGTTTTTGGGTAGCAAATACTATTGAAAGAGAGGAACGTTCAATAGTACTATAGTTGAGCTCATAGCCTACCAAAGTCTGACTAATATAATAGACTGCCCTTTCATGACCTTCATCATCATTCTGTGCAAGCAATGCTCTGAGTGATGAATGGTTTGCTGTAATATAAAGAATCAATGGTCTTCCTTCAATAGGTGGCATTAAGACTGGTGGTGTGAGTAAATATTCTTTAATCAGTTGAAAAGCCTCTCCACACCTAGTTGTCCATGCAAAGGGTACTCCTTTCTTAAGTAGATGTTGAAAAGTATGTGTCTTATCTACTAACTGCACTATAAATCTTCTGATGGATTGCAGTCTTCCTTGTAGTGTCCTTAGTTGACTGAGATTAGTGGGTGGAGGCATGTCTATGATTGCTTTCACCTTAGCTGGATCCACTTCAATGCCTCGTCTAGAAATGATATAGCCTAGCAACTTTCCTGACTTGACTCCAAACACACATTTCTTTGGATTGAGTCTCACTTTATACTTCTCCAGCCTTTGAAATATCTTGTCTAAAACTTGTAAATGTTCTACCCTTGTCTTGGATTTTACAATAAGATCATCGACATAATCTTCCATAAGAGTGTGTACTAGATCATGAAAGATGGTGGTCATGGCACGTTGATAGGTTGCTCTAGCATTCTTGAGTTTGAAGGGCATAACATTCTAGTAATACATTCCCCAAGGACAAGTGAAAGTCATCTTAGGTTGGTCTTCAGTTGCAATTCTGATCTGGTTATATCCTAAAAATCTATCCATAAGGGACAACATCTCATATCCCGTTGTCATGTCAACTATCATGTCTATGTTAGGAAAAGGGAAGTCATCCTTCAAGAAAGCCTTATTGATATCTCTAAAATTAGTGTAGATGCAGATGCCCCTAGTTGGTTTAGTGACCGGTACAAGATTGGAGATTCAATCGGCATAGTCGATTGATCTTATGAAACCAACGTCTAATAGCTTCTTGAGTTCTACCTTGACTAGTAAAGCAATCTGTGGGTGCATTTTTCTCAATTTTTGTTTCACTGGTTTGGCACCTGGTTGTAAGGGAAAATGATGCAGAACAAGTTTAGGATCCAACCTCGACATGTCTGCATATGATGAGACAAAATTTATCTGTCTCTGTGCAAAGAAGTTGTGGAACTCTAGCTGCTCTTTTGTTGTCAATGACGTTGCAAAATAAACTAGTTGAGGATTCTCTTTTGTGCCTATGTTGACTTCTATCAATTCTTCCATGAGCATGGGTGACTTTTCCTGTGCAATGGGGAGAATGTTCAAACCTCCATCCTTAGGTGCCTCAGAGAGGTTTTCACCTTTAGATGCATCCTTTATTTTTACTTTTTCCTTGTCTAAAGGTGCCTTTCGGTTTTCACCTAGAGATTCATCCTTTTTATCTTGTTTATTCTTTTTCTCATTTTTGCGACTGGAGGGTTGAATAGATTCCCCAAAATATGCTTTGTTGTCCAAGTCAATGGTAAAACCAGCCTTATGATCACCGTTAGGTATGCCTTCTCGTAATCCCAAGAACTCAGCAATTGCTTCATCATTCTCAAAAATGTCTAAGACGGGTGTGTCTTGTTGGTCCCAATCAATGAGTTGGGGATAAACTAAGGGAATGTCATCATCAAAGTTATCAAATTTTAATGGGATCAAGGTAAATATTGAATTATTCATGTGGTCACAAAAGTCTTGTACTAGGTCCTTTTTGCTCTTAGGTTTGGATCTAGGTGGATTGATAGGTGGGCCTAATGCCAAGGTTTGACTATCTAAAATAGATGGCTCACTTTGCCAAGAGGTAGGATCAAGTGATTCCCAATAGTAGTGTTTAAACCATTCCTCTTTTGTCATTTTCTTTGGTGGACTAGAATTCAATGGATTTGGTGAGGAACTTAACATCAAGTCAAGTTCTCCAAGTAACTTGTCAAGGTCCATGGAAGAAGTAGAGGATAGGGAATCCCACTCATAATCATTAGAGTCAGGGGAGTCACAATGATATTGGTCCAATGATTCGTGAGATGTCTTAATATCTTCTGAAGCACTTACTTCCTCAATTAAGGGTGATGTGGTACTAGGAATGCCAATCTAAATCAGTTGAAACCCTAGCCCCACACCTTTTGGCCACTGAGAAACAAATATTGGTTTAATCCTCCCATCTTGGTTTAAGCCTAAACCACTTTGTCCATCATATCCCTTGCTCTGCATGATTGTGAAACCCTTTCCATATAGATCTGTAGGAATGTGAGCAAGTGAGAGAGGTTCTTCATCATCTTCTCGATACAACCAGGAAGTGACATCTTCTGTATTTATAGCCTCTTTGCTTAATTCTCCCCATTTAATGAAAGTATTTTGTGGGAGGAACATGTATAGTGATCATAGACTGTCCCCTACCTATTATAGGTAAACCATATGACTTAGGAGGAATCAAATGGCTAACACAATAAGATGTTGTCATGTAATATTCTCCACAACCCTTATCTTGGATCTCAACCCTAGGAGTGGTAGGAATTGAGGGTGAAATAGATGTTCGAGTGAGTGTGGATGGATCAACATAGGAAGATGGATTGGATGATGAAGCCTCTTGGTTCACTGGCACTTGACGTTGGGGGATCTCTTTTAGATTGGTGCAATATTGAAATGGATCAGGATCACCATCTATAGTTATTTTTGTGCCATTGTAAGGGAATTTAAGACACTGATGATATGTGGAAGGGAGCACCTTCATGGCATGAATCCATGGTCTACCTAACAGAAGGTTATAAGGGAGGGTGAGATCCAAGACCTGGAACTTTGTCTCCATTATTGTAGGACCAATTCTGATAGGAAGTGTTACCTCCCCCTTTGATTTTCATTCCTCATCATCATAAGCTTTAATGACAATACTTTGGTCATGTCTATGCATGCTTCTGAGATAACTAATGCCTTAATTAGTTTTAAAGTGCATAGATTTAACCCTGCTCCTCCATCTACCAAAACTCGTCTAACTTTGGTATCATCAACAAAGACTTCTAGATGTAAAGGATTGTTATGGTTCATCTTTTCAGTTGCATAGTCTTGTTTAGAAAATGTGGCATGATGATTATTGGTCAAGTAGCCCACCATTTCCTTGGAAATGATTGACATCAAGATTATTAGGGACCGTGGTGTTCTATAAAGCCTTATCGAGAATAGATCGATGCTAAGGGGAAATACGCCATAGTTCCAAGATTGAGATTTGGGCTGGGGTCTTCCCCAACTAGTCAAGGAGGTTATATTGTAACTTGGAAGGCTATGGTGTTTGATGTGATGGAGGGCCTCGGATAGCGATCTTAGTACGACGAGTATTGACTGCACATTCAGGATTTGTACTGATAGTAATGGCATTAATATTCTCATCAACAGCGTGAAGATGATGAAGGATTTTGCCACCACTATAATCATGCTTGATACTCACATAGTTGGCTGACATATTGGTCTTAGTACTCGAACTAGGAACAACTCCTTTTCCATGGTCATGTAGTGGATCAAAAAAGACTTGATGATCATTGTTTGATGACTTCAGTTTCTGTCCACCAACTTCTATAATTCTCCTTTCGACAAGATCTTGTATGATATTCTTTAGTTGTCGACAGTTTTGTAGGTTATGTCCCTTAGTTCTATGATAATCACAAAAGGCATTATCATCCCACCAAGTTGGTTTAAATTGACCTAGATTGTATTGTCTTGGTTCCTGCAGTTGTATAAGATTATGTTGTAACAGTTTTTTCAATACAAACTCAATGGGTTCCCCTAAGGGATTGAACTCACATTTTTCAAATCTCCTTTGTTGTTGTGGACGTTGAGTATTTTGGACCATGTTAGGAGGTTGATTGACAGCATTAAGCATGTTGGCAGAAGTATGAGGTCCTTGTAATGTGATAAGTGGTCCTGCTTGTAGCGTTTTAGCATCAACTACCCCATCATTGGTGGCATTTTTGTTGCGAGACCAAAATCTATTTCTGTCAGGGGTTGTTTTGCATGATTGGGTTTCTATTGGATGTTGAAGTCTTAAGTTTGCCCTTTTCAATGAGATCCTTCTCTATTATAACCCCTTTTTCCACTAGTTCCAAAAAATATGTACAACAATGTACCCTTAAGTTACTCCTGAGTTTTGCATGAAGGTTTTCTTGGAACATAATAATTTTTTGTTTTTTAGGTATCTCGACAGGACACTTGCTAGCTATAGTCCTCCATCTCTAGAAGAAAGTGATGAATGTTTCACCTTTGTCTTGCATTGTGTGACACAAGGTTTCTATATTTATCTCGTGGTCTATGTTGAAGGAGAATTGCTCCACAAATTTCTCAACCAGTTCACCCCAAGATCTGATGCTAGAATCTAGACCCAAAAACCACTCTAGTGCAATTCCTACAAGACTTCTTGGAAATAGTCTCATAAGATACGTGGGGTCATAAGTGACATCTATGCATATGGTAGAAAATTCCCTTATATGTTCTATTGGATTTCGTTTGCCATTGTACTTAGGGAGATTCGGTATGACATATCCATGAGGGAAAGGGGTCATATACAATGATCTATCAAAGGGAAATGGGCATATGTCCTTTGTTGAAAATGATTTCTTAGTTTATACCGACATGTTATCCATTTGTGTTTGTAGTGCCTACATTGATGTTTGTAAGATGTCAACTTGGGTCAAAGATGTGCTAGGAGGATTATGCGGATCCATGTATGTATTCTGAAATCCAAAGTCTCACGATGGGTTTTGATTAAATGTTGGTATTTGAGGTGGGTTTGGATTTGGAATGTTGGTAAATGTGTTCTGATCCGAAATCTTCATAAATTGTTATTGACCTAGGATCTATGTTAATGGATTCTAACTACCAATTTGGGAGAAAGGATTCTGATTCAGAATCCGCGTAAATGGATTCTAATGGCTAGTCTGGACAAAGGGGTTCTGATTCAGAATCTTATTGAATGGATTTTGGTTGCTAGTCTGGGAGAATGGATTCTGATTGCCATACTGGAACAAGGGAATGCCTCTTGTTTCTATAATCCGTGGTATAGTACTAGTGACTTGAGCACTAGGTATGGCCATCGATTGTGGTATGGTGCTCGTGACACTGGCATTAGGTATGGTTGTTGATTGGGATATTGTACTTGTGACACTAACATATGGTGTAGAAGCTAATGTTTTAGGTCTTTTTCTCCCAACAAGAGGACCAGAGGGAGTGGATGATGATTCACCTATAGTGAAATTAAATCTCAATGTCATGTCGGTTGTACCAAATGGAGATGTATGGATTGTCATACTCTATGTAGGTGTGCTAGATGGCATAGTTGTGCTGACCTGATGTATAGTAGTACTAGCAGTCATGGTATTTGTCCCTTGTGTAGGTTGAGTTTGTAAGGTGCTGATATCAAATCCTATAGGTAAGGTACGCCTTCAGCTAACAATTTGGCTAAGTATCATTGTCGATCATTTGCTAGGTACTCATCTACGAAAGAGGCAAACTCAGGGTCCTGTGCGGCAACCTCTATGTCTTCTGTTGTAATGTGACCTTGAGTGTTTCTAGTGGTGAATTTGTCTAATAGAGTCTTGTGAGGTCTTGAAGAAAATTTATTGATGAATTCATTTGGGTTCGACATCTTTTCTCTCTCTTCTCTTAGACCTAGTTTCGACCATGTAAGATTAGCTCAATATGCAAGGAATGCAAAACTACGTCTATGGATAGTATGACTCTAGTCTATATTTTTGGGATTTTCTGAATGAAAAATAAGGAATGTTCTAGGATGACACTAGTCTAAAATCTAAAGATGCAAAGTCTAAGCAAGACCCTAAAGTGATCAATTCTATAAACCCAAGATGGAGGGACCAACTACCGAAAGTCTAAGCAAGGTGTCAATTTTGTTAAGTCAAGAAACCAATGTAGGATGAGGATCAAAGACAAGTCGAGTTTCCTAACTAGACTGATGAGCTAGGAGGACTCTCTGTAGGACAAAGGATAAAATGATAAGACTAGGTTCAATGACAAAGTTCGTTGACGCTATGATTTTTCTAAAGTGTAGATGATGGACTTATCCTAAAGTTTGTAAAACGGACCTTCCTAGAAGCTTACTCGAAAGGAAAAAAAATGTTTTCTAGGATGAGAGCAAACTATAAATTAGGACAATTGTAGTAATGATTGAATGAACCTAAAGGATGAAAAATTTAGCAAATCATTGCAGATTTTTGTTCAAGGACTATTTGTGGAAAGACAGTTGAAACTGATATAACCGTGTTCACTGGACAGTGACCATGAATTCTGACTTTCATATAATCAGGCAAATGTGTTGCAGGATTTCACATATGCACTTAAGTTTACCAGTTGCGATTAAATTTGACAGTTGCATTTTTCTGATGATCAATTGTGTGTCCCTAATAAAGTCTAATGTCTGACTCTGAAAGATGCGGTTAACCTTCTAACAGATGTGACTCGTAATGACAGTTGCGACTCAGAATATAACATATGTGGTCTTTCACAAAATAATTGTGAATTGATCTGGTAGATGCAACTCTATGCTAAATAGATGCGACCCTAACTGACAAATGTGACTTGAAGTTAAATAGATACAACTCGAAGTTAAATAGATGCGACTCTAAAAATCAATTGTGACCTTCTGGTGAACAGTTGCGACTCTCTATGAATTTTCAGTGATCTGAGATTTAAAACTGACTCTTTTTTTCATGATCAAATTCTGACAAACAAGAACAATCATAAGACAAAGTGTTTTTAGTTTGATTTTGGACTCAAAGAACATTTAAGTTGATAACAGACAAGTACATCCTAATAGGCCAAAGGCCTAGGGTTTATATACTTGGTATAGCCCACCAAAATACCCCAGATTAGTGATAAACACCTTTCCTTCTCAAGAGTGGATAGCTTAAAAATTTGGTGGCATTGGCTCCCCTCCACAGCTCATTAACGTCTTTCGAGCACACCAATTTTGAATTCTTTAGGAAATGACCTCCTAAGAGTTGCTATCTCTACTCAAGGGGATCAGTAGTGAGTGTCTTCGGGCATGATACTATACCCTACACTATACCAAGCAATGGCCAATAGAACGGTTGGACACTAAGACAAAAGGTTTTTAATATGGTCATTCCATTCATGGGGCATGATCCATGCAGTGAGAGTCCCCTTTCGGATCCATCTCGTCAGAACCATACTCGTGATTCTTGGGCTTTCCCCAAGAATCCACTTTTATATACCGACTAGAAGTGCCTCGGGTTTAGGGTGCTACTGGTCTGAGTCATCCTGGGGTGAGTACTTTTTCCCACCAGAACAGGCCCAAGTTCTAGAGTTGGTAACCGTTTCTCTTACACCCAGGATAGCACGGATGCATAAGGGGAGAGGATACTTCAATGTACCAAATCATGAGGGTAATACACAGATGTGCTTTCACACCAAACATAGTAAACACTTGTTAATTTTAATCCAAACGAAAGATTTGCTACACTACCAAACAATCTGTTTCAAGAAAATTAACTAAGGTCTTTGACATGCATTCTACAGAAAGATTCATTAGTAGTTTTCAGTATTGTCTTCATCAATCATCCTACAAAAACTCATTAACTCCAAAAAAAAATCCCACATGCTGAAATTCCAATATTAGTAACACACAAATCAATTGAAAACTTTAAATTTTTGAAAATAGAAACAAAGGGTTACCGGTCAATTGCGTCACTTTTTTTTTTTTTACCAGTCAGATGCATTGATTTCCTCTGCAAATGCATTCTCGGTATTTACTAGTCAGTTGTGGTTCAATAATTTTCATATGCATCATTTTGTGTGTCAAATGTGGTTCAGGAAATCAATTGCATCGCTTTGTCAAACTAATGCATCTATGAATTTCAATTGCAGTGTTTCGTCAAGCTAATGCATTGTTCCGTACGAAAAACCTGCAAAAATAAAAATAAAAGTCTACGGACATGCGAAGATGGTGTCTTCACATTGGATTCACCAAATGTAATGCCAAGAAAGTGCAAAAAGATAAGATCAAGAGCAAGCATGCAATGCAAATCTAAATGTAATCTAATGCTAAGCAACAAAGAACAAAGGAAAGTAAAAACATAAATAAAAACTTGAACAATCTCACCAAATTGCTACATATTTCCATGATTCATCTCGATCACCCTTCTCCATTTTGCTGTTGTAGTATAATTTCCCTCAGATTTTTCGTAAGTTCATGCAAGTATAGCCTAAGATAATGATTTAGCAAAACATCAAAGATTCAAGATAAGTGCTCACAAAAGTCATAAGATTTTGAGAGATTATATGATTTCGAGAGAGATTGGAATGATGAAGACTAGATCAATTTATAGAAAATTAATTATTCGAATGACAGGTCAGGATTGAAAGATCAACGGACAGCTGAGATTGACAAATTAGACATGCATTCTAATGACAGTTAGTAATGACACAAGTGATACAAATTAGAAATAGAATTAAAGATTAAATAAATGATTTAATCTTCTAGTTTGGTATTCGAAAATAGAAGAATTATCTTTGCATGACAAAGATGAAGATGGATTAAATCAACTCTTGTTTGAATGCACGAACAAGGTTTAATTAATTAAATAGGAATATTTAATTAATTCGCATGTACACGCAAATGAGTTAGAACTGGATGATTGAATGATTTGACAAAGAGATTACTCGAGAACACCACTCAGACATTAAATCAAGAGTTAACTGAGCGATTTGA
The DNA here is from genome assembly GCA_007258455.2 of Sequoia sempervirens. NCBI lineage: Eukaryota > Viridiplantae > Streptophyta > Pinopsida > Cupressales > Cupressaceae > Sequoia > Sequoia sempervirens. Next base: position 82,701,981 of record VDFB02271358.1, on the reverse strand, counting down.
ATAGATCTTTGAGTCAAGTAAAAGTGAATACTTAGATAACTCACATAATTATCTAAATATATAGAGGAATGCGTTAAAATAGAATTCATCAATTAAATAATTCATTTAATTCAAGATTTGATATTTGAAGAATAATTAAATAAATAAGATTTATTTAATTAAGTGATGAAGGGACTTAAATGAACAATTAAATAAATAAAGAAATTATTTAATTATAGTTGAAGTATGATAAAGAGAAAATTAAATAAGAATTTATTTAATTTGACAAGAAGGATAAGGTTAATTAGTAGCATAATTAAATAAAAAGCATAACTTATTTAATTAATCATATAGAATAAAGAAAAGTGTGAATTAATTAAATAATTAAGATTATTTAATTAATAGAAGAATTAACATAAGATGAATTAATTAAATAATTAAGATTATTTAATCAATAGAAGAATTAATGTTAAGGTGAATTAATTAAATAATTAAGATTTAATTAATAGAAGAATTAATGTTAAGAATTAATCATTGGGGAAATCATATCCAGTAATGATATGCTTGAGGCGAGGCTCACTTTCAATCCTAATCTGAGTAGGAATCCTTCTCCATGGTAGCCACATATGTGAAAATTCAAGGGAAAGATATCCCCCTAGAATTTTCATCAAATCTCTGCTCAGCAGCATACCATAGGTCTCAGGAATGTCTGCTACTTGAATGTCTATGTTGGTTTGAACCCTAGGGTTTGAACCCTAGGGTCTGACCCTGCTTGAACATGTATGTTTCTTAATTCCCCCACCACATTAACCTTTGTCTTGTCAAGTTGAATGACCTTCTTATTCATTTGTACAGGGTTCAATCCCAACTTCTTGCATATGGAAAATGGCATAACATTGCCTGAAGCCCCTAAATCTAATAGACAATTATGTAGGTTCTTTCCACAAATTCCTAAACTCAAAAGAAATGGTGGAGTACCTACCTTGTTTCTGTACAAGGCTGGATTCACGTCCCTAGTAGGTGCCATCTTATTCTTTCTTTTTGATTTGTCAGCTTGCTCCAAAGCTTTCAACACTATCTCCCTTTGGGTAGGGCACCACTTTAAGATGTCAAAATATGACAAAGAAGTTTTTTGTTTCTGCATCTCAGAAACAATATCAAATTTTGTATCATAACTTGCATTACTTTTGACAACACCAGAGGAATTACCCTTGTTATGGAAGTCAAGTGGGCTTTTTGGTGGAGGAGGGTTATTATCAACACTTTGATTTGGAGGCACCATGTGATTAGGGGGTGCTGATGTAGTGAATGGACCCTTATTCTAATTTCTCAAGAAGTGTCCTCCTTTGGCCTGAAAGGCTTGGGCATCATATGAATCTTCCTATGGTTCATTCTCCTCTTGCTTTGGGAATGAAGGTTCCTCCTCAAAGAGGTCATAATTCATTGTTGTATCTACTGAGCTACCTTCTTTGTGAGGATTCCCTTGGAATGTTTGGGCATCTTCCTGTGCCATCTTGACAACTTTCTCCATTTTAGGGTAGTTCACCTCAGAATGGGTTGCAGTATCGTGCAACCTGCACTAATTGGTCATGAAGTTGAGGTTAGCCATGTTTGCAGTATGTGATATCTCCTCATTTGCTTGATAGTTATGAGAAACTCCCCCATTATTGGGCCCTGTATTCCATTGTTTGTTGTTATTTGGCCTTTGGTTATATCCTCTATTATGATTTTGATATCCTTGGTTAGAGGATTTTTGGCCTTGATAACCCCTTTGGTTGTAATTGTTATGATTCTGATAAGTACCCTGATTGTTGTTGTTTTGATTAGGGTAGTTACCTTGGTTTTGGGAGGGGTTCAATCGAAGCTAAGCCATGTCATTTGTAACTTGAGAAAGTGTTTTCTTCAAGGTCTCTACCTCATTTGTAAGTTGAATTGTCTTTTCAGTTTCTACATTCTTAGCAATAGGTGGCTGACCACCATGATTTGTTGTTCCAACTTGGTTATGATCCTATGATTGTTGAAAGAGATCAGGAGTTCCAGTAGCAAAGAATGGGATAGGTGGTTGGGTTTGCAATTCATACATAGGTCCATAATGGGAAGGAGACATTCCCGGGATAGTATTGAATAGAGGGGTTGGGCTATGCATCTGATATCCTATTGAAGGGAAACCTCCTCCCAAGCTTCCTTGTTGAGAATTGATTTGTTGTTGCAGCTTAATAGCTAGATGATAGACTCTGGATAGAGAATCAATATCAGCTGGTTGATAAGTCCTTTGTAAGAACAAGCCAATCAAGGGGTATATAACCCTAAAGTAAGCTTGAATGGCACTATTCTCAGGGACTAGATAGGGATCTTACAATCTCCTATACATTCGCTGGAACTTGGTATTCAACAAGGGAAAGGACTCACATGGCTCTTTCCTGATAGTAGCAAATTGGTGGTATAAAAGAGTTGGATCCACATAAACCTTGAACTGATTGATGAAATCATTTTCCAAGTGTGTCCAGGTTAGAATGGAACCTTGAGGAAGATTAAGGTACCAATTGTATGCCATATCCCCTAAGGAATAAGAGAACAACCTACAAACTACACCATGGTGGGTTATCTGAGCTCTAGTACAAGCATCCTTAAAAGCCTGTATGTGCTCTTCAACACTCCTTGATTCACCATGAATGTACTTAGGGAAAAAAAATTCAAGGTTCTTGGGCATATCATGGAAACCTTTGGGAATAGTCCCTAAGGGAGAGGGATTATTTTGAAAGAATGCCATTAGTGGGGGTGGTGGTGGTTGAGCTATCTATTGTACGGGTTGAACCAGCTATGATGACAATTGAGATGGATGTGGTGGATTGATGGGTACCCACTGGTGTATTGGTGAAAAGCCTGGTGCAGTGAGCGGAGCTGACAAGGGTGGTATGATAGTTGAGCTAGTCTTATGACTCTTGTGTCTTATTGGAGTCTTGATTTCTATGAAAGGTCATCAATTTTCAGCTGATCGAAGAACTCTGTGGGGCCTTTCTAGGGAGGAAAACCTAGTTTTATCTAGTTTTCCCTTCTAGGCCCTCCTAGCGCCAGCTTCTGTTGACGGTCGAAATGACATAGCAACAGTTAAACAGAATATTGCTATTCTATTTCTCCTGAAAGAGAAAGATAACACGTGGATATCTTAGCTCCCAAGGTCTTTGTAGTTGGTTCTCAACTGTGCTAATGTCCCTCAGTGGTCAATGTAATAGTAATGTTCAAGGGGCCTGCTGGTGTGAGCTTTTGGATTGTTCTAAGATCAAGCATGAATTTAAACCTACTCTAACCAGGGGTTTTAAAGAAACATAAAAGGATGGGTCAGAGCTTTAGGACAAAAAAAAATGATAATTAACCTATCTTAACTAGACTTGTTATCCTTCAAGGAATTATAAACTAAAACTAAAGAACAAAATTAACTTGTGATTAACACACAGTTGCATTCATTCACAGTGTTGATTTCTACAACAGAGTACTAGTTACCATTTTAAATAAAACACCAAAATAACATTCCATTCCTTGAAGACTTCACAAATCAAATGATTAACTTAAGACAAACACCATTCTAAAACTCAATCTGAAGTAGATTAAGATCTGGTTGCTTCTACTGTTAGTGAAATAGATAAGCAACAATTACAAAGCTGACACAATCACCAGTGTATAGAAAATCTATGACTCCAAATTATTTCCATTTATATTAAGAAAACTTGAAAGATACATTAAAGGCTTCTACCAAATCTAATTCCTAACTAGGAAGATAAAAGAAGCTCCTATTACAAAGAATAAGGATGCAGCTCTATCTCCTCTATCTCTCTATGTATTCTAAAACTTCTTCTAACCTTTTCTAACCCTAGAAGTTCTAACCTCTACAAAGAGGCAAGAATTCCATATATACACAGAGTGTACCAAAAAGAATGTGTTGTCCCTTTTCTTAGGGTTTACAAAATATCTCACTTGGTCGCAGGAGGGTCAGGCTTCAGATTTTTCTAAAAAGAGTTGGTTATGCATTGAATGCATATCCCTATTGTCCATGTCGGTGGTAGCTTGACCTCAGGAGAAGCCTTCAAATATTTTGTAGCTACAAAATTTAATCCTGGTATCCATTTCCATCATTCAACTCCTTCAAAGGGCTTCCTTGAATGCTCTAAAGCATTTTTCCATTAATACTGATCTGCCTCTTGCCAGTGGTCACTACAGCTATCCCTGCGAGTCATAGTTTCTTTGTTCTTCTGGCCTCCTTCATGTTCTAGACTTCTATTGCATGTTGACCATCTTCTGGAGCATCATCAGGCCTCCCTTTAGATCCAAAAATTATCACCTGAGCTGATCCATCGCCCTTTGATATCAGAAGGAATCCATCTGGTTTGCATTATGTCGGTCTCCTTCAAGGTGGTAGTAAATTAGTCAATGTCCAATAGGTCATTCATTTAGATTCTTTTGATTGGTTAGGAATATGCCACACAGGATTATCAAGCGGTCAAAGGTGGTGCACATTGAATCACATGTCAGTGAGACACTAATCATGTCTCCCTGATGTGATTTTGCCTCTTAACAACTATCGGCATAGCGGGTGTCATTCGATGAGACCTTTGGCGAGCTATAGAAGTCATATCGATCTCATAAAAACTATTGGAAAGATAGTCACCAGTCGGCATGACCTCGTGGTGAAGCCCCTCTTCTCTCGGTGAGCACATTCTACATCGGCAAGACCCTACCGGGTTGGTGAGACACTATGGTGATGCCTTCTTCTCTCCCCAAGCTTAAATTTCTTTCTACTTCGGTAGGGCTCCTTGAATTCAGTGGGACATCACGGTGAGGCATCAAAATCCTTTGGCGAGCCCATTTTCATGTTGGGGGGACTGCATCATTTCAGGGAGATCTTACCCCAAACTTTACATCCTGTTGCCGAGATATCCCTGGGTCGCCAAGACCTTTCATCGAATTCTCTTTATTCTCGTTGGGCTCACTTTGTTTCAACAAGACTCCTCACTGTCGGCCAGATGTTATGCCGAGCCCCCTTAGTCCTTTGGGTAGCTCCTTCTAAGCTAAAATTTCTTTTGGAGAGACATTTCGGAGTCGCTCAGACACCACGCTGCATGCATCTAGTCTCCTCGAAGGCATATCTTATCGGTGAGACATAAAGAACTTGTCGAGACCTTATGGCGATGGAATCCCCTTCTGTTGATGCCTTCATTTTATGTCGGAGAGACAATCCCACATTGGGGAGACCTTTCCTAGAGCCCTTCATGTCATATCGAAGACTGACCCTTCAGTAAGACTTTTTTCGTTTTGACCAGACCTCCTGCCGAAGGCAAAATCATCGCCGAGCTCAAACCTTTGGTGGGACCTCCTTCCATCAAGGAGACATTTCTATAGTCATATCAATATGTATTCTTTCATTTGACATGTGTCAGTGTAACACTCTCTCATCGGGGAGACATCCCATAAACACCTTATGTTTCACTGAGGAATCTTCATAAGTTCAATTTTGTTGTCATGACATTCTCACTCTCTCCCTAATGAGGCAATATGTTGGTGTGACATTAGGGGTCGGAAAGACTGCAGGACCTCATACCAATAGACCTCCTATGCTTTGTCGGCGAGACCCGATGCACTCGCCAAGACATATCCCCACCTCAAGAATTTCTCACCGAGATATATCCTTGTTGGTGACTGGCAATACTTAAGGTGCCCAGTAAGACCACACATCGATGACACAACTTTTCCAAAGTGCATTCTCGTCCCGTGCTAGTCGGTGAGACATAAAGATCTTGTCAAGACCTTTCTCTAAAGGAGACTTTCATGTCGATGGGGAAACTCTTAGTTGTTGGGACAATGACCGATGTCTTTCTGATAGGCAACATAGATTCCTATTAACAAAATGCACTAGTAGTCAGCAAGACATCAGTAAGGTCTTGCCGACATTCTTATAGGAAAATTATGACCAATTGGACTGAGGAATGCACTACAACTAAGCTACCTCAGCAAATGTCATCATGTGTGTAATTTAATCCTGCAAAATAGAGTCCCCATTAGTCCTCAGAAGCACATAAGATATATCAAAAAGGAAATACACTATTTTCCAAGATAGTGTGATTCAGTACTCAGCAAGAAGAAAACTAGCTCAAGCTGAAAAAGAACCAAAATTTAACAGAATTAGCAGACAACTCAGGAAGAAAACAAAAGAACCCCAAGAGCAAAAGAAAATAATAGACGCAAAGAAACCAAAAAGAAAGGGGGAACCCATTTTGTTCCATAATTAAATGGGGTGGTTATGCAAGGCATAACACTATGACAAGCCCAGGATACTAAGAGATCCTGTTTGTGGAGAGAACATGATCACCGAGGAATTTTAGTATTACATGAACTTTATCAAGATGAATATGATAAACTGAAAGCATGTATGTTCAGACGCATAATGGTTTTTATTTCCCTATGATAGGATCGATCATCCTTCCATTAAAAATAGGAACAAAAACATTATATGTCACATTTTCCATCATCCTGCAGTCAGACCAATTTCGTTTGTAGGTAGGCCATCTGTGGCTTCACTCAATGGAAGTTGTCCCTTCAGTTATACACAAATGCATAAAGTTTCCATCTGACAATGAAATATTTACTATCCACCATAGTGGCTTTAACCCCTTCAAGCTTCCAAAGGAAAATTTTCCTTAGAAGCCTTTTGGCCCAAGCCCATGGAACCTATAACACCATGACAAGACTTCTTTTTCATCGCTTACCAAAAATTCAAAGCAAAGAAATAGCTGAATTATGTCTCTAACACATGTCCCGTCTAGGTCTCCGACACTCCCATCATAGATGAAACCATGCTTCAACTTGAACAAGAACCAAAAAACCAAGATCAACCAGCACAAAAAACTTCCCCTACATCCTCCAAGAGACCAAGAGACAATGAAAGCAACTTCGTCATGCCCCCTCAAATTAAACAAGTTTACAAGGAAAATGAGAAAGTGGATGACCAACCTCCTATGGTTCCTTCTATTCCTCCCCTTAGGGAAGAAAATCAACCTATGCTTGATCAACCCACTCCTTCATAAATGCAACTTGATAACAAAACCAAAAGAAATAGAGGTGCTAGAGAGCATAGGCATAGACATCATGCTCTTGCTCACAAGTTACATGAATAATTAAACAAATAAAATAAAAATCCACACTTGACCGAAGAAAAGCATGATGACCCTCCTCACCAACCAAAAAAAATGATCCAATACAACAATCACAACAAGAGTTACACTCTTCATTGGACATTATCATTCGTCCTCCTATTGTGATTAATTGGGATGATGATGACGAGATTGCCAAAATTGAAAATGAGGTGCATAATGATTTGAACACATTATTTTCCTTTTCGATGAGCTTAAACAAGAAATCGCCTATACAGAGCAATGAACCTAGTACTTCTTCTAGTTCAACACTTTCCCTTGTCCTTTTGGCCAGTTGCCCGCCCTTGGCATATAATGAACATGATTGGGAGGAAAATGACTTGCTTGATGGCTGACTTGCATTTTCCTTGTATTTTTCTTTTTCTTTTGCATGTATGTAATGTGATCCCCCATGATGTTTTGTTTGATGTTCTCTCTCTTTGTGACATTCCTCTATTTGTACCTTCATTCTTCTCTATGTCCTGCATATTTTTTTCCTTTTTATTTGTCTTTTTTTTTGTGTTTTCCTTTTGGGGATGACACAAGGCATTGAGACACCCTATGTCTTTTTCATGCTAACATAAAAGACCCCTTTTATTTTACCTTTTTCACATTTCTTTTTTTCTTTTTGGCTTATGTTTTCCTTTTGATGATGATGCAAGGCATTGAGACATTCATGTCTCCTTCATGTTGCCCCAAAAGCCTTCCTTTTATTTTATTTTTTCTTGTGTTTTCCTTTCGGGAATGATGCAAAGCATCGAGGCATCCTATGTCTCTTCCATGTTGACCCAAAATATTTTTCTTTGTTTTTCTCTCTTTGTGTCATTCTTCCAGTTCTATGAGTTTGGGGGATGATGACAGTTCTGAGCTCTCTAACAAACATTGCAGCAAAGAACATACTGACCCCAAATCCATAGATACCTTATGTGTTTAGAGTTTTTGGGGAAAACCCCTCCCTTTTCCTTTTTATTTCTTTTGAACATGATGTAGCCCTACTCAAAAACATATGACTTGGCATAGGGCTTTCCAAGTTCACTCTCCTGTCTTTCTTTTTGCATTTTTCATTTCCTACTTAAAATTAATTGCTCACAATATGGTGTATAGCAATTCCTTTAAAGTGGGGGCATACACTGGTATTATTCTTTAGCATTTTTTTTTCTTGGTTCTTAATGCAGTCTTCTTACTTCATACGATGTGTTTTGTCACTTTGTGGATGACATTGGGTGTAGTGTCCTTCATGAGCATGATCTATCTTAGCATATTACATTCCTCTTAGTGGCTTGATGCGACACAATGCATCCCCTAAGTTGTGAATTTTCTATTCTTTGATTCGTCCTCTCTTGGAGACATTAGATACAATGTTCCATAAGTTAAAGACCTCACATGAACTAAGCAAGACTCCTTTGAACATCCTTTGCATGTTGTATTTTTCATTTGTTATATGGCCACCTTGCATAACACAACTTGCATGCTTGTGGAGCCATCAAATTTGTCCATGATCTCCAAGCATACAAAGTTTTGCTTGTCTCGTGAAGCTCGAAAGATCATTTTTTTATTTGTGGCACCTTATTAAAGTTATTAGGAGGTATAAATTTTGTATGGTTGAGTGGGGAGCCTATTCCAAGGCATGAATTTACCCATAGCCACCTGTGTGTGTGTGAGTGCATACCAACCATGAGTGTATGTTTCTCACCTTTTAGGCCTTCTCACCTAATGAACAACCATGATTTTTTTTGCCTCAGAGTGAGTATGGTTTTTTCTAGACAAATAGCCTAGATCTTATTTGCATCATGTTGGAAAAACAGTCAAAGCTTGATCTGATTCATTCTTTCTTTTTTCCTTTTTCTCTCTTTCATCTTTGGCCTTGTGTGCTTGTGCCTTGTCATTGTTCTTGATTTAATGTGTGTTCCCTTGTGCTTATGTTGTTTTGACATGAGATCTTGATCTTGGGGGCTTGATCACCCCTCTTGATCATTGTTGTCCCATCTTGCTAGTTGTTACCCATTTTTGTTACTTGCTCAAGTTGATTGAGCTAAAGTGTTTGCAAACGAAAAGAGAGGTACAATTCTTATTTATATAAGTTCCTACATTACATTCAGTTGTATAAACAAGAAAATTAGAAAGATTACAAGATTATAGTAACAAATCATTGCATTTATACAAGTCCATGTAACATAGAAAATATTTACACAAATATTTTCAAGAAAAGTAATCTTTATTAACAATGTAAATGTATAAGGTCTCACACAAGCCATTAGAATTACTATTTTAAAATCGAGGAAAGAAAACATTATACATTTATAGATATTTAAGAAAAAGAATGCACATAAAAGAAAGAAAGACCAACCATTGCCTAAATGACTAGTCTCATTGGAGTTGTTATGCATCTTTAGTCCTGTGCTTGTCTTGTGTCCAGTTTCCTCATCCTTGTTGCTCCTAGTTTCTTGCATTGGAAGAGAAAATTATGTTAGAGCAATAAAAGGTCTTAAATCCTAATATACACATACCTCTATAAAAATACAATGTGATCTTCAAGTGCATTGAAATAGTTAAAGCATCATCAGAATGATCAAGAAACATAGGAAAATCAAACATATCTGCCATATAAACATGTTTTTCTAACTTGTTTGCTTCATGTGCAAATACAAGAAAAGAAATGTTGTTTTAATTTATCTGGTTACATCACGTGGGATAAATGTGGCTCCCACAAGGTTTGAGCCCAACCTGTTGTTTTTGTTCTATTTTATAGAAGCATTGAAGGATATTTCATTAGATGATTCTCTCTTTTTGTTCTACTCAAACAAGTGTATATCATTTATAATAAGTGAGTTTTTATACCATCCTAGATGACATATAACTTCCTAATGTAGATCATAAAGAGTGCTTTCTATAATATGTGTCTCAAGTATATGTAAATTTTGGTTTCATATAAGTGTGGCACTAACATGTTTATCTATTAGTCATCATGCTCATTGGGTAACAAAGCAGTTTCAAGGAGTCTTTGGGAGAACAATCATAGGCATTATGTTGAATACAAAAAGTAAAGGCTTCAAGGTCACTGACTTAATGATAGTGGCAATTTTCATGCATTTCATAGTCTTTAGCAATCTTGAAGGATAACACTATTTAGTGAAAGGTAGGAAATATGTACAAATGAAAATTGATAATAGATGCCATCAGATTTCAGAGATTTCATAAGGTTTTGCAATCTATAATGGTAGTCTCATTATCTATGTGGTACAAGATTGGTCACAACAAGATCATTCCAGTGTCAAATGAGATAATAATAAGACAATATAAGTGTATTGAAGGAAGATGACCATGAATATATGCAAAATATGCTATTATAACTTGATAATAGTGTTATGGGGGCCTTCCTTTGTGGCTACAGGATTCATTGAAATAATAGACTGACAAAATATGTATCTAGACAACTTTTGAGCTAGATCTTACAAGTATAGGGACATTATTTTCATTTGATAATCTTTATGCTCAGATAGTCATTTGAAGCATTTTGAGGCTCACACCTTTTTGATGCACTAATTTGTCAAGAGTAGTGAAATTCAAGCATGGAAATAGTGATTGCTAAAATGAGCCTGCAAATGAAAGTCTAAGAGAACAGTGAATCTAATGGAGTTTACAATCATAAAACATGATGATTGTGCTAGTATTTCACATTTCAACAAAGAAGTGGAACCAAAATCAAAACCATAAATAGAGCATGGGATAAATCCAAAGAAATCAAACCCTCAACCCTATTCGATGCAAAATGAAATGAAAGCATTTTAACGAATCAAGTTTGAATACAATGGCAGCTTGAGTCAATGAGATCTCTATAGGAGAAATGTATGAAACAATAGAGTGTCTGAAAGCTAGAACAAGAAAAATCCCCCGTGGGTTTTATGTGAGGAGATTAAATCAAAGAGAATGCTTCAAGTTTTTGCAAGAAATATTCATGGTCATAGCCCAAGAGACCTCAACAGGAAAATGCATTAAGATTCTAGAAATCTACAAAGGAAACACATGAGAATAATATAGAAGTTTCATTTTTATATAAACCATTGGTTGAGTCATGGTTAAAAAGGAAAAGCTAAATGTTTAGAGTATTTTGAAGATACAAAGCCAAGTTCTTACCTTCCATTTTTCCTTTTGTTATTTTGCACATGAATGAACATGAGATGCATCCTATGGATTCAAGTGAAGATCTCCATGGTGGGAAAGCAAATAATGAATCATAGAAAATGAAACAAGTGAAAAATGGGTGAGAATAGCTACAAGAGTCACAACCCTTAAAGGCCCAAATTACAAAAACAAATTGAAGTTTTCTCAGTCTTGCTTTAAAAAATGGCTTACCAGTAATTCTCTAGAAGAAACTATAGAAGGTGAAAATAGAATACTTGTGAATTGAGCTCAAAATCTAGTAGGAAAAACCACAATTGAGCTCCAAAAACCCTAGGTCAGCGGCGGTCAAGCTTCTTCCTGAAGCTTTGACGCAAAATGAAATGAAGTTTCATTTTCTTTTTCCTTTTGTTCTTTAGGGTTTTACCCTATGTTGTTGATGGGAGGAGCCTATTTGTCTAAGTTTTTATAAAATGCATGAAAATTAATTGAAACTTGTGGGCTAAAGTTTCATATTTTATGCCTTATGCCTTAGTAATTTTCATTGTAAGGCCTTCTTAATCTTTGGTAAGTCAACATTGTCTTAAGGTATTTTGTTTTTCATTTTCTTTTCCAAATGTAAAGTATTTTGATTAAGTGATATTTATAAATCACTTAGTTTAAGTGCTATTATCAATGCAAAGTAAAACACTTAAGAGGTTGTCAACGTATTCCATTTGAAGAGAGATGTGGAAGAGATTTATTACATGCCGAGAATTTAGAGGAGGTTGGTATCAATTTTCCAACATGTGGAGGGCATATAGGGAGTTTTAAATGCTTCTTGAGAGCTTTTTGTGGGAAGTTTGAGGTGTCACTATGTTGGACCAACTCAAACTTGACTTTTCCATCTATTTGGAGCTCATTTGGATGAAATCTAGTGGCTAGATTTTAGGATTTTTGGAGGCTTACGAAAATGAAGATTCTAGAGCCTTTCTTGGTGGAACCACTTGGTGTTGCTTACTTATTCACTTTTGTAACTAATTTTTGGGGGAGTTCAGATTATGCAAATTGAAGAATTAGTGACTATTTCCAGTCCTTTGATACAAATTTTTTGCATTTTTTGTAACTCGTGAGATATTGAATACAAATATTACCTTGCTCATTTCTGGGAATGGATTCCTTGCCTATTTGTTTGTGTAGTTTAGTGAGAATTTTATGATTGATCAAGATATCTTGTACAAACTTTCTTAGTTTCTTTATAGCTTTGTCTCATGCTTTTGTACCTTTGCTACAAATAGTTTGTTTATATAGGTTATTGTTTGTGTTTGAGAAATACAAACTACTTGATAATTGTGAAGTTTATCTTCCTTTTGTAAGCTATAGTATTTGACCTTTCAGTGAAATATTTATGCATAAACATGATGTAACAAGTTGTGCAAACTTGATTTCTACCAGATTAAAACCAAGTGTAGAGTTATGAGTTTCATTGTCTCCCTTTCAGTTTGGTGTATCACTTTATTTTTTTCCTTTGCTTTCAATTTTATTTATTTTAAGAACTATCCTTCTCCCTATTCCTCATAAATTCAGTATTTTTAAGTGATATACAAAGTAGGAGCCAGCCTCATTCGAAGATTCACTCCAATCATTAGGTTACCCATAGCCTAGTAGGAGTGTTTCCATTTTTCTCCAGAAAATCGAGTTCTACAACTTATCAAGGGTGCATTTCTGAGAGATAACACTAGCATTGTTCCATGGGAACCCCTCTTGATAAGTGTTGGTCTACTTTAGTGTGAGTTTGAAGAAGGTTCAACCTCTCACTAAAGTGGGGGCTAAATGTCGACACCGAAAAAGTAACCCTTCTACTTTTTCTATCTCATTTGGGTCCTCCTTGTGATTTTGGCTTGATTATGCCTTGATTTAATGTTGTAATGTGGATAACACATTCACATTAGGTCTTGGGCCCTTGTGACCTAAAAGAATTCAAGTGGTACCTTACTTAAGTATTGTAAAGTTTTGTAACAAACTTTCACACTTTTCTTGGGTATTATTAATATATTTCACTTAAATAACCTCTTTTTATCATTTACCAAGCCTTATTGCAAAGTGTTGTAAGAAAATTTCATGCTTTATAGGCTTGTCATCAATAATTTAACCTTTCTTATGCTTTAATTGGACCCATTTTTCCCTTACAGGCCTTAAGTGTATTTTTGAAAATAATCCTGATATTTACATCATTTAATACATCTAATTTTTGAAACACACTTAAAATGCCTCAGTGGGACCCATTCACCACTAGGGGCAATTAAGTCCCCTTTAGCACAAAAATCAAAATAATTTCAAATTTTTGGCGGGTTATTATTTTCTAAGATCTAAGGTCAGCCTATGATGTGGTATTTTTAGGAAATATTGCATAATCAAGTATAAATATAAGTTTTTTCAACTCATTTCACCCCTCCTAATTTTTTAATCAATCCAACAAGCAATCAAGTGATCAAGCATTCAAGCATTTTGTCTACAAGAGCTTTTAATCACTTTGGAGCCATTACTTGCATGTCTTCAAAATTCTACTTCAAGGGTTTGGTGAGTTGTAGCATCACATGTTTTTCATTCATTATTCTCTTTCCATATTTCATTTCATTTCATTTTCAAGGGTTTAATTACCAAACTAGGCTTTGACCAAGGAAAACCCCTATTTACTAACCCTCAACAATTTTTCCCTCTCTTTGCATGTGTTTTGCAGGTCTAAGTTGTAGATTTTTCAAAGAGGAAGATTGGAAAAGCACTCAACAAATTGTCAAAGTAATTCAAAGTTTTCAAAACCCTAGGAGAAGTTTGGAGAACACCTATAAGTCAAATTCTATAGTTTCGAATCCAAAAACCTGTCAGGAGCAAAAGTGCAGACTGGGAGCTACAAATTCCACTTTTGAATATATCAAAATCCTAAAGTGGATTGATACACCATTAGTGGCATATGAGTCCCACTTACAAGCCCAAAAAAGAGATTTTGTAGTTTTGAGTACCTAGTTGTCTGAAACTTGTTCCAACAGAATCTTTTCAATACAAAATGTCTTCTCCAAGCTTGAAATAGATTGTAGTTGACTTGAAACACTTTGATGACTTCTTTTCCACCTTTCAACACCTAATAGCTTGTCAAATCTGCATACACAAGTTTGCAAACATAGATGCAAAGGGGGAAAATGGTCAAGGGTTAGGATATAGGGATTTTCCTTGGTCAAATCCCACTTTGGTAATCAAACCCTTAATGAAGAAATGAAATGAAAAAGGAAAGATGAAGGAATAACATGCAAATGTCCTAAACTCACCAACCTTGTTGAAGAAGTCTTAAGATATATCAATGGTTGATCCAAGATACTTGATTGATGCTTGATTGAATGATGTAAAGTGCTTAAATGCTTGAATAAATGAGTGAATTAGTGAACTTGATGAATGGGGGTTAGAATGGATGTAAAATCACTTATGTATACACAATTGTGCCTTAGTAACCTAATGATACCTCATCACAGGCCGACATAAGGTGATTTTAAATAAAAACTTGAAAGAAAATTTGAAATATTTTAAATTTTGAGCCAAGAGGGAATCATTTGCCACCCATGGCGAATGGGTCCCACCTTGGACTTGAAATTGGGTGTCGAGAATTATCTTACATTTAATGTTGTTTTCTAGGTTTACATTAAAAAACACACTTAATTAAGTCTTATGAGGGCATAAAGGGGTCAAATAAAGCATAAGAAAGGTGTAAATAGTGAAATTAAGCCTAGAAAAGCATGAAATCTTGTCACAAGACTTTACAACACTTCAAAATAGGACTTGACAAGTAATGAAAAGGTGATTTTTAGGTGAATTGTAATGAATAAAGTCTAGAAAAGTGTAGAAATGTTTTACAATAGTTCACATGTTCACCTTCACAAGATGCCATAATTTGAATTTTAAGGACTTAATGTGAATATTTAAGCCACATTGCAGCATTAAATCAAAGAAAAATAGACCAAGCGTCATGAAGAAAGGCCTAAAAGACCATGAAAATTTCAAGGGGCCATTTTTCTATGGTACATTTAGCCCCCACTTTAGTGAGAGGATGAACTTGCTTCAAACTCACACTAAAGCAGCCATGAATATCAAGAGGGAGGTCCAAATGCACTTATGTTAGCAAGATGGAATGCTAATGATCAAGAGGGATGATCGATCCCCCAAGATGAAGATCCCATGGCAAACCAAACATAAGAACAAAGGAACACATGTGTTGGAATGAAGGAAGAAAAAGGGAGAATTGGATTGAGCTTCGATCATCTGTCCAACTAGTTGTGGATTAGATCTAGGTTGTTTGTTTGAAATAATAAATGTGTACTCACTTTGGGGTGAAAAAACTTTTGGTGGTCCGCCTAGTGAGAAGACCCAAAAAGGTAAGATACATACGCTAGTTGATATGCACTCACAAACACAAAGGTGGCTATGGTGAAAGTCGTGTCACTGAATGGGCCTCCCACTCAACCATATTAAACTTATACCTCGTGATAACTTTAACAAGGCACCACAAGGGAAAATGTTGGTTCATGCTTCATGAGACAAGAAAATATTTGTATGCTTAGAACTCATGAACAAAGAGCAAGGTACCACAAGCATGCAAGCTGCGTTATACAAGGTGGAAAAAATGTAAAATGTAAGAATGCAAAAATGTAAAATGCAAAATATGTTCAAAGGAGTCTTGTTAAGTTCATGCAAGGTCTATCACTTAGGGAACATTGTGTCTAATGTCTCCAAAAGAGGACCAATCAAGGAATAAAATATTCACAACTTAGGGGATGCAGTGTGTCACATTGGGCCACTAAGAGGAATGTAATATGCTAAGAGAGATCACACTTATGAAGGACATCACACCAAATGTCATCCACAAATTGACAAATGCATTGCATGAAGTGACAAGGCTGCACTAAAAACCAAGAATGCAAATGAAATGATGGCAATGTATCCCCCCCACTTTAAAGGAGATGCTACACACCATTCTATGAGCAATTACTTTAAAGTAGCGAAGGAAAGAAAATGTAAAGAGAAAACAAGACATGAGAGCCAACTTGGAAAGCCCCTATGCCAAGTCATATGTTTGTAAGTTAGGTTGCATCATGTACACGAAAAAGAAAAACAAAAGAGGAGGTTTTCCCATAGAAAGAAACATGCACCAAAAACATAAGGGATCTATGGATTTGGGGTCAGTATGTTCATTGCTGCAGTGTTTTTATTAAAGAGATCAGACTGTCATCATTCCCCAAAGCACATAGAACTGGAAGAATGACACAAAGAGATAGAAAAAAATGGAAATTAAAGTCTATTTTGGGTCAACATGGAAGAGACATTGCAGTCTCAACACTTTGCATCATCCCCAAAAGGAAAACACAAGCAAAAAGGCGAAATTAGAGGAAAATATTTTGGGTCAACATGAAGGAGAAATTTCGGTCTCAATGCCTTGTATCATCCCCAAAAGGAAAACACAAGCGAAAAGAAAAATGAAAAGGAAAAAGAAAAGGACAATCTTTTGGGTCAACATGAAGGAGACATTTTGGTCTCAATGCCTTGTGTCATCCCCAAAAGGAAAAACACAAGAAAAGATAAAAAAGGAAAAGGAAAAGGAAAAGGGACCGATTGGGTCAACATGGAAGAGACATAGGGCATCTCAATGCTTTGCATCATCCCCAAAAGTGGAAAAGGAAATGCACAACATATAGAAGGATAGAGGTACAAATAGAAGAAGTGTACAAAGAGAGAGAACATTAAACACACGTTTCGAGGGAACACAATATGCACATAAAATCAAACCAAAGAAAAAGATAAAGGAAAAGGAAGGCAATAATGCTAGTAAGGAAAATGCAAGTCATCCACCTCCCAATAATGTTCAGTGCATTGTGAGGGCGGCTGACTATCCAAAGGAAGAATTGCAAGTGTCGAACTAGGAGATGTACCAAGTTCTTCACTTGGTATAGAATATTTATCATTTAATCTCATGGTAGATGAAAATAAATAATTTAGATTTTTATGCACTTCATCTATTTTTTTGATCTCCTTGTCATCATCATCATCATCAAGGTTGATTATGATAGGAGGATGAAGGGTTGTTTCCAAGGAAGGATGTATCAAAATTTTTGGTTATTGGATCAGTTGATTTTGTTGTGAGGGCTAGATGATATTATCTTGTGGTGGGTCAGGAGGATGAGGGTGATCATCTATTGCCATTTTCAAAGGTGGAGGTTGTTTTTCTTTGTTTTCTTCCATTTGAGACTAATGAGGAAGGAGACGACGATGACACCTATGCTCTCTAGCTTCGTCTTTGCGTTTTATTTTATTTTGAAGTTGTTGAGGTGTAAGAGTGGGTTGATCCATCATAGGTTCCTTTTCTTCCAGAGGGGGAAGAACGAAGCAACCAAAGAATACGGGTCAATCACTTTCTCTTTAGCTTTATACACTTGTTTAATGTGGGGAGGCATGATAGGATTGGTTTCATTTTCTCTTGGTTGTTTAAACGAGGGAGGGGAAGTGTTTATGGGTAGTTGTTCATGAGGTTTTGTGGTTTGTTCAATGTTAGACTCAGGCTGAAGCATGGTTTCATCTAGGATAGGAGTGGAAGCAGACGAGGGCATGTTACGAAGAGATAATTCGGCTATGTGTTTGACTTTCAACTTTTGATAGGCTATGAAAAATAAATCCTTACGAGGGGTGATGGGTTCCATAGGTTCAATCTAAAAGGCTTCTAAGGAAAAATTGCCTTTGGAGGATAACGGATTAAAGCCATTATGGTGTATGGTAAATATTTCATTGCCATGTGAAAACATCAAACATTTGTGAACAACTGAGGGGACTTCTTTCATCGAGCAAAGCCAAGGGTGACCTAGCCATAGATGAAATTGATCCAATGATATAAAATGTTACATCCAAAGTTTTAGGTACTAATTGTAATTGGAGTAAAATCGATTTGATCGTAGGGCATGCAAAACTAGTATGTGTTTTAATCCATGCAATGGGTTTGTTATAATCATCTTGATACAACTCATGTAATACTAAAAACTCTTCTGTGATCACATTCTCACCATAGGCAGGATCTATTAATATCCCATTAGTGGGCTTATCATAGATTCATCTAGCTATGTAAAGAGGACCATCAGGAAGTTTTTTACGTATATCTTTAGAAGTAAAAGTGATATCAAGATTTTTGTTGGATGGGCCTTGCACCATTGAAAAATAGCCACTTGTCATTTTCATGGTCCTTTTAGGCATATCCTCTTGATGTTAGATCTATTTTTCTTTGATTCATTGATGTAATGTCATGGCTTGAACATTCACATTAGGTCTTTAAAATGTAAATAATGACGTCGTGTGAAGGTGTTGTGAAGTGTTGTAAAGCATATCTACACTTTTCTAGACTCTTTTCATTAAAATTCACCAAAAAATCACCTTTTTACTCATCATCAAGTCCTATTTTGAAGTTTTGTAAAGTCTTGTAACAAGATTTCACACTTTTCTAGGCATAATTTCACTATTTACACCTTTGTTATACTTTATTTGACCCCTTTATGCCCTTATAAGGCTTAATTAAGTGTATTTTTGAATGTAAACCTAACAAACAACATTAAATACAAGATAATTCCTAACACCCACATTCAAGTCCTAGATGGGACCCATTCACCATGGGTGTCGAATGAGTCCCCCCTGGCTCCAAATTCAAAATATTTCAAATTTTCTTTTGAGTTTTTATTTAAAATCACTTGCTGTCAGCCTGTGATGAGGTATTAATGGGTTACTAAGGCACAAGATTGTATAAATAAGTGATTTTCACCTCATTTTACATCTCCTCATTCATTCAAGCAATCTCATACGATCATACATCACATCCAAGTATTCAAGCTCTTTACAACATCAAATCAAGCATCAATCAAGCATTCAAAGGCCGCCATTGACATATTTTCATAATTTCATCAAGCATTTGGTAAGTTGATAGAATTTGCATGTTATTAGTTTATCTTTGTCTTTCATTTCAATATTTTATTAAGTGTTTAATTATAAAAGTGAGGTTTGACCAAGGCAAATCCCTATTTGCTAGCCCTCAACCATTTTTCCCCTTTTTGCAGCATGTGTTTTGTATTATCAAGCATTTAGGTGTTGAAAAGTGGAGAACAAGTCAACTAGGTGCTTCAAGTCAAATCAACCATATTTAAAGCTTGGAGAAGACTTTTTTTTCGTTTCCTATAGAATTGACTTCGGTAACTCAACAAGCAGACATTTCCAAATCTCATGTTGTAGAGTTGTCTCCTAATTTCTCATAATTTTGGGAGAGGAATGATTCGCCATCAATGGTGAATGAGTCCCACCTTGAGACTGAAAATCTAGGTTTTGTTAGATTTTGGATCCTAACAATTAGAAACTGGTTCCCGATAGTTTTCATCAGAAGCAGGACTTATTCGCCATCAGTGGCAAATGAGTCCCATTGTTGATTTTCAATAATTTTAGACAACATTCAGAATCTTCCAGGTTCTTCATCAGACTTCCAGGTGCACTCTGATTCAACCTTTCTCTTTTTTTTTTGCATTTTGTTCATTCTTAGTTTATTGTTTGCATACATCATTGTGTTTTACAACATTACGTTAATCTTAGGATTTGCATTCATAATTGCTCAATTCCATAGTTTAGTTGCATTCATATTATTCCATTTAGTCCTAATTACATCACACATTTCATAATTTGAGTGAACTAGTTAGATTCTCTGGCCCTTGCTTTCTCCTTTTAGGTAAAAAACCCTAAAAGTGCTAGAAAGACCTAGAGAGCCAAAAATCTACGGTTCATTTTGGTGAACCTACATTTTAAACATATTAAATTTCTAATTTCAGTTGCATCTTGCATCTTAGAATTCATTTGCATCAACATTCAATTAGGGTATTGTTTTGTTTTAACATTCTAGGTTTTCTTAACTTGCATTAGTGAAAGACTCATTTCGATTTCAGTTTTGCAATTGCATATCATTGAAAGAAATTAAAAGAATGCATCTACATCCTTCATTGGCATCTGCAAAGCATTTAAATCACATTAATATTTCTGAAAAACATCAAAAAAATATCATACTGGGACTCATTCGCCACCCTGTCTGAATCAGTCCACCTACACATTTCAGCTTGCATTTTTAGGCATTTTCCTGCATTTATGTTCTTTGTTGTTATTTCTCTATTTCAGTTAGCAAAATTCTTGTTATTTTCATTTTGTACTCCTAGATTACATTGCATTTACATTCACCCCGTCCTTTGTGGTACCTGCATGAGTGTTTGGTGCCCCATTAAGTGAGATGAAATTCTAGACTCATGGCTTCCCAGGATAGTACTTTCATTATGGACCTTGGGATCTCAAGAGCTCCTACTCCTAGTATGGAAAATGGTACATTAGGCATTGATAATACCGTTTCTATGCCTTCACCTTTCCATCCAATGAATGCTGACATGCAAAACAACTCTCTTCCTCAAGACAAGGTCATTAGTATTCATGAAGAATTTGCACATTTACAACAAGACTTGTCTCTTTGAAAACATTTCCACCACTGCCATACCTGCTATAGAAAACCTTCATCACTTGATTGAGAGTGATGATGGCTTACAAGTCATGAAAAAAATTGTCAAAATATACAATAACATGCTCCTAATACTTCCCAATCAGCAAACATAGTTGCAACCCAAGGAGGATCTCACATTCCCCCCCCCTTCAATCATTGCATTACCAACTTTTACCACTCCTCAAGTTACAACAACTATGCAACAAGTTAGTCATGTGGCTCCTTCCTTTGCAATTCCAACTAGCATTCCAAGTTCTTTTGTGGTATCCCATATTCCATCTTCCACCTTCACTCCTGTTAGTGTCCCTTTCACTTCTCCCAACATTACATACACTCCATCTCCATTTTCCCTTCCACCTCGTATTCCTTACACCAATCCCATCATTACACAACTCTTTAACACCATTTCAGCCATGCACCTAGACACCAGTGTGCATTTGATTCCTAGCACTAGTAGTAATTCTGAGGAATATTATAGAAGGGATGTAAATAGACAACAATAGGTGGTAGGACCTAAAAAACCTTAAGTGTGGGGGAGTATGATGAGGTTAATTTTATCTTTCATCAATTTTGAGATAAAATTAACCTATTTCTCCATAAAAAAACCCATTTTCATTCTAAATTAATTGAATTCATGAAAAATCATTATTTATTGAGTAGGATAATGTACATATTTCTTTATTTTTATCCTATTAATAAGAGTCTAAATTATAATAATTTTCTATGAAAAGATGCATTTTTTATTCAATTAGGGAATGTGGAGATGGTGAAATTATACCTAGCTTCAAAAGGATCACACTTGATTAAAGGATCATGTCCCTATTTTGTTGCATGCACTCCCAGTTGTACCCTTAGATGCTTCAACTTTCTTTTTTAAAAGGAAAATGATAGTGCATCATGTCTTAGCTATATTAATGAATGGAGAAAAAAAAAAGTGAGAAATAGGCTCACAAAGGGAGTATTGCATTCCTTATTTAATACTTATTACATGCTTTGCAGTCATTTAATAGACTACATTTATTCTGTTTTAAATATTTATATTAAATAATTTCAAAGAAAGTGTGCATGATTGACATGATGTGGTGAATTTTGTATTTTTGTAAAATTAAAAATGGAACAATATATAACAAGATCATTGTTAGATAGATATAGAAGGAAATAGAAGTTTATTTTTAGTTTTTAACTTGGAAGAATATAATCAACTGTTGTGTTTATGTTCTATTTTTTAATGAATACATTATATTTTTTATCCTTTACAAATTTTTTAACCCTTGCATGTGATTCTATGAGATCAAGTTCTAATATCTAGAGAGTTGTTCACTCAATTAGAGAAGAACATTATTTCTATAGAGATCAATATTTCAATTAAGTATTACTGAACTATGTGTATCTGTGCACCTATTTAATTAAAATATATGTTAGTGAATTACATGTTAAGTTTAATATTAATTATCTTATTTCAATTGCACAGTTTACATATTAACTTTTAGGTTCCATTGTCATTATGTTATAAATCTTTTATTTCCTTGAAAAATGTAAAAGTGTTTAAAAAACACATAAATGTCAAAAAATAAAAAAGTTTCTCATTTAGTTTTATTTAATTAAATAATTTGAATGGGTTTCGTCAATTCATTTTAATAGAATAGAAAAGTTATTTCCTATACTTTATAGTTTGATAAAGTGCAATGTTATTTCTATATTTCAAATATTTCTCTTTATGATCAATTACATAGTTTATATTTAACTTCATTACAAGCATATTTTTATTCTATAGTCTAAACTTTTAAACTTTAGCAAACAATTTCCTTCCAAAACTGGTTGAGTTGAATAAATAGGATTAGACATATTACTAGTAGAATGTATTATCCACCTATTGCACATAGCCTTTAGACACCACCCAAGTTGACAAAGATGATAATTTGTTAAAGTACGAGGTTTGATGACACATAATTATTGTTGGTTGGGTTTTTTTTTAATGCAAGAAGGATGACACCTTTCTTTCACAAGTAAGATCCTAACTAGAAAAAATATTGCTTGCTCTACCCATGAGAAGAAAATTCTTGTCATTTTGTATGCTATCCACAAATGGCAATCATATTTTTTTTTAGAGACACTTATTCATTAAAAGTAACAATCATAGTCTCAAGTATATTTTGGACTAGTAAGTATTTTCTCCCAAGTAGTAGAAGTGGGTCACTAAGCTTTTGGGATATTACTATGATATTACCTTAAAAAAGGGCCAAGATAATGTTGTATCAAATGCTTTTAAATGTAAGTTTGAAGATAATCATGCTATGAGTTCCTTGCCATTACCCACACCAAATTGACTCAATTCCATTAGGAATATCAACAAGATACACCCCATCTAGTAAGTGTCCACCCATTCCTTTTCAAAGCACAAATATTTATCGAGTGGATCTTATTTGTGATTTAAAGTTAATCTAGTGTTGGCTTCCCAATTGAATTTGTGACATACATTTTTGTTTGACTATCATGCCACCACATTTACCAGTCACTCTAGGTTCCTTAATACATATGAAAGACTCTATCAATTGTTTTCAAAGAAAGTATGAAAAATGGCATGAATTAGTTTGTGGAAAAATGTGATATCTTTTAACACAAAAAGGTTGAAACTTTTAGGAACTTCATCTGGTTGCAACCATTTTTGTTTCCTATCAAAGTGTGAACTTAGATTTTCATGGATTTCATTATAGAAATTTCAAATTTTATTAGGAAATTAGTCATATAATGATGGTCAATCATTTATCCAAATATGCCCAATCCTATACCTTAGCACATCCCTATTATGCTTCAATGGATACCCAAACCTTCATTGACCAAATCTTTCACCTCCATTGTATTGCCTATTTATGTTGTCCATGATCACGATTCAATTTCATTAGTCACTTCTAGGAAGAACTTTTCCAATGCCATGGTACCCAACTTAAAATAAGATCTACATTCATCCCCAAAGAAATGACCAGATTAAAATTATCCTAAAATCTTGGAGACCTATTGACATTCCTTTGCTTTTAATAATAACATCATTGGACTAAATTTTGGAAAATGGTGGAATAATATACCTTATCACATAGAAACAAAGATGATTTTATATGAAGCCATTATGTTCAATTACCACCCTCTCTCTAGAAATATATATCTAGTGTCTCAATGGTACATACAATGCATTTCACCATTCACATATGTGAAACCATTCTTCACACCCTCAAGGACAACTAGAACCTAGCATAGAATTACATAAAACAACAAGCTAATCAACACCATTCAAAGTGCACTTTTTTCATAAATCATATGGTCTTCCTTTGACTATAGCTATATAAGAAATTATCTTGAATTTGAAGACTCCTCAAAAAATTCCTCCAAGTCTTATGGACCCTATAAAATTTTACAAAAAACTAATTCCATTTCTTATAAGTTGGATATTCTTTCCTCCTATAAGCTAAAACTAATTTTTTGTGTCTCTCCTATTTGAAGTGGCCTCTTTCTCAATAGGTTTAGGAATTTTATGTTGCTGGACGAAAATATTTAAGGATTTATTATTTTCACACTTGATTCTATCCTCAAAAAACCATCATTCCACCTTTGTAACCATAACATCACTAAGGTCCCCATTCAATGACATGGGTTGCAACCACAAGATGCAAGGTAGGAACTCCTTTCCCACCTATAACAACAATCTCCTCATCTCAAGCTTTGAGGATAAATATTTTTAAGGGGCATTTTAGGACTTGTGGCCCTAACTATTTCTTTCTAATAAGTTAGTGTTTTTCAAAGATTTACTAATAGAAGTATTGTAGAAGTATTGGATCCATATGCTTTGTAAGTTAGCCCTTTTTTTTTAAATTCTTACCTAACATGCTTGGGTAGTAGTATTTCCTTTGGATAGAATAATCATGAATAAAGGGTTTTATATTAGAATGGATCATCCATGAATTATATTGTATTGTGAACTAATCAAAGGATGCTACCCTCTCAAAAAGGCTTATGATATATTGTATTGTGATTTCATTAAATCTATAAAATATCATTTGTCTTTTTCATTTCTACGTTTACTTTCTATATTTCATGTTTATGGATAACCTATTGTAGGGAGGAACATAACATAAATGGAAGAATTAATGGTAAAGTTTGAAGCTTAATACAATGGAGAATGTAAAGGTAAAGGAATAGTAATTTTTTGGAGTGATGGGGGATGAAATTGAGAAGGGAATATACAAAATAACAAAGAGACTAAGAATACAATGGGATTGGCGATGAGAGGTTGGAATATGGCTTAGAGATTATTTTCTATAAACTTTCTTCAATGTATTAACCTCAAAACCCTATGGTAATGTAATGCAAAAAGAAAAAATAGTATGACAATAGAGAGCCATGAGTGGGGTAAATAGGGAGTTAGTTAACACTTCTAATGAGCATGATAGTGACTTTATTTTGATTTAAAGTTAATATGACCAAATTTGAGAATACATTAGGGTAAGCCTAGGGTTATGGTTATGGGCACAAGGGATTTTGAATATTAAAAAATTAAAAGTGGACACTGATTTCCCAAATCTAGATGTTTATGACACTAATGTTTATTGTTTTCCTATCCAATTTTGAGTTGATTTTAAGAGTCAAAATAGGTTTGAAGGTATTTAAAAATGAAAATCTAATGTCAAGAGAAGGCTTAGAAATATAGCATTTATAATCCCTATAAAATAACCATGGGAAGATACACAAAATTGAGTGCAAAAATATAAGGCAAAGATTACAAAATAGGTAATTTTTTACTCTACTATAGTATCATAGTATATGTATATATATATGTATGTTTGCATGCATGCATGTATGTATGTGTGCATGCATGCATGTATGTGTGTATGTATGCATGCATGCATGTATGTATCTATGTATGTATGCATATACATGCACACATATATACTTTGAAGTTATTGTGAATATTTAGAATTACAAGAATTTTGATATATACAAAAGAAAAAGTTAAGTTCATGCTTGAGGTCCATGATGTTTGAGAATTTGACTATATTACAAAGTAACTATATCATATATAAGAAAACCCCTTGATATCCATATCTAGGGGGACCTTTTCATGCTACAATTATACAAAGTGTGCATATCCAACCTTCCTTTCAATTTGAGAAATTATATGGACATCCAAAATTTCAATTTGAAAATATCGATCCTGAAATCATAATATTTTTTTAATGGAATTTGGTTTTCAAAAAAAAAATTCACAATTAAATATTTTGTTATGTCTAGCATTGTTTTATAGATACATGAAAGTTGAATAGAGTGTACCAATGAAAATTTAAAGAAGCAAATTTTTTTGTAAGAATGTAGTCATAATCGAGACATAAATTTTAAAATTATTTAGAATAGACTATAAATATAAAATAGTTAGAAATAAATTACTAATATATTATTATTATTATTAGCAATTACAACAATATGATAGCATTGTGTTTCTGAATAAATTTAAACTAGAGAATGTGATGAATTCAAATCTATTAATTAGAAAAGTACATTAGAGCCAATGAAAGAGGGTATTGATTCAACAAATTTTCAATATTAAATTACATAAATTCTCACTTGAATCTTTAGGCTAGACGATTTACATACATCATGCTTAGAAACTTATAAATTACAAATGAACAATTTAATTTTATCATGGCGATAAAATACTCTACTTGTAGCCTTACATTGTACTTAAAATTTGACCATATCAAGTACATTTAATGTTTATATTATGTAAGGCATGCTAATAAAGAAACAATATTTAAGGTGATTTAGCTTTAAAAAGTAAAATCACTTGAACAATTTAAAATACTCTTCCTTAATATCGTTCAAATTTTGTTTAAAAGGGTTTTATCATTTTATTTTAGATAAATTTTTTAGAAATAAAGTGTAGACTTTGAATACAATACATCTATGGAAATAGAAAGAAGAAAGAAAAAGTTTAAATAATTGAAAAATTTGCATGTTTGTTTGAATTGACAATCACAAAAATATATCACTTTTATTTTAGTTTATAATAATTAGTCAACACTTAAAAAACTATAAATATATAATTAACTATGAAAATGAAATTTTTATTAAAATGATGAATAATTGATTCTTTTAGTCAATCCAAATATTGTTAATATAAAAGAAACATTTACAATAATTTCAAGATCCACAAGATACAAATATAAACAAAATAATTTTTAAAAATAAATGTTAAATTAATGAATTGATAAAAGTTAAAATATATTTATATTGGATCATCTTTACAAAAGAAATAAACTTTTATAATGTCAAATTACGAAACCATGGAAAAATAAATTTCAAAACCAAATCAACTTTCTCAAAATATTTTTGTCCCCACTTCTTTTTCAAGACAATAAATACCAACACTACTGTAAAACTTGCTAAGTATGATAGCCCCACTCCAATCTCATACCCCACACTTTCCTCACTCTCCTCTTCTTCATTAATAGATGTAGAAATGGTAGGAGGACTAGTAGCAAATTCTGGCCAAGAACATTTCTTTCGAAGCGGACACCCCCATAAATTTGGATTACCAGAATATGTTGATTCATTAAATGTCGTCATATGTCCCCCTTGTGGTATACTCCCTGAAAGTTGATTGTTGGAAAAGTTGAGGGCTCCCAAGTAGCTTAAAGAACCAAGACCCGGAGGAATTCATCCAGAAAAATGGTTTGTAGAAAGGTCCAATGACTCTAGCCAAATCATTTGTACGATACTATTTGGAATAGCACCATTGAAATGGTTCATTGAAAGGTTAAGCAACTTCAATCCCTTCAATTTTCCTAAATTAGGAGGAAGATCCCCATTCAATTGATTGTTTGAGAGGTCTATGGCCACCATGGTGGGGAAAATATATGTGTAGTTCTCATCTCTGCCTTTGGAATTCATAGTCAAACCATTCTTATATGTGTATGTGGTGGAGGGGTACATTGAGGAGGCTTCTTCTGGAAATATTCGAAGTTGAACCGTGCAAAATTCCCACTGATTTTCTACCATCATTGCTTGTAAATTAAAAATGTTGTGGGGTATAAAACCTGATAGTCGATTTGAAGAAAGGTCCAAGATTTGTAGGTTCTTCAGCTGCCCAATTTCTGCAGGAATACTACCTTCAAATTTATTCTTCCTCATTGCTAACACTTTCAGCTTTGAAAGGTTTCCTATTGACTTTGGAATTTGGCCTTCCAAGAAGTTTTTCCCAACATCTAGAAAATATAGTTTTGTGCAGTTTGATATGGACGGAGGGAATAATCCACTCAGTTGGTTGTTCTTTATCACTAGTGAATTTAGTTCACTTAGTTGACCAAACTTGTATGGAATCATTCCCCTCAACTTATTATCCCCCAAATTTAGCATTCGGAGGCTGGAACAATTGGCTAAGCTAGGAGGGATGATTCCATTCAAATGGTTATTTGCCAAATTTACAATCTCTAGTGAAGAGATGTCATGTAAGTGTGGAGGAATATTTCCTGTTAGCAAATTATCATTAAGCAACAATACTTTTATATGAGGAGGCCAAACTAATGGTATCTGACCAGACAATGCATTTCTGGACACATCCAAGACTGCCAATGGATTCCAAGCTGAAGTATTTAGCAAAAGGTGACCTTGCAGATGATTTGTTGTGAGATTGATGTGGCGAAGCCTCATCTCCAGTAGCCACGAAGGAATTTCTCCAACAAGATTGTTGTCAAATAATTCCAACTTTTCAAGTGAGTATTGAGTCGAAATCCACGATGGAATCTGACCATCCACCTTACATGATATTAGATATAAGAAGAATAGCTGGAATGGGGGAATCCATGTGGTGCTAATATTAAGTACACAATTTGACAATGTCAAACATTTCAATTTACTAAGGTTTTGAAGGAAAGCCTCTGAAATTATCTGTTGGCCGTCCAGTGAGAGAACAAGATGTTGAAGTGAAGAGGGTAGCGCTGAGGAGAGCCTTGAAAATGCATTCCCATAAACACGAAGCGCCACAAGTGAGGAGAGCCTTTGCAATGAGGAGGGAAGAGTTCCATTCAGTTGGTTGTCAGATAGATCCAAGGTTTCCAACAAAGAGAGGCTGCCCAACGAATCTGGAATAGAACCACTTAAGGAATTATTAGAAACATCAAAATATTTGAGTGAGGAGATGTTGCCTAAAGAATATGGAATATTACCACTCAAGTGATTTCCAGGAATTTGAAGCCTAATCAGAGAAGATAGATTACATAGACAGGATGGTAAGCTTCCATTCAGCTGGTTGTAAGAAAGGTCAACCACACTAATGTTGCTGAGCATACAAACAGTACTAAGGACAGTTTCCCCTTCCAAATTGTTAGAGGACAAATCAAGGACAGCAAGAGAAGACATGTTTGCAAAGGACAATGGAATGTTTCCACTTAACCTATTATAAGATAGATCTAGTTCTGTGAGAGAAAAGAGTTCTCCCAAGCACGGAGGAAGAGTACCTGCTAATCCCATGTTGGATAGGCGAATGGTTGCAACAGAAGTGAGGGTGCACAAGCTCTCAGATATGATGCCGCCCTCCATTCCAACACCACCCTCCATTTCAACACGGACTACATGATGGGTGGTGTTATGGCAGGATATGCCCTCCCAGAGGCAGCAATCTCTTTCCTTCTCCCACGAGCTCAAATAAGAATGAGAAGAATAATTTAAGGCGTCTTTGAATTGAAGAAGAGCTTCTCCTTCCTTCCGAATACATCCAGAGCAGAAGCGGAGGAGAAACAGGGGAATAAGAGTAAAGAAGAATAACTTGGTTTTGGGCGCCATGAGTTTGGGTGATTTGGCAGGTAAAGAGAGGGCAAGTGACTATAAAGAAGGGGGCGAAGTCTGGGTCAACGAAGTGTAGGTGTGATTCCGGGGTCAACTAACAGCCGCGATCCATACATTTCGAAGCAGCCGTGAAGATATAACTCTACTATTAATTGCGCATGCCTGTTTGTCGGCAAAGATCGTTATCTTCTAGGTGTGATTCCGGGGTCAACTAACAGCCGCGAGCCATACATTTCGAAAGAGCCGTGAAGATATAGCTCTACTATTAATTGCGCATGCCTGTTTGTCGGCAAAGATCGTTATCTTCTAGGTGTGATTCCGGGGTCAACTAACAGCCGCGAGCCATACATTTCGAAACAGCCGTGAAGATATAACTCTACTATTAATTGCGCATGCCTATTTGTCGGCAAAGATCATTATCTTCTTTAATATTTCTACAAGTTTTTCAAGTCTGCTTCTAAGTTTTTCAATTTTCTTGGGTCGTTCATTTAAATCTGTTTGTCAACAACTTTCATTAAACCTTTTGAATATTTCTACACACTAAGTTTTGCAAGTCTACACTCAACAAGTTGTGTCACAATATAGACTTTCTTAACTTATTCATCTAAATCTATTGTAATCTATTTAAAGCATGTTTGTCAACAATTGTCATTATCATGCCAATATTTCTACACACCAAACCTCACAAGTCTATGCTCAAGTTTTGCTATAATATAGACATTAAATATTTGGATCCCAAGCATGACATTTTTTTTCTTTTATTTAAGTGTAACAAATTTGTTTACACTTTAAATCTTTAAGAATAATCTCAAATTAAACATAAATATGAAAAATATTTAAAAATGATTATTAAAGCAATGAATAATTGTAAAATAGAGATTTCTAGTGATAAAAAAATCTTCTCAAATCTTTTAGACCATAGAGATAATGGTATTTGATGTTTGTTATACTATTGACAAGGAGCTAGTAGATGGAGTTCTTCACTTGTTATTGGGTATGTTACAAAAAGGGTCTATGATGATAGTTGGAGATGAACATAAATGACATATAATATATATGAGAGTCTTAAAAAAAAAATTGCAAAACTCATAATGACCTTAGAATTTTTTACAGGTTTGTTGTTTTGTATAGGTAATAAATTCACCATCTATAGTTTTGAATTTCCTTTTAAGGTGATGATCATGCCAAATATTATAGTAAACTTGTTGAATAGCACAAATAATAGAAGAATACCATGGTGAATGTGTGTTTACCCTAGTAGAATCAACGATTTCACCAAATCTTAGATAAAATGTGGAATACAAATTGTTTTTCTCATTTGGTTAAATCCAATTTATAATTTCATTTTTCATTTTTCCTATATCCCAAAGTACAAGGTAGTACTATTTACTGCTTTTCCATGACTTTAGTGGGATTGGATACAATGGTTTTATTCCATCACAAGATTTTTGCAAGTGTTTTAGTGAATTTGTTCATAGTGAGGGTGTGGTTACATGTATTTTTGGAGCTTTCAAATTATAGTTGTATCTAATTGAACCCATTGTTGCATTACAAACATTTGCACTCAACCTTTATATGGTGGAATATAGACTTATTTTCTATCTATTGTACTAGTTTGCATAGACTAATCTATACCATGCAAGATTTTCCTATGGAGATAGTCGACCAAGATCTAGGATCTTTAATAAAAGCACAAGAGAGACAAAAAATTAGATAATAATTTTGGACATTTTATATCAAAGGATGCAAATGCAAAATGAGTACACAATTACCATTGATTGATGTTGAAATGAGAACACAATGGTTATATAGGCCAAGATGAGATATAAGATAATATAAGATTATGACATTTGTCTTAATCTTATGACTTGAGACATAAAGCGGTATTTCCCTAAGAATGTCCAAAGTAAACTAGTGTGAATAAGACCTAACAGGGAATCTAGTTGGGCAATTTTCTTGTTCAAATCAATATCTATAGTTGGATTTTTCATGCTACCTTAGGTTTTCTCTATAAATGTGTGTGTTATATGTTGATCATGTTTGTTATCCATTATTTTTATTTTGTTGAGATGATCTGTGTTTTCCTTGATATACACTTTTATATATTAATCAAATGGAAACCATTAGATATTATTTGTAGTCTATATTAAGGGTTTTATGGTAAATCGTTCATTGCATAAATCCATTCCTAATTAGTATGAGGAATATTCTCCTATTTTTGAATCAAGTGGCATTAAAGTAGTTTTATCCATTGTAAAAAAGGTTGTAGGGTTTGTAAGTATATGTCATCTACAAGATTGAGTGGAGACAATATTTTATTACCTTTTGACTCATAAATTAGAATGAGATTGGTTAACAAGAGAAATAATGGAAAGGGAAGATGATAGGAAAGTGAGATTTGAAAAAGCTTGAAGAGGATATTATATAGATTCTTCATGGAGACAAAACAATAGATCTAGATTGAAAAAATAATGCTTGTTCAAATCTTCAAGTTAGGAATCTTCAAATAAAATATGGAAGAAAGAGAATCTAAAATAAGAGAGATGGATCAAGATGATTCCTCTAAGGGAATTGTTGCCATTTCATGCCATCCTTATGACCCATCATTGAAAACCGATCTAAGAGATCTCACATGGGTCGTACTATAGGAGTGTCCCTTGAAAAAGGTCCTAAAATTGGCTAAGTGTCAAGTTTCAGGTTGTTGGGGTTGCCTTCTCTTTCTTTTCCCCTTTCATCTTCTAATGCTTTGGGTGTCGTCCTTTGGCCTTACCCTTTAGGCCTTACTACTCCTTCCTCATATAAGTCGTAAGCCTCCCATCTGACCCCCAAAGATGGACTAATTCCTTTAAATATTTTCCTAAGTGTTGCATTTCTGACTTTGGAGGTTGCACTTCCCTCTTATTGCTTACTTTTCTTCTACTTTTTGCTCATTTCCTTCTAACCTTCTATTTCCAACAATTTTCTTCAAGCATCGGACATTGGGGTTTCATCTTACCTCTTACCTGGTAAGAGATGACCCCTCTCCCCAACATTCGATCCCTGAACTCACATTTTTGTGGTAAAAGTTAGGGCTTCCCACTTTTTCCTTCCATATTTTCCCTTACCTCCTACCTAGTAGGAGGTATCTCTTCCTCTCAACCCTCGATAGGTTCTAGTGTTTGGGGTTCTCTTCTCTGAGCTTCTTTTCTTCAAAAAGTGGTGTGAGGTATCTCTAATGACTGACTCTCGACGGTGACAGTCTTGCGGGGTGTCAAGCCATTTAATTCTTGACCTAGCAAGGGTTTCCTTTCAGGCCCAATGCCCCAACCTTCCACATTTTGGAATTTTTTTGGTGGTGGCACCATTAATGCCTGAGTGACATTCTCACCTACTTGTTCAATTTTTTAGGCTTGAGGACAACATTTATTGGACTCGTTGATGGTTATGATTGATCTCATGGGCACCCATGCTCATTAAAAGATGATTTTTGTCCTCCCCTTTTTCCCTATACCTAGATCGTTGATCTCATGGGGGCATTTTTGGAGGGGTTTTGGATAGAATTTATTGTAGAGGCATGGTGTGTAGGTCTTTACATGTCCAGAGCTCATCCTTCAACACACTTTCCATAATCTAGTTGCCTGAAATCTCATTTGGATGGATTTTTGCTATTTGATAACCCTGGTAAGGGTTAGGGTTTAGCTAGAGTCAACAAAGTAATGCCTAAACTATAAAGGAAACACTTGTAAACTTTCCAAGGGGTTATTCCTTTGGGTTCTACCCTGAGATTTTCTCTTGCAAACTTATGCATTCTATATTTCCGCAACTGTAAGATTATATTGCATCCCTTTGTGTTAAAAAATCAATCAATAGTTTGGCTCTTCTCAATGCTTGTGTCTTTTGTAACACTTGGTACCTCTACGCATGGATGATGTTTCATTGATTATGTAAGTTTCTTAATGGTGCTAACTTTTTGTAAGTGCTAACTATGGGTAGTCCCTTTGAGCTTTCAAATGCCTAACTGTTCTTTCTTTCTTATAGATATGTTGAAATAGAGAACTATGTGAGTTTACCAATGGTTTTATTGATACCTTGTCCAACAAGAAGTAGGAAGAAACACTTTAAAGCTAGGTGCATCACCATTTTCCCTTTTCAACATCCTCCTTCTCCCTTTTCCTCCTATAGTTCATAGCTTAGGTTTAGTATAGATTTTTCCAATGTTGGGTTGGACTAGTATTGTTGCATCTGGTTTTGAAGAGGAAGTTGGCCTTCTCTAGATATTCAACCTCACTATGCCAAGTCTCCCACCTTGAGGTCGTTTCTATTGTGTCATTGGAATGTTGAACCTCGTGTTTAGTAGGGTGCAATTTCATGTGACAACAGTTTTTGGCATGCTCAATGGGACAACAATTTCTCATTATTGCTAATATTTGGTGTGTATGTCAGTAATATCTACCTTTGGAGGAACAATCTTCTAACACCTATTGACTCCAAGTTCATTTTTCTGGTTTCAAGAAGAGTAGGTGTTGGTATGTTCTCATTTTTTACAAAGAGATCAATCTTCATTTTTGGTTTTAAAGATTTTTCATGAATTCCCATCCTATTTAATTTCACATCATGTCTTCATTTCATGGAGACATGTTCTATCATCCTCCTTACCATTAAAATGTTTCCCTTTTTCATCCTTCTTAGCCATATCACAATGAGAACACATTGCAATTGGCTTTTACCCAAACACCTTTACTACACAAGAAAACCAACATGTTCAACATACTTACCACCCACCCACCCCTGTTTAAGGTTCATGGCAGCCATATGATTAGGACCAACCATAAGAAAGCCTTTTTGTCTCCATCTAGTATTGACATCCTCATAGCCAACATTCAAATGTTGACAACTTGAGCATCAAGGATATACTGTCAAACTTTCAAAGGAAAATGAGTGAAATTGAAGGAGTCCAAGAGCATAGCTTTCAACAAGAGGAGTTGGCTTACCAGACCTACTAACAATTGCAAGAGATGGATATACAAAGACAACAATATGAGGAGTCTCTTGCAAGAGACTTTGCTGCTAAACAAGAACAAATGAGGCTTTTTCTTGCTCAGGTACAAAGGTTGGAAAGCCAGTCAACCTCTTGCACTTCTAACTAGCCTATGAAGGAGGAGCCTCCCAAGTATAATATCCCAAGCTTCAAGCAAGGTAAGGCTCTTGTGTCTTCAAGTAAGCATTTTGAGCTTGAAATTCTTAGATTCAAAGACCTTCATCCTTCAAAAGAGGTTGTGACTGTACAAGTTTCCCCCTTTGTTCCTCAAGAGCAGCTTCCTTAAAAGCCTATTACTCCTCAAAAAACCCAATGTAAGATTCTTATAATCAACCTTGTCCTAGTATCATCTTTCTTCACAAACATGGGACCATTGTCTACCAGGATAGTTGGTGTGACCAAAGTCATAGTATGAACTAAATATGCTAGATTCGAATGAATTTAAACTATATTTAATCCCCTAAGCAATGATTCCAATGAGATATTCAAAATTTCAAAGATCAAGAACCCATTAAACTAACATGAAAAACAAGAAAACATAATGCAAACCTATTTTAAGACTTCAAACTTTATCCCATTGGGGGAGTGGTGTCACATTGATGTGGAATGACGACCCTTATCCAATCCCTTGGATAATATGAGTTGTTCCAATCAATTTTATTGATAGAAATTGATGAAACTAATGAAATGTGAATGAAACATGGTATAAAACTAGTTTAACATGATGAAGATGAGTTCTAAATGCTAAAATTATTGATGGAGATGGATGAAATATATGCTAAATGGGAACAAAATTTTCAAAGATGTAAGTCATGGATGTAAACTTATGCTAAAATGGAAGCCATTAATGGATTCCTAAGCTAATATGGATAAAGATTAAACTAAAATGATAACAAAATGCTAAATATGGATGCAAGTGAGTATGAATTTCAATAATATAAATTTTCTATCAAAATATGGTCCATTTCTCTCCA
This sequence comes from Sequoia sempervirens, assembly GCA_007258455.2. Classification (NCBI taxonomy): domain Eukaryota; kingdom Viridiplantae; phylum Streptophyta; class Pinopsida; order Cupressales; family Cupressaceae; genus Sequoia; species Sequoia sempervirens. The sequence goes on along the minus strand of VDFB02271358.1, from coordinate 82,666,305 downwards.
AATAGTGAAGTATTTATATTAGAGAAAACGAAGAATCAAGGGCTCAGATTGATTTGATCAATCAATGGTCAATATTGAATCAAGGGTGAAACATGGATCAAGGATCAATGAATCAAAGATCACATGGATCAAGGAAATCATTAATGGATGAGAATGATTCAAACAAACACACTTTGTAACAACTTTGAAAGTTTGTTAAAAAGTTTGTTTGAAAAGAATATTCTATTTTTGGAGACAAATAGAAAAATATTCCTTTGGAATATTCCCTATGTAAGTGGATGGGTGAGGAAAATTAGTCATTTAGCAATTAAAACTATATTTCAATTGTGCAAGATGAAGAATAATAGGATATCCACTAAATAATTTATTTATTTAATGAAAAAAGAGTGCAAATAACATTTAATTAAATAATTTAGGATTATTTAATTAAATGAGAGGACATAGGATTTAAATTAAATAATTTGATTTATTCAATTAAACAGGGTGATATGTTAGTGTGAGAGTGGGTGAATTAACCTAATTAGATTAATAATATTAATAGATGAAAATGATGCATTTAATTAAATAACTAGGCTTATTTAATTAAATAGGCAAAAAATGATGAATTTTAAGATGAAACGATGTTTCTAGTATATCCGATTCAAATGTGTAATACCATCCAGGACATTTTGAAGTGTTTACATTTTTCCCCTCTTTGAAGTAAGGTACCTATTACATTGGTTCAAAGACTAATGCTTTTTAGATTAATGTTGCTACTTAGATAAAAAATATTATTATTTTTTACTTTTTTGGATTCTCCACTATTGCCCCAGTGGAAGGAAATAAGCTAGTACCATGCCCCCTTGAGAGATCGGGCAAACATTTTGAATTTTGGATTGATCTCTTAACAAAGATGAAACATTGATTCAGGTGTAAAATACATGTCTTGGGATGTGAAAACGAGCTCAAAACCCTAGCTTCTCTCTCAAATTAGGGCAAAAAACCCTAATTTTTAGGCATAAATATATGTTAAAGGGTCACTTTCAATTCATTTGTGCATTCACACTTTCAGATTTCTTGCAATTTTTTCTCTGACCTTCTGATGAAATGGCTTGCCACATGCTTCCATGACACATCACTAACTGAGTTCGAGAGTACCAGTGGCCTCTAGGCATAGGACCACCAGTACACAATTCAAAGCTTTCCTTGTACTTGTCTTTTTCATACATTTATTACGTGTCAATGTTAGGTCAAGTCGAGCATCGTTATATTGCAACGCTTTTTCAAATTTTGGCAATGCCATTGGGTGATCCAACAATAGTGGTTTACAATTTTGGCCAAACTGGACACTGAAATAATTTTTTTTAACTAAATATTTACTTTCGGACACCTATAGTGGCTAAACCATGAGGAATTTGAAGATGATGCAAACTAGAGTTTCATGAAATTTTGTCTATACATTATAAATATAGTTTTTTCAAAAAAATTGGAATTAGATTGCACTTCTTTTTCCATCTCCCTTAAAAACTAATTTTTTTTCAAAAAATAACATTTTAAAAAAGTGACGCTCACCATATAAAGCATAACCTTTTTTCCATGAAGGATAAAATTCTAATTCTTTCAAATTTAGATGAACATAACTCCAATATCTAGTGCTTCCACTTGGTTAGATAGTTTTTATTGAATATTTTTCTTTAATCAAGTTTTGAAGTCAAACCAATTATAATTCAAACATAGCGCAATTGTATAATGCATAATTTTTTTATATGTATCAAAATTCAAAAAAAAATTCTTTGTTGGATCAAGGACTTCAATATTTGGTGCACTCATATTTTTAATTTTTTTGATAATTTGTTATTTTTCCACGTGTAGAATAGAGAGCTTGATTTTTGGTGAAAAATCTACATTCATAAGAAATAAAAAATAAATATAATAATAAAATTAAATTTATTTAAAATTATACTTTTTGGGAAGCTTATAATAAGGACTACATAATTACATAAAATAAATTTTAAATGAATTCATTTGATCCCCCAAAAGGTAAATCAAAAGTGGTTTTTTATCAACATTGTGATAGGTGTAAAGGAGACTCTGTAATATGTATGGTTTAAAACTAAGGGGTTTGATTTAAGGTAGTTTGATCAAATCCTCCTCAATTGGAACGCTTTAAATGGAACATTTTAAGGCTTAAATCATTATATTTTCTAAAAATATGTGATTTCAACAAAAATTAGATCCTCCCAGAAATTGTAAACCAACTTTGTGGGATCACCCCATTATAAATGGTGACACTTCCCGAGATTTTGAATTAGGGTTTCAAAATGATTAGAGTGATGTGATTGCATTTAGCATCGCTATCTAGGATTTTATTTGGGCAACACCAAGAATTACGGCGATGCCATTGTATTGGGTGATGCTTCCTTGGATTTGAATAAGGGTGACACCATTTGGAAAAATAATTATAGTGACACTTTTGTAAACATTGATGCAATTTTCAGTTGGGAGGGAAAGCTCTAAACTTTTTCAATTTTAGCCAAATCTTGACATCAGGTACTTCGTGGATGTAGGATATTTCCTAGCCATTGATGTCATGTGAGCATTGACTTGGGTTGCTCGAGGAGTTAGAGGACTTGGACAACGTTCGACTGGAGCATTTTGGAGAGATCGGGCTTTAGTTTATCACATATATGCCCATGGTGAGGACACATCTAGAAATGATGACAACATTGTGCAATTGATGGCATAGTAAGACCTCATCCTTCCACCTCCCCACTAGCGAGGTGACAGTTACTTTGGAGGACATGTGGCAGATACTGCAACCTTTGATCGACGGTGATCGAGTGATCTATGATACTGACTCAAGATATAATGAATGCCATGAAACTCTTCACTAGGAGGATGTCATCTTGGTGAACTCACATATTGATCTAAAGATGTACTAAGGGTGCTCACCCACATTCAAATTGATATTTGACGCATGATTAAAAGGATTGTGGCCCTAGATCAATGAGGCAAAGGGTTCAGTCTTGGTTGAGGACTGTCATGACATCTATATATAGGAGGACACTATTGTTAGGGTTAGAAGGTAGATATCTAACAATTAAATGCACATTTGATCAATAAAATAGAGAAATAAAATGCACACAAACAAATTAACACGAAGAATTTAACCTGGTTCACCCAATCTGGGCTACATCCACAAAACTGAAGTCATCCAATGATTTTATTATCTAGTGCAAAACTTATTATAATCTTGCAAATAATTACCTTCCCATGTAACCCCCCATCCCAACCCCTTATAACAAGCTTTTTAGAAGCTTCCAAAATTAGGGTTCTACAAATTTAGCTTTTTCTTTTTTCGGTGATTTTTCCTTTTTCAATGATGATGTGAAAAGGTAGGAAAAAAAATTCTTAAGGGTTGCTGTCCTCAAACCCCTGCCTAGGGCTTGGCCCAGCCCCAGACTTCAATGAGGATACATGAAGAGTGTACAGTGTAGCATGATCAGTCACCACATACCAACAATCTCCCACTTAGAGACTAATCAGGCTCCACACCAAATAATCTCCCACTTGGACACTGATCTTAGATGACACTGCTCCATTACAGCTCCCACTAGAAATAAGTACCTTGGACCCTGCTGCTTTGTTATACTTGAATTCAACCTTGAAGGTGAACTGAAGTTGAAGAGGAGCTCAACTTCTCCCTTATCACTACCTTCGTAAACATATCCTCTAGATTGGAATCTTTATGTATCTTTTTCAGCATGACCTATCCATCCTCCAACACAAACTGAATGAAATGATATCTCAACTATATGTGTTTGATTTTAGAGTGCAAAGAAAAATTCTTTGCAATATTTATAGAACTTTGGTTGTCTATAAACAATTAATTTTTAGTGTGTTGTTCTCCCAACTCTTCCATGAAAAGTTGCAACCATATCATCTCCTTTGTCGCCTCTATTGCAACAACATACTCAACCTCTATGGTTGATAAAGAAACCACCTTTTGCAACTAATAAATCCAACTCACTACTGTCCCACCAACTATAAATACATAACCTATGGTATTTCGCTTGGTATCTACATCCCCTGGAAAATCTGAGTCAACAAGCCTTTTAAATCAGTATTAGAGCCCCAAAAACATAAACATTTATAGGATATACCTCTCAAATACTTGAGAATCTATTTTACCACATTCCAATGCTCAACTCCAGGATGACTCATATACCTGGTCACAACTCCTACATCATGTGCAATATCCGGTCTCGTGCATACCATGACATACATTAAACTACCTATAGCTGAAGCATATGGTACGTTGGAAATTTTTTCTTCCTCCTTTTGTGTCTTTGGACATATATCCTTAATCAATTTAACATGACTGGGAAAAGGTGTGTTGAAAACTTTTGCATTCTCCATATGAAATCTTTGCAACACCTTTTCAACATAATCAGCCTGAGATAAATTTTTTTTAATTTTTTTCCTATCTCTAGTAATCTTCATAACAAGGATTTGATTTGCTTCCCCCAAATCCTTCATAGCAAATGAATTTGCTAACTATTATTTTAACTCCCTTATGTGATCCATGATAGACCCCACTACAAGCATATCATCAACATATAAACATAAAATAATGTTTCTATCATCATCTAACCTCTTAAAATAAACACAATGGTCTAAATTACACTAACTGTAGCCTTGCTCAACCATAAAACTATCAAATTTAATATACCATTGCCAAGGTACTTGCTTCAAGCCATATAAACTTTTCTTCGATCTGCACACAAGTTTTTCCTTACCTTTGACCTCAAATCCTTGTGGTTGTTCCATATATATTTCCTCTTTCAAATCACCATGGAGAAAGGTCATTTTAACATCTAGTTGTTCCAAATACAAATCTTCAACAACCATAATACTTAAAACAGTGCGTAGAGAAGTCATTTTAACAATTGGAGAAAAAATATCATCAAAATAAATACCCTTTTTCTGTGCAAATCCCTTTACAACTAATCTAGATTTAAATCTTTTCTTACCTCCATCCTCATCTTTCAGCCTATAAACCCATTTTTTTGGTAAAGCCTTTTTTACCTGCAGGAAACTTGCATAATTCCCAAGTCTGATTTTTCAACAAGGATTCCATTTATTCTTCCATTACATGCTCCCATTGAACCTTGGTATCCACTTGCATAGCTTCATCATAACATTTTGGTTCACCAACATTAGTTAATAAAATAGAATACAAAGAGGGAGAAAATATTTTTAGAGGTCTACTTGTCCTTGAAGATTGTCTGACATTCATTGGAGTTTGTGGTATTTGTTGTTGCTATTGTTGTTGTTGTTGTGGAGCATGAGGAACCACTGGAACATCATTATTTGGAGTATCATCTAGCATTGCATAATCATTTTCTTTCTTTTCATGCTGCCGCAACTAATCTTTGTACAACACTTTCTCATTGAATATGGCATCCCTGCTTCTCACAATTTTCTAATTTTAAAAATCCCAAAGCCTATAATCAAATTCATTAATGCCATTGTTATCAATAAGATTGGCACCCTGCTGAAAATGAAAGTTCAGCAATCTATTGATACATGGAAATGTTCTTGAGTTGTGGGTAGCTCATTGTGAGAATGAATCTCCAAAGTGAGCTAGTTCTTCGAATGATGGATCCTATTCTAAGTGATTTTCAAGTAAAGAGGTAGAAGGATGAACTAGATTTAAAACTTAAGACTGAAACTCTATCACCTAAAATTATTGACCAACTTCAAGAAGATTATGATAATAACTCACTCTCACCACCTCTTAAAACTTGATTCTCACAATCTCACAACACATATAATCCAAAAGTGATTTGTGCAAAGGTTTAAAATTAAACACAAGACAACCTGAACTAGCATGCAACTCTTGCAAATCACTTAACAATAGTAAGACAAGAAAATGATTCAACATATTTGAATCACAAGACAAATCTAATTACTATTGCAAATCATGAACAAGAACTAAGAAAGGAAAACTCTACTATTTTATTGAATGAAGGAGTGAAACTCTCAAAATATGAGCACAAATAAGTTTACAAGCTCAAAAATGTGTAAGAGAAAGAAACTACCATTTGAATTGGAAAAACACTAATTTTTTCACAAGATATATCTCCAAAATCCTAATCTGAGCTCAAGAAGAAAGCTCAAGGAAAGGTATCAAAAACTACCTCAAAAGTCTACACAAAAGCTGAAAAAACACACCTTTTTGAAATACATACTGAAAAGCCTCTCAAAATAGGCCAAATATGCTTTTAAAGCAAATAAAACACCTCTCTCTCCATCCAAAAATTCAGATCCGACCAAGGAAGAAAAGCAAGAAATCTGCCAAAAATAGCGAAGAATTAAAGCAATTTATAAAATATTGCTTTAATCTTGCTTTACATGGCTTGCAGATTTACTACTCTCACAACTAGATTTATTTTTTGCAATAAAAGGTTTTGGAAATCTTTTACAAAAAACAAACTTATCTCTCCAATACAAATCTTAGTTTTTCTAAAAAAAAATATCATAAAAATAAAGGCATATCTCTTATCACTATTCTAATTGACTTCTTTAAAATCAATTGAAAAATAAAACAAACCCTAAGTCATAAGTGAAATCATTTTTCCATTTCTTACTAAGGCATTATTAATCACAAATCCCTAAAGTCTATAGCCCCCGTACATTTCCAAAAAATTAATCAAATAAGCCTACAGACATAGGCAAATGGAACCACCATATTCACAAGGCTTGAACTAGGCATTGAAAATTGGCCACATGATGTATTTTTGACTTGGGAATTAATAAATTTTAAAAAAAAAGGAAAAACACCCCTAAGTTGACCTAGGGTTTGAGAAACCCTAATGAAAAAAATACAAGGAATGCATATTATTTCGCATCATTTTGCAAAACGAATTTGGAGCACAAGAGCTCTACATGAGCCACCGCCATGTGAGCTAGGGTTTCAGCTTGAGATCTCCATTCGAGCCTCCAATCGAGCTCTCTTTCTCTCAATCCTTTGTAGGATCGACCTCCATAACTTAGGGGTAAGTATCATTGACATTTTCCTTGTTCCTTGGTTTCTTTTTATGAGAGAAAAGGCCTCACATGCTGTGGCTATGATATAGTTTTATGATGATATATGGCTCTATATTATTTTGTGTTTACTTCTCTATTCTTGGCCGCTATTATAAGGGATCGACCTCTATGTTGGTAAGCTTTGTGAGGCTCGACTATGTGTTTGAGAGCTTCTTTAAGAAATTTTGGCCGTGTCATACTTTGCTCCATAGGCACACATGGTAAGTTTATTACTTCTTTTTGAACTTCTAGAACATTCTTTCTTAAATCAGAAAGCTTATAAAAGATTTATACTTTGTAAAAGATAAAAATTTTCTATGAATTTCTAGCCATTACATAGGTCATGCCATGTTCATGTGTCTCTAATGCATTTCATTTGAAATTTTTTATGATTACCATTGTTTTCCTCAGATCCTAGGCTTAGACAACAAGCTAAAAGAAAGCTTTCTATTTCAAATGACACTTGGGCCTAAAATGCCTCCTCTTGGCCACGACCATTACATGCTCAAAAGGACATCTGAAGCTTTCTGGGCTCGACCCATGAAACCCATTTCTTTCCTTTTTAAGATCTTTGTCAAACCGTCATATGGGTACTCAAATCCTGAAAGGAACTGTATTTTCTTGGTATGGACCTCGATCCATGACAATATCCTACCCTCCTTTGCATTTTCTTATAAAACCATCACATCGGTAAATGTTATATTGCATTTCTTTTGTTTTCTATTGAAAACTCCATGTGGGTAGCCTGGAAATTGTAAAAAAAATAACTTTGATACACAACTTCAGTGTGGGTATTCTAAAAAATAAACAAAAATCTTTATTTTGACATATATTCAAAATTTGGGCTTTACCCACCATGGCTGTCATTTGTATTTTGAACTCCTTTATTTCCATCATATGGGTATTTATTCTTTTGAAAAAATCATACTCATTATGTGATTTTCAATTAGAAACCAATATGATTCAATTGAGCTCTCAAATAAAACCCCCATATAGATATTCTATTTTCTTCTGTGGATTTCTTGTAAAACCCTCACATGGGTAAACTGGAAAATGGTATTTTTGAAGAAAAATTCATTTTGAATAAAATTCACATATGGACATTCTGCATTCAAAGAATAAACTGCACTTTTGTTCAAAACCAAATGTGGGTATGCCTGAAAGTAATAGTAAATCTATTTTTAAAAATCTTTGTACTTCATGAATTTTTGTACCTCCCCAGAATAAAAACCTTAGCTCAAGGGTATATCAAGTAAATAGTAAGACTAGAAACTTTTGGAATTCACATGACATAACATATGAGTTTTCCCATGTTTAATAGATCCTGTCCATTCTACAGATTTCTATTTGCAGTAACTTCATTCAAAATTTCCTATGGTCACCTGGTCCATCCTCACACAATGATACTTTGAAGACATAACTTGAATGACAAAAATAGATGCACAATTCCATTTGCAATACATTTCAAACAATGACAAATCCCTTATATCATTTACTCCTCTTAATGAAACAGTTTTGTAGCTATTTTCCCTTTCATTTTCTGCAAATGAGTATATATGATCTTTGCTCCACTTTATTTATAGTTTACTTCTTTTATCTTGCATTTTCATCTTTATGAGCTCAACTCCTCAACTCCTTGTTTCATTTCATGAAAGCAGTAGATGTACATATTTTCTGGAACTCTCAGGACATGATATAAGAGCTTCTCCATGCTTTGTGAACCTTGCTCATTCTGCAAGTCCCCTATTCACTATAACTACCTATTTCACTTAAGTTGATTCAGCTCAGACCCTTTAAAGATTTGTCCATTCTGGGAATGTCTTTTGCTTACTCAAATTATTATCAAGTACTCTTTGAAGGCATGTTCTAATGATTGAAAATTTGAAGCTCTCTTCATGCTCGACCGTCCTTACATATTTATGCTCTTCTAACTGGCACTCTTCATGCATTTTTATGCTCCATTTAATAAAAACTGTCTTATGCCTTGCTCTCTTCCCAAATGGAGATCTAAAATAGTGCTCTTGTTGAGGCATTATGTATGCCTATTCACTATCATTGTTTAAAGATAGAATACTACTGTAATATCATGAAACAAGATGAATAACAACACCTATGATAGAAAAATGAAAACTATACAACAATAACTATGATTTGAAATTATGAAAATGATGTATTCCAATTGAATTGATTGATCTCATTTAAACCTACTATTCACCTATAGCTTTCAGGTAGCATACTTGATTGTTATGAGTGAACAATCGGATTAATAACTTGCTGGATGAGCTTTGTTTTACTCTTTCAGTTGTATATTTCCTTTCTTGATGAACATGATGATTGCACTCCTTCTCTTAGCCCCATCTGTAATGTATAAGGGGTAGCATGCCGAGCTCTACCCTTGTGGGAGCCCATTTTTTCCCACATGATTGGACTTCAAAAGATAATCAGCTACATGACTTTTCCTATACTTGCACAAGGAAACAAATGATGTTAGCATAAAAACAATATCTGATGGTGATGTTTCTCTCTTTTTAGTTCATCTTTATGTTCCTTCATTTTGTTGATTCCATGCATTTCAAAGAGTAAATTATATGTCTGTTGGTAGAGCTTGTAGTATAACTCATATCCAGAGCTCTTAATTGACACCCCTCTCAATCTATTGCAGGCACACCCAGGAGCAGAAGTAGGATGGAGCAAGCAGCAAGCGTCTCAATAGAAGATGCAGAATCATGCAATGATGGATATGTATTATGCTATCTACTTTCATTTCTTTTAGCTTCAACTGTATAGTTTACTTTCCATAATGAATGGAATTAGCTAAAACCACGGCTTGTGTGGATATTTAAATTTCCCTTTCTACTTTTCATTCTAAAGAGAAATGCATCAAAATACAAAAATGTATTGTCATTTGTATTCTACAATCAAATGAACATATGTAATGTGAATCATTTCATGAAATAAATGAGAGCATTCTGTTATGCTTTATCATTTGTACACTCAACTTTGTACTCCATTTGATTTGTAAATAATATGAGTAATACTTCTGAAACTTAGTTTCTCAAAACACTTATATAATGGTCACTTGATGAATGATGAATAAAGTGTAAACAACACTTGAGCATAAACATAAATAACTATAATTTTCACTTTCAAATATAACAATATTTAATTAGCTCCACCAATTGAGCTATAGAAAAAATTTGGTAACATTTTGGTGATTTCCGTTGAATGCTTTCCAGCTAAGCATTAGATCAGTTGCCTTTAAAAACTCCATTCAGCGCGGAGTCAAATATTCCCCTTCATGAAACTTAGAAAACTTGAACAACAACACTCCAAACAATAGCAAAATAGAATGAAACAATGCAGAAAGAAAACTAACAGGCCATGATGGCCAACAGAACATGCCCAACAACACTTAGGGAAAAGAAAAATTCTAGAAAGAAATGTGTGTAACACACTTATTTGCAATACTATTCTACTTATTTACAAGATAGAACTTATCTTAGAGGAAATGCTTGATGTGGATCCCATTAACTGGGATAGACAACACCTCTCCAGTCAACTTAGAAAGTTGGAAAGCATTGTGCTCCTTACACTCCATGATCACATAAGGCCTGTCCCAAATTGCATCAAATTTGGAATGTTGTCTATGTTTGCTCTTATATTCATTCCACTTGAAGACTAGATCACCAATAATTAACTCTCGTGATCTTTCCCTCTTATCAAAAGATCTCTTCATTTGAGCTTGATGTATCTCAAGTTGTCTTAATGCTTCCCTTCTAGTTTCCTCAAGCTCTACCAGCTGTGCAAATCTCACTTCAAGAGGCTGCTCATTCAATAATTCTAGTTCCTTAATGAAGCTCAAAGTAGGAAACTCAATAGAAATTGGTAACTTAGCCTCTTTTCCATAAGAAAGTACATAAGGAGAACAACTAGTGGCACATTTAGGAGTCACCTTATCAGCCCAAAGAGCTAACTTCAGCTTTTCATGCCACGTCTGTTGATTGTCCTCAACTGTCTTCTTAATTATCCGAATCAGATTCTTATTTGTAGATTCCACCTGACCATTTCCCTATGGATAATAATTAGAAGATGTGTTCAAATAAATGTTATTTCTAACTAACCAATCAGAAATCGTTAAACTGATAAAATCCAAACCATTGTGTTGATTGTTGTTTCTGTACAACAACAGACAAGATGCTATATCCTATCTCTCTTAAAAGGTAAATATCTATTATCAAGCCTCAAGAGATAACCCCAAGGTATTCATGTCAAGTCTTGACAACACATAAACAACTCAGTGATAAATGTGAAAGTGTTGGTAATCACAATGGGACCTTAATACAAGCAAACTATTGAATTAATTTTGTTGGATTTAATTAACTAATGACACTTCATTCCTAACCTTTACCCAATAATCAAAGAAATAGCAAAAGAGTGAGGGTTTCAGAGAGATTTCTAAATCTAATATTACTCCTAAGATTAACAATGAGAGCAACCAATACCCAAAACGGACCAATCCTTCAAAACTGCTTTCTGTTTGACCCAGATAAATCTGCTACCTTACAGAAAATAGTGCAATCTTCTAAGGCTCTTAAGATTTTCAAACCATAAACATGCATTCAAATAACCCTATTGCAGTTGAAATGAACAAAATTCATGATTGAACTAAGCACAAGGAATATCAAGTCAAGGCTGAATTTGCAAAGCAATTAACAGTTAGTTGGTTGCGAAAAGTATGGACTGAAGTATTGCTGCAACATTTAAGTATTGGATCACAAAACGTTATCAAATCAAATCTATCTAGATATTTACCAGCTCAAAGCAATTTTAAATATGGAAAACAAGAACCATGCAAGATGAGAGAATACTAGAATGGCACCAAATCACAATGACATTACTTATATTTGGATTGTCCACAGTAACAACAACTCTAATTTTTTGTTATAATATTTGCTTGAGAGCAACTATTCATTAACTTACTCTACCTCTAACTAGCTAATTTCTAACTATTTTCCCTCTCGCTTCCGACTAAAACTATCTAACCCTTTACAAAGAGGCTAAATGCCCAATATATAGAAACCCCAGAAAACCCATCAGCCAAGCAAGGGTTTCGCAGCAATAACTCTGCGCAACCACTTGGCCAAGAAGGTTGTCGAAATGGGTCAAATAGGAAATAAATGCACGTCCCGTTGAGGTCAGCCCTGGATTCATGATGTAGCCCGGTTGTCATGAAGGAAGATAATGGGGAAGCACAAATCGTGCCATCGCCCATCATCAGCTCCCTTCCCTATTGTCCTTGCGCTGATCAAACTCTTTGTGTAGCCCCAAGAATTCCACATCCAAGTCAGCCATAGGTGGTACTGGCAGAACCCTAAGTCACCTCTCTATGGACACAATATCCTCCCTTGAGTGCTTGACCGACCTATCCTAGTCTGCTTTGTGTGCCACATGCTTATCAATAACTGCAAGGTAGGTGGCTGCATCATCTATTTGGTGCTCGGAGATAGACCCATCATCAAGTGGTGCATAGACATCACACCACCACTCTTTCAACTATTTAAAATTCAAATACCTAGGCATGATTTTCCTTTGTCTTGTCAGAATTTTGAAAAAAGTAATGGAGCCATCATAGACGCTAGCTGGGGTGTCATCAATGTGCTTTCTCTGTTTGTAAATTTTCCTCAACACTTTCTACCGGATTTGCAATGTTTCAAACCATTCCCATGGCTCGGTAGCTCTGGAAGAAGGAAGAATCCTGTCACTGACCAACTTGTCCCAGGTATATTCCATTAGGGTCCTAATTTTCTGTAGCATGAGGTTGGTGTCCCCTTTATCCTGCATCATTACCTATTTCAACCATTCAATGGTCATGACAGCATCTTTACTGACTGATAAAATTTCCTTGATAGCTTCATCACCCTTGATTTGCACCCCTTTCAACCAATTTAGAGTGGCAAGGGTGGAAGCTCTCATCTTTTCTAGCTCAGTTATGGTATCCTGAGGCAGAGGATTGGTGGTAGAGGAAGAGGGATTAATGGACTACAGTGGCCTCATTAATTCCTCCAAACACTTCTCGAGATCCTCATTCTCTCTCTTCAGCTCCTACTTTGTTTTTACCTCCTTTCACAATTTTTTGACAATGACTACGTTGGAGCCCTCATAATCCCTAATGTCTTGATCAACCGATGTAGGCCCAAGATTGAAAGTTTGCATATTGTAATCACTTCCAGCCACATCATCTCTATTTTTATCTAGAGCAGGGGTGGAAACATGAACAACCTTGTTAGGTGCCTCATCCCTTTCAATTCTTGAGATCACTCTAGACTTTTACTTACCTTTATGTTTTCCAATTTTGTCGAGCAGTGCATCCCAATTATGTGGACTATCTTCTACTACCACCTATTTTCTTTTTATTTCCTTGTCAAGCCACTCAGGGACAATAGACTCCAATTTTGCCTCAGCCTATTTCTATTCATCTTGTTGACCCTTAGGTACCTCATTAAAATTTTGTTTATCTGGAGTTTCATTGGCCTTACTTTCTTCTTCTTCAACATGTTCCTCCACCTGCCCAGGTGATGTGATCATTTCTGACTCTACCTCCCTTGGAGGAGATTCAACTGTTTAAGTTCTGAATGGAGAGTCTGTATGTGCAATCATAGGGGATTACATTATCTTTTCAATATGTGCCTCTGCACTGTGGAGATCTCATGCATGGAATTCTTCACCCTCAGTATCCGTATGATCCTAAATATTTTCTTCTTCACCCAGTTCACTTTGAATTTCATAAGTGGAAGGAACATCTCCAAGGTGCACCCCATGGGAGACAACCAAAGGGGAACCTACCCTAGGCACACTGTCCTTAGGAGAAGGAGTCCTAGAATTCCTTTCATACACTTTGGCCTTCTCCTTTGAGCTATCAACATCTATTATCGGTGGGGCAACTTCCTCCACAACCCTGGAGCTAGCCTTCTTTGAAAATTTTACAATTCTTTTCCACTTTGGCACAGGAGCATCAACCTTAGGGCCCTGCTTGGACTTCTTAGTCCTTGTCCTCTTCTTGGCCTTTGGCTTCCTTTGTTTCATTGTTTCCTGGGTCTCCTCTTCTTGAACACCTTTATATTTAACTTTAATAGGAGAATGTAGCTTGCCCTTGGGATCCTACTTGGTGGATTCCTCAGAAGTAGAATGGTGATCCAAATCTCCCATTCGATTGTATGTGCATTGCACACCTTTATTTTCCAACTCCCATAAAGTGTGTTTGAGCCACATCTTAGTAAATTTGAGAACAGGATCCATCAGTTGTTTTAACTCTGTTTGTTACTCTTCTAGCCAATCCACATCACTGATTGGCCTATCCTTCACTACTTCATAGGCATGATCTTGGATCAAGTTCCCATCATCGTCCAACTGATCAGGGACTACCCTCACATTGTACAATCAGACTGCATCAACCGGAAGTTGAGAAAATTTCTTCTTTCGGACATCATACTCATCACTGCAGTTGGCCCAATAGTCTTCTAAGTTCACCTTATGGCAATATTCCCTACTGGCTCTCTTTTGAGCCTCCCCTGTGATATCAAATCTGGATCTTTGGGAGTGGAGAGATAGGCCAAGATTAATTAATTCTTCCTCTAAGGCTTGGGCAGAACCAATTGAAGGACATACCTCCCCAGTGCTGATCCTTAATGGGAACTCTCCACCAAATCCAGTCTTATACTTATCCTTCTTGACAATTGTATCAAAATCACAAATCTACCTTGTTACTTCCAGCAATATAATATGGTTAGTGGGGTACATTGGAATTATGTATGGGGCCTTTTGGCAGCCATCAATCTAAATGTAAGAGAAGGTTGGAAATTGAATAAACCAAGCTCCATATTTCTTGATGAGCTCCTTGGCTAGATCTGAAATCCTAACATGCTCTGCTTCCTGAAGCATTCTAGTGATATGCATTGTGAATGCAATGTTTTCTCTCTTATAATTTGAACCTCCCCAATGCAACTGAGGGAAAACTTCATAAACAATATCCTATCCAAAGGTGCCTCATGTATCCAATCCTCTATAGGGATGGAACCTAGCAAGTGCATAAACCAAGTATGAAATCATGGTGAAGGTCTTCATCTGTAACACCTCAGACAATTGCTTATGAATCACCTTACCAATGACTCTCGCCCAATGGTAGTTTACCTTCTCTTGTTCCATCCTTACAATGGCATGGCACATCCAATTCTCAAATGTACCAGCACTCTTTAATCCAACCACCCTACTAAGAGGGGTGATGGCATCATAATTCTCCTTGAATTTTGCTCTGAATAGCTATTTGGGTAGTTTGGAATAATGGGACTTAGGTTTCTCTAGCTAGGAGTTAATAAGTTGCTGAGACCTCAGGGTTTGGTCGTCATAGTACTCATGGGTTACCTCAATGGTGAATTTGACCACATGAGATCTGTCAGGCATGTTGAAGGATTGAGCAATGGAGATTGGGTTGAGATTTGCAATAATTCTCCCTTGAGGACCAATTATCCTCTATGTGTCCTCATCATAGTGCCTGGCACACTCAAGGACTAGCTCATAGCATTGCACTATTGAAGGGAAATCAACCACATGGGCCAAACCTAAGTCTTTCATTCTTCTAGTCACCAAAGGAGGATCCTCAGCTGATGTCATCACTTTAAATCCCTCATAGTTCTAGAGGCCAATGTTGGTATCAGTAACTTATGACCAGACATAAGTGATCTTACTCTCTGGGACCTTGCTCTTAATGTCCAACTTGATCCTTTTTGCATCCATCAACGAGGAACCAACTATAGCCTTGCTTGATTCAGCCTGTATTCAACATGAAAACATAATAAGAATCACATGAAAGAAAGGTTAATTCATCAAAACACTGTTAGAATGCATCTTAGATAAACATGATGTTGTTAAAATTCCTATCAAATGTCTACAACAAATTTAGGGTTTCAAGGCCACCTACAAAATCTAGGCCAAAGAGGAATTTCAAAAAATTCCAGTCTGCTCAGATTCCAATGGAGTGACCAAGAAACACCTACTTAATCCTTAAATTTGATCACTTTCCATCAGTAGACCACGTGAGAGATCCAAATATAGCATGAATAAACTAGTAATTGCACTAAAATTTACAAATGAATCCAATTGTTCCATGTTCCTTTGTTTTTCACCAAATTTCAAAAAAATCCATGAGGGATGAAATTTCGTGGAGAATGAGCCAAATGGGGATTCGGGCAATCTGGGAGACAGTGGATTTCAGAGAAATCCAAACCTGGCGGACATTTGCAGGTAGCACAAAGTTCTGAATCATAGGAAAATCCAGAGTGAGGGCTTCGGCACAAGCTTAGATTCTCGCAGAGAAGTCTTAGTGAAAGACGGATGTCATGCCAAAAGGTCATCAGAAAAGCGGGTCTCGCCAAGACACAATAGCTTCGATGTGAGGTCCCAGCGAAAGGGGACATAACATTCAAATCAGGATGAGCCAGGGGTGGTCAGGGTAAGGTCTCAATGAAGATTACATGTCTCATCGACTGGTGGGCTAGAGAAAACACCTCGGTATAACTTCAAGCTTTCAGTGAGAGGTCCCAGCAAAATGGCAATGTTATGCCGACTAAGGCTCAGTTTGAATTTGGCAGAGGTCCCAACGAAAAGGTCTGGGCTCACTAAGAATAGAAGGCTTCTCCATAATGTCCCAATGAACTACAATTGTCATAGCAAAGAGAAGGCATCGATAGGAGCTCAGAATCTCGTAGAGAAGTCTCGGTGAAAGACGGATGTCTCCCTGATAGACCAACTTCGATAAAATGTAGGGTGATCGGCATGAGGCCTCGCAGAAAGACAAATGTCCTAGCAAAAAGTGAATATCGGTAGAGCTCATAGATCCCTTTGAGACCTCTTGGTGACTAGGGGTAGTCTTGTTGAAAGTGAAGGTGAAAAAACACGTCAATAAAAGATTTGCTCGTAGGGTGAGGTCATGGTGAACGCCAAGGTTTTGCTGATTGATGGGCATACAAGATCCTATCAGTGAAAGAACGAAGATATCATGGCAACCCGACATGAACAAATGAAGACAACTTTAGCAAAGCCCTAGGTGATCGATATATGGTCTCGCCGAAGGTGAAAGGTCACATCGAAGAGAGCTCAGAAGGGACAGACCATCTCAGATTGCAACACTAAGGCACAATTTCACCCAGACATTGAACCCACTAAGGATTTCAACAAGACTAAACTAGGACAAGCTAAGGATGGGTCCTCTCATGAATTTCCTTATATTCTTGGTCAATCCTAAGATGAAATCTTCTGATATGGTAATGCCCTAGGATTAAACCTATTCACCTGCCATTAGTAGACATGCCAGAATTTAGTTGTTTCGACAGTTAAGCCACTGCTAGGGTTTACGGATTACTCTCAGGCAAGACTCATCAGAATTTAGATGAACATGTGAATTCAAAACTTGCTCGGGAGACAAGGACGCAACACTGAATAACCCTAGCATGAAACACACTAAAAACCAAAGCCAATAAGCCCCAATCATGCTATTCCTAAATCAAATCAAAGCAAAGCACTCAAGCACATACCATTATGAAGTGGGAATTGGTTGCAGAAGCAACAAACGTGAAGCTCAAGGATTTCCACAACAAACACGGGCGAGGACACACCAGAAACCACCACCAAATCAAACAAAGCAAGCCCAAATGGTTCAACATGAAGTCAATTAATCGTAGAGAAGCACTTCTTAGCTCAAACTATGGAAAATAGTGAACATAATGGTGCAAAAGATCCCAAAATCAAGTTAAGTACATTTCTTAGAGCCTACACAGAGCCATTAATGCACTCAAGTAGACAAACATGAAACCCAAGAAAACAACATCAGGGTGGAATCTAGGAAAGTCTTGATCATGCGGGAATCTGAAAAGACCCAAAATTCCCGAGTCATGGTGACAAAACTGGAGTCCAAGTAGGATCCGAGGAAATTTGACCAAGGCAAAAAATATCATATCAGAGCAAAAGCCCGAAATTCAATCAAAACTCAAGATTTTCAATGAATAACCTGGGAAAAACACTTAGGCAATAAAAACAAACATTCAAGCACCATGCCCAAGTAAGTCAAAACCTCAAAAGAAAGGGCTAAAAAATAAAAACAAAGTGAAAGAGGGTCCCTGCTTCCAGCGGGGTGTGTGTGCGAAAAAAACTGCACAACATATGGCGACTTCTACTGGGAAAATGCTCCAGAGCATTTGATGATGAACAGGAATCAAGAACCCAAAATCTCTGGTTTCAATCTCACTATCAAACAAACAAGTCAAAATGCAAGACCTAAAGAATTAGAACCAAAGGATAGACCAAACTTTCCATAAACTAAAGATCCAAGTGTGTGCATGTGAGTTCATTTCCCTCCCGAAGTTACTATAGAAACCAAGTTCAGTCAAATCAGGCTACATAAAGATTCTAACTTCAAAAGCAACCTGGATATAGCCTCACTGCCAGTTAGGCATCCATAGCCCTGGCGAGGTTATCGCTGTGATTCTCTTGAACATAGCTCTACTGCTAGCCAGGTAGAGATATTCAGGTACCCCTGATGAGTTGAATTTATTCTTTTGATATTCAATATTTCATTTTTTTATTTTTCTTTTTCATATTCAATGTATGTTGCTTTCATTTCAACCTATGAACAATGAAGTTCACACTCAGGGTTGAGAACCACAGTGGCACTGAAGCAAAAATAGGATTTTTCACTTAACAAGACTTCACCAGGATTGCTATAGTGACAACAAGATTCTTAAGATATAAGATGGGTATAAGATTTTCAGAGTACTTTAAGTTCGAATCCACACCAGTAACTTGACCTTCTATAAATCTGACATTAAGACTAAAAGCAATAGCAAAGACTTCAACTATCCTTTCAAGATGCAAGACTAAAGCTCACCAATGAAATATGTAGAACAACTCCAGAAAAGACAAATCTGCCATGCAGGTGCAACACACCCAGGTGAAAATAGAGAAAACTCCCAAAACAAAAGCAATGCGAAAACAAACAAATGAAAAGGAAACAAAAGAAGGAAACCTAACCTAACCAAAACAGACAAAAGAAAAGCAGGAAGGGGAACCCTAATCTAACTATAAATAGGACGAGAGTTGGAACAACTCAAGACTGGAAATAATGCTTCAAATACTGTCCATTGACAAGCAGTGGGATATCCTCTCTAGTGAGAGTTTTCAAATGAAAGGCATTATCTCCCAAGATCTTCGAGATCTGGTAAGGTCCAAGCCAAAGTTTATCAAATTTTTCGTGCTCTCCCTTATGGTCATGGGCTTTATCCTAGGAAAGAACCAAGTCAGAGATCCTAAACATTTTAACCTTGGCTTTCTTATCAAACCATCTCTTGACAACCCCTTGATGTTTGGCAAAGTTGTCTAGGGCTTTGTCTCTTTTTTCTTCAAGATGCAATAGTCCAGCAAGTCTAGCCTCACATCTCTCTTCCTCCTCATAGTATTCATTAATGAATTGGAGGGTAGTAATTCTCAATTGTATGGGAAACACAGGTTCTAGTCCATAAACCAGATGGTAGGGTGACATCCCTATGGAAGCTTTATGTCTTGTACAATCTTCCCAAAGAGAAAATTCGAGTTGGGCATGCCAATCTTTCAGATTTTGTTCTAACAGTTTGCGAATAACAGTCAATAGATTTTTGTTGGATGACTCAGCTAACCTGTTACCCTGGGGTAGTAGTTAGATGAAAATTTTATAATGATCCCATGATCAAAAGCCCAATTAGAAAATTTCAATGATGAAAATGCGAAACCATTATCACATACTAGAGACACGGGGCATCCAAAATGATTAAGAATACTAGATTCAAGAAAATTAACTACTACCTCAAAAGTGCACTGTTTGCATGCAAGAGCTTTTGTCCTTCGTGTAAAATAATCAGTGATGGTGAGAATATACCTATTCCCAATAGAGGATGGTGGATTAATGGGGCTGATGAAGTCCATTCCCCATTGTGCGAAAGGTTTTACCTCAAAAACTGGCTGAAGTGGGAGAGTGTCATACTTTTCTCTGGTAGCGGCAGTTTGGAACACATGACAGGTCCTGACATGACTGTGCGTGTCTTTGAATAATGTGGGCTAGTAGTAACCAGCTCTAAGAATCTGGTTTGCTATAGATGGTGTTGATCCATGTCCTGTACCATATCTGTCATGGCATTCTAGCATCACTCTTGTAGATTCTGCCTTTCCTAGGCACCTCAGGTACACACCTTCATGATTTTCTTATATAAAACAGCTCCTTTCAGCATGAAACTATCACTCTTTAAGTGCAATGCCCTTCTTTTTATTGAATTAAGATGGCCAGGGCATCTTTGAGTCAGGAGATAATAAACAACATCATCATACCATTCTCCTGGAGAAACATCCTCCAAAGTATAAGCCTGAGCTGTAAGATTAGGGCCTATCTCTACTATTGTCTTCATGAGCCTTGTCCTCTTACCAGCTTCATGGGTTGAATCTCTATATCATATTCTTGTAGCATAGTTACCCACTTGGCTCTTCGTTCTCCTAGTTCGTTCTGTATCGAGAGCAGCTTGACTGTAGGATCAGGAACTATAGCAAAGATCTTATTCCTGAAGATATAATGTCTGAATTTCTTAACTGCCCTGACCAAGGCATAAGCCTATTTTTCCACATTTGGATACTTCAGTTCTACATCTTTCAATGGCGTGCTCATGAATGCTATAAGGTGCTTGTTTCTTTGGTCAAATTTATGAGTTAATATAGTAGCACAAGAGTGGTCAGAAGCAAATGAATATATGTAAAATGGTTTGGCATAAATAGGGCTTACTAAAATTAGAGCCTCGACAATAGCTTTCTTTATTTCAGCAAATTCTTCTTTTGCTCCTGCATTCCATTCCACTTGGCCTCCTGTTTCAACATCGCGTTCAGGGGCTTGACTATCTCTGTAAATCCAGTGATGAACTTCCTGACAAAATTGATCTTGCCAAAGAATGATTTCATTTCCTTTTTACTAGCCAGTGGTGGGATCTTGAGAATAGCTTCTATGCATTCTTGATCAATTGCAATCCCCTTCTCAGAGATAATATGCCCTAATAACTTACCTTTTGTAACCCAAAAGATGTATTTCTTTGGGTTGAGGGATATGCCAAACTTTCTGCATTTCTAGAAAACTTTACACACGTCTGAGATATGGTCACCCCTCTTTTGGAGAAGACAATAAGGTCATCCATGTACATGATTATGCACTTCCTGATTATGTCCTTGAAGGCTATATCCATTGCTCTCTAAAACGTAGCTCCAACATTAATCAGGCCGAAAGGAATTCTTCTGTAAGTGAAAGTACCCCACTTGGTGGTGAAAGTAGTCTTGTGTCTATCCTCGTATTGCACCATAACCTAGTTGTACCCTGAATATCCATCCAAGAAATACATCATCTAAGATCCATTAACAATCTGGAGTACTTCATCTAGTGAGGGTACTAGATAATTATCCTTTTCTGACGCCCTGTTCAGGTTCCTGAAATCCACACACAGTCTGATTTCGCCATTTTTCTTTCATACAAGAACCAGGTTTGTTACCCATGTGGAGTGTTTGAATAGAAATATGATTCTCGTAGACAATAGCTTCTGCACTTCTCTTTGTATTACAGGTTCCAGCAGAGCATTAACAAGCCTCTACCTCTGTTTAAAGGGTTTTACCCCCAAATTGAGAGGGATAGTATGAGTTATGACTGATGTGTCATAAGTTTTCAAGTCCTCATATCTCCAGGCCATCACATCTGGATATTTGTGCAATGCATCAATGATTCCCCATCTTTCTTCTAGGGTGCACACTTTTCCAATAAGAACATTTTTTACATCCTCCTGGGATCCTACATTATACTTATCACATTGTCCACTAATGGACTCTTCCCTAGTGTCTTGATCTTGGTCTCTGATCTTATCTAAATCAAAAATCCTCTCCAGCTGCACCATTCCTCATGGAATAGTGTTGGTCTTCAGGTTGATTACCCCCTCTAGATCTATCTCTGCTTCTTAGAGCTCAGTTTCATCGATGATGTGAGAAGCAAAAACATTTGTATTCATGATAAAATCTAGAATATGTTTATCATCCTCAAACACCTCGAAGTTGGTGACATTTTTAGGTACTAAGGGTACTGGAGTCAGTTCCACTATAAACTTCTTTAATCTTGACAGAGATAGAGGCTACAGAGTACTGGCCACCTGGGCCAAAGAATTAGCTATCTAGTTTTTACTTCGTGGAATCAGCTGAATGTTAAAGGCATCAAATCCTTCAATAAGGTCCCATACTCTATGTCTGTAATTAGTCATCCTTCTGTCATGGCAGGAGTACTGCCTTCTAACTTGTTTAACTACAAATTCAGAATCTCCATATACTTGCAAGATCTTAACCTTCTTCCTCAAGGCCATTAACAATCCATGAACTAAGGCTTCATACTCTACTACGTTATTGGTACAATGGAACTAAAGTCTAAGAGCAATGAAAAATGTGTTACCTTTTGGACTAATCAGCTCAAATCCAGCTCCAACTCCTTGCTTTGATTTAGACCCATCAAATCTCAGAGTCCAGCATCCAGCAACTATGGGGTCTCTTGCTACATTACTTGCACTATTATTGGTGGGTGGCCTTTCAGAAGGCATCATTCTATTTCCTTTAGAATCTTGTTGGACATTGATTACATCAGTTTTGGGTGCAGGATTGGGGTTGATGTGTCTCTGGATTTGTTCCACTGCAGCTTGGCATAAACAACAATCCAATTTTGAATGTGAAGCATTGTGTACCCTGCACTAATTGGGAAAGAGTAACTCTCCAAAGCTCATTCTTTTTTCTAACTGAATCTTACCTTCAATGCACTTTTGAAGGAACTCCTGAAAAATGTCCAAAAAAGTCAGTTGGTTATCTTCTGGATCATCGTCATTATTTTTAGCTGGTTCACCACTGTCTTTAACTGGTCCCACTAGGGCTTCAACATCATCAAGCTCTATCATAAGGTCAACAGACATTGTGTGGAACATAAGAACCTCCTCCGCATGTGGCTCTTCAAGAAGAACAGTAAGCATATAACTTCCCATACTTACCTCTGACACCAGAATTTCTGTTGAGGTCTTTTGGTATTTAATGATCATGTATTTCATCCTAGGTTCTCTTTCAATTCTGATATGATTTGGTACCCCTTTCTAGGGAAGCCGCATATGAGAATGATCAGTGGAAACATATCCGTTCAAGGCCCTAGTGAAGTCCCTTTCCAATATCAGGCCATAAGCATCAGGTTTGTTAGCTACCTATATATTGATTACTTGTTGAATCCTAGGATCAGAAGCAATCTGCATCTAGATCATGTTTAGTTCTCCTACCACATTGACTTCAGTCCTATCCAACAATGTGACTTTCTTCTATGACTCAGCAGAAGTAATTCCCATTGCCCTATAGACACCGAGGGGCATAACATTGGTTGATGCACCCGAATCCAACAAACAATTATGCAGATTTTTGCCAAATACCCAAACAAAAATTAGGAATGGAGGGGTATCTGCTTTCCCTTGAAACAGAGTCAATGGGGTATCTACTTGAACGACTTGAGATTTGTCCCTTTCCTTTCTAATGTCTCCAGGGGGTATATGGGATCGATCATGAGATTGGTTTAGCCCTCTTATTGGTTGAGAACTAGACACTTTATGGATATTCTTGCTAATTAATCTATTTGGCGATATGGAATTTGCATCATACTAAGACTACATTCCCAATGGATGAGACTCTTAATAGCTCAAATGCAAATAGATTTACCTTTAATTTTCAGAGTTCTTCCACAACATACAGAGCCAACTATTCCTCATTTAAGTCAGAGGGGGTCTCCTTCGGGTACTCCACCATCTTTTCTTTCCCTGCATCAGCATTTCTTCCTTTTGGCACATCAGCCTATACCGGACCTTGAGATAAATACTGCTTAGACACCTGAGGCAATGCTGGATTGTTGCTAGCATTTGGGTCTAGAGGTGTGTTGAAGTTATTTGGTGGGATGGAAGTAATAAAGGGGCCTCCAGCCAATGGGTGCCTGTGTGGTAACTCTCTCAAGTCATACTTCTTGACAGGCCTCTGAAAGGTCCGGACTTCTTCAATGCAAACTTCTTCTTCGTCCCTAGGACCATTGCCATTCATCTGACTCTCATCAAAAAATTATGTCATTTTGTCCCCATTGCATACCTAGTCTACCTCATCCTTTAGCTGGTCAGATTCTTCTTCAGGCACATTATCCTTACTTTGCGGAAAAGAAGCATGGTTTAACATCAGCATTGGTGAATCGTAAGGAATAGAAGGTACTATCTCCTGGAATCTTGCATTGTTCTCCACCTCATACTGAAAGATTGAAGCAGCTGTTTGGAACTCTTGACAGTCTAGCTTAGAATGCTGACTGGTCTTATGGAGCCTACACCACCCTGAAAAATAGCTTCAGCTAGATATACTCCATTGGGAGGCTTCTCTTGATTTACTAGCTGATTAACAAATTGATTGATAGGTTGATTGGTTGGTTGATCCAATGGAGTGGGAACTCCCCCATTGTTGGGACCTGTGTTCGAGGTTCTATTCTATCCCAACTGTTGTCTTTGCTCAAAACCTTGTCCACCACTTTGACCTTTATCAAAGTTCTGACCTGATGATTGTCCCTTATCATAATTTTGTCTTCTGTCATTATTGTAACCTCTGTCATTGTTATACCCTCTGTCATTGTAGTATCCTCGATCCTGACGTTGCCCTCTATCCAAGTTCTGATTGGACTACATGTTTCTTTGGGTAGCTTGCAACTGACTGTTCTGGTTTCTTAAGTAGGCTACCTCCATATTCAGTTTCTTTATTTGTTCTGACAATTCATCCAGTCTTTCCTTGTTAGGATTACTATATGAAGGTTGATTTACATTATTTTGAGCATTGGGATTTAGTGATTGGTTCAGGACTTTAGATTTTTACAGGTACGAAGGATAACTAGTCTAAGGTTGGGTGTGTAGGGGTTGATTCACATTTTGCTGGGGATAACTCATCGTGGATAAAATTTTTCCCATAGGGTGGTCCTAGAGAGGGACCAGAGGCAACTAAGGTACCTGAATCATGATAGGAGTATGGTGTGCAAGGGCTTGGTTGATAGCTAGAACTTGTCCAGGATGAGCAATGGGTCCTAATGAGGGTAAAGGCCCAGACAGATGTTGCCTTAGATTTATGCTGACTTTTACAGCTTCTGCATATGCATCTAATAGACTTTCAGGGGGGTTATTATTCCATTTCATAAAGGTGGCTATCAAGCTATCAAGTCCTTCATAATAGACTTCCAAGGTAGTGGGTTCATCAATAGCATAAGGAGCCTACAATCTGGTATAGGCACAGTGAAACTTATTATTAAAAGACCCTATGGGTTCATTAATTTCTCTCTTCACATTAGTGAACTATCTGTAGAGCTCATTGGAACTAATGGGTATTCAATTTTTTTGCAAAAAAGTGGCTTCTAGCTTAGTCCAATGTTGGATAGAACCCTAAGTCACCTCTCTATGGATGCAATCTCCTCCCTTGAGTGCTTGACCGACCTATCCTAGTCTTCTTTGTGTTCCACATGCTTATCAATAACTATGAGGTAGGTGGCTGCATCATCTAGTTGGTGCTTGGAGACAGACCCATCATCAAGTGGTGCATAGACATCACACCACCACTCTTTCAACTATTCAAAATTCAAATACCTGGGCATGATTTTCCTTTGTCCTGTCATAATTTTGAAAAAAAGCAATGGAGCCATCATAGACACCAGCTAGGGTGTCATCAATGTGCTTTCTCTGTTTGTAAATTTTCCTCAACACTTTATGTCGTATTTGCAACGTTTCAAACCATTCCCATGGCTCGGCAGCTCTAGAAGAAGGAAGAATCTCGTCGCTGACCAACTTGTCCCAAGTGTATTCCATTAGGGTCCTATTTTTCTATAGCATGAGGTCGGTGTCCCCTTTATCCTATTCCATTACCTATTTCAACCATTCAGTGGTCATGACAACATCTTTACTGACTGATAAAATTTCCTTGATAGCTTCATCACCCTTGATTTGCACCCCTTTCAACCAATTTAGAGTGGTAAGGGTGGAAGCTCTCATCTTTTCTAGCTCAGTTATGGTCTCCTGAGGCAGAGGATTGGTGGTAGAGGAAGAGGGATTAATGGACTGCAGTGGCCTCATTAATTCCTCCAAGCACTTCTTGAGATCCTCATTCTCTGTCTTCAGCTCCTGCTTGGTTTTTACCTCCTTTCTCAATATGTCCACAATGACTGCATTGGAGCCCTCATAATCCTCAATGTCCTGCTCAACTAATGTAGGCCCAAGATTGAAAGTTTGTATATTGTAATCACTTCCAACCACATCATCTCTGTTTTTAGCTGGAGGAGGGGTGGCAACATGAACAACCTTGTTATGTGCCTCATCCCTTTCAATTCTTGAGATCACTCTAGCCTTTTTCTTACCTTTATCTTTTCCAATTTTGGCTAGCAGTGCATCCCAATTAGGTGGACTATCTTCTACTACCACCTATTTTCTTTTTATTTCCTTGTCAAGCCACTCAGGGACAATAGACTCCAATTGTGCCACAACCTATTTCTGTTCATCTTGTTGACCCTTAGGTACCTCCTCATTCAAATTTTTTTTATCTGGACTTTCATCGGCCTTACTTTCTTCTTCTTCAACATGTTCCTTCCACTTCCCATGTGATGGGATCATTTCTTCCTCTACCGCCCTTGGAGGAGATTCAACTGTTTTAGTTCTGACCGAAGAGTCTATATGTGCAATCATAGGGTATTGCATTATCTTTTCAATCTCTGCCTCTACACTGTGGAAATCTCTTGCATCGAATTCTTCACCCTCAGTATCTAGATGATCCTTAATATTTTCTTCTTGACCCAGTTCACTTTGAATTTCATGAGTGGAAGGAACATCCCCAAGGTGCACCCCATGGGAGACAACCAGAGGGGAACCTGCCCTAGGCACACCGTCCTTAGGAGAAGGAGTCCTAGACTTCTTTGCATACACTTTGGCCTTCTCCTTTGAGCTCTCAACATCTATTACTAGTGGGGAAACTTCCTCCACAACCTTGGAGCTAGCCTTCTCTGACATTTTTACAATTTTTTTCCACTTTGGCACAAGAGCATCAACCTCAGGGCCCTGCTCGAACTTCTTAGTCCTTGTCCTCTTCTTGGCCTTTGGCTTCCTCTGTTTCACTGTTTCCTGGGTCTCCTCTTCTTGAACACCTTTAGATTTAACTTTAATAGGAGAATCTATCTTGCCCTTGGGATCCTGCTCAGTGGATTCCTTAGAAGTAGAATGGGGATCCAAGTCTCCCATCAGGTTGTATGTGCATTGCACACCTTTATTCTCCAACTCCCACAAAGTGTGTTTGAGCCACATCTTGGTAAATTTGAGAATAGGATCAATCAGTTGTTTTAACTCTATTTGTTCCTCTTCTAGCCTATCCTTCACTGCTTCATAGGCATGATCTTGGATCAAGTTCCCATCATCTTCCAATTGATCAGGGACTACCCTCACATTATACAATCAGACTGCATCAACCGGAAGTTGAGAAAATTTCTTCTTTTAGACATCATACTCATCACTGTAGTTGGCCCAATAGTCTTCTAAGTTCACCTTATGGCAATATTCCCTATTGGCTCTCTTTTGAGCCTCCCCTATGATATCAAATCTAGATCTTTTGGAGTGGAGAGACAGGCTAAGAGTACCCAATTTTTCCTCTGAGGCTTGGGCAGAACCAATGGAAGGACATACCTCCCCAGTGCCAATCCTTAATGGGATCTCTCCACCAAATATAGTCTTATGCTTATCCTTCTTGACAATTGTATCAAAATCACAAATCTGCCTTGTTACTTCCAGCAATATAATGTGGTTAGTGGGGTACCTTGGAAGTCTATAGCGGGACATTTGGTAGCCATCAATCCGAATGTAAGAGAAGGTTGGAAATTGAATAAACCAAGCTCCATATTTCTTGATGAGCTCCTTGGGTAGATCTGAAATTCTGACATGCTCTACTTCCTGAAGCATTCTAGTGATATGCATGGTGAATGCATCATTTTCTCTCTTATAATTTGAACCTCCCCAATGCAACTGAGGGAAAAATTCATAAATAATATCTTCTCCAAAGGTGCCTTGTGTATCTAGTCCTCTATAGGGATGGAACCTAGCAAGTGCATAAACCAAGTATGAAGTCATGGTGAAGGTCTTCATCTGTAACACCTCGGATAATTGCTTATGAATCACCTGACTGATGAATCCCGCCCAACGTTAGTTAACCTTCTCTTGTTCCATCCTTACAATGGCATGGCACATTCAATTCTCAAATGTACCAAAACTCTTTAATCCAACCACCCTGGTAAGAAAGGTGATGGCATCATAATACTCCTTGAATTTGGCTCTGAATTGCTGTTTGGGTAGTTTGGAATAATGGGACTTAGGTTTCTCCAGCCAGGAGTTAATATGCTGCTGAGACCTCATGGTTTGGTCGTCATAGTACTCTTGGGCTACTTCAATGGTGAATCCGACCACATGAGATCTGTCAAGAATGTTAAAGGTTTGAGCAATGGAGACCAAGTTGATATTTGCAATAATTCTCCCTTGAGGACCAATTATCCTCTGTGTGTCCTGATCATCGTGCTTGGTGCACTCAAGGACCAGCTCATAACATTGCACTGTTGAAGGGAAATTGGCCACATGGGCCAAACCTAAGTCTTTCATTCTTCTAGTCACCAAAGGAGTATCCTTAGCTGATGTCTTCACTTTAAAGTCCTCATAGTTCTAGAGGCCAACGTTGGTATCAATAAATTCTAACAAGACATAAGTGATCTTACTCTCTAGGACCTTGCTCTTAATGTCCAACTTGGTCCTTTTTGCATCCATCAACGAGGAATTAGTTGCATCCTTACTTGATTCAACCTATATTCAACATGAAAACATAATAGGAATCATAGGAAAGCAAGGTTAATTCATCAAAACACCGTTAGAATGCATCTCAGATAAACATGGTGTTGTTAAAATTCCTATAAAATGTCTACAACAAATTTTGGGTTTCAAGGCCACCCGCAAAATCTGGGCCAGAGAGGAATTTCAAAAAATTCCAGTCTACTCGGATTCCAATGGAGTGACCAAGGAACACCTACTTAATCCTTAAATTTGATCACTTTTCATCAGTAGGCCACGTGAGAGATCCAAATATAGCATGAATAAACCAGTAATTGCACTACAATTTACAAATGAATCCAATTGTTCCATGTTCCTTTGTTTTTCACCAAATTTTGAAAAAATTCGTGAGGGACAGACTTTCCCAGAGAACGAGCCAAATGGGGATTCGAGCAATCTGGGAGACAACATATTTTAGAGAAATCCAAACCTGGTGGACATCCGCGGGTAGCACAAAGTTCCAAATCATAGGAAAATATGCAGTGAGGGCTTCAACACAAGCTTAGAGTCTCGCAGAGAAGTCTTTGCGAAAGACGAATGTCACACCAAAAGGTCATCAGAAAAGTGGGTCTCGCCAAGACATGGTAGCTTCGGTGTGAGGTCCCAGCAAAAGGGGACATAGCATTCAAATCAGGATGAGCTAGGGGTGGTCAAGGTAAGGTCTCAGTGTAGATTACATGTCTCACCAACCGGCGGGCCCGAGCAAACACCTCGATATAACTTCAACCTTTCAGTGGGAGGTCCCAACGAAATGGCAATGCTATGCCGACTAAGGCTTAGTTTGAATTTGGCAGAGGTCCCAACAAAAAGTTCTGGGCTCACTAAGAATAGAAGGCTTCGCCATAACATCCCAGTGAATTGTGATTGTCATAGCGAAGAGAAGGCATCGACAGGAGCTCAAAATCTTGCAGAGAAGTCTTGGCGAAAGACGGATGTCTCCTTGATAGACTGACTTCGACAAAATGTAGGGCAATCAACATGAGGTCTCACCGAAGGACAGATGTCCTGGTGAAAAGTGAATATTGGTAGAGCTCATAGATCCTGCTGAGACCTCTTGGTGACCAGGGGTAGTCCTGCTAAAAGTGAAGGTGAACAAACACATCGATAAAAGATTTTCTTGTGGGGTGAGGTCCTAGCGAACGCTAAGGTTTTGCTGGCTAATGGGCATACAAGATCCTGTCGGTGAAAGAATGAGGATATCATGGCAACCTGACATGAACAAATGAAAACTACTTCGGCAAAGCCCTAGTTGATCGATATATGGTCTTGCCAAAAATGAGAGGTCACAGGGAAGAGTGCTCGGAAGGGACGAACTGTCCCGGATTGCAACACTAAGGCACAATTTCGCCTAGACATTGAAACCACTAAGGATTTTGACAAGACTAAACTAGGACAAGCTAAGGATGGGTCCTCTCATGAATTTCTTGGTATTCTTGGTCAATCCTAAGATGAAATCTTCTAACATGGAAATGCCCTAGGTTTAAACCTATTCACCTACCATTAGCACACAAGCCAAAATTTAGTTGTTTTGACAGTTAAGCCACTGCTAGGGTTTACGAATTACTCTTAGGCAAGACTCATCAGAATGTAGATGAACATGTGAATTCAAAACTCACTCGGGAGACAACAAGGATGCAACACTGAATAACCCTAGCATGAAACACACCAAAAAACAAAGCCATAAAGCCCCAATCGTGCCATTCCTAAATAAAATCAAATCAAAGCACTTAGGCACATACCATTATGAAGTGGGAATTGGTCACAGAAGCAACAAACACGAAACTCAAGGATGTCCACAATGAACATAGGTGAGGACGCACCAGAAACCACCACCAAATCAAATAAAGCAAGCCCAAATGATTCAAAATGAAGTCAATTAATCACAAAGAAGCACTTCTTAGCTCAAACTATGGCAAAGAGTGAACACAATGGCACAAAAGATCCCAAAATCAAGTTAAGTACATTTCTTAGAGCCTGCACGGAGCCATTAATGCACTCGACAAGACAGACATGAAACCTGGGAAAACAACATCAGGGTAGAATCTAGGAAAGTTTGAATCATGCGAAAATCTGGGAAGACCCAAAATTCCTGAGTCACGGTGACAAAACCGGAGTCCAAGCAGGATCCGGGGAAATCCAACTAGGGAGGAAAATCCTGGATTAGGGGAAAAGCCCGAAATTCAATCAGAACTCAAGATTTTCAACGAATAACCTGGGAAAAACACTTAGGCAATAAAAGTTAACATTCAAGCACCATGCCCAAGTAAGACAAAACCTCAAAAGAAAGGGCCAAAAAACCAAAAAAATGAAGCGAAAGAGGGTCCCTGCTTCTAGCGGGGTGTGTGTGCAAAAAAAAACTGCACAACACATTGTCAAAAATTATTGAATCTGGAACACCAAATATTGACACTAAGTCCTAATAAAAATTAAGCACAAAAGTCTCATTTGCTTCCTTTAAAGCAACTACCTCAGTCCATTTAGTAAAATAATCCATAGTAGTAAGTATCCACTTATGGCCCATGCTTGAAGGTGGGTTGATATGCCTAATAAAATATAATCCCCACTTGGAAAAGGGTTGTTCCACTTGAATTAGATGTAGAGGCAGCGCTGCAAGCCTCTATTTTCCCAAAAATAAAGCACATTTTTCACATTTTTTGACCCAAGCAATAGCATCCTTAAATAGATCTAGCCAGTAATAACCAACTCACATAATTTTAGAGTTGTTCTTGCAACAAAGTGGCCTCCTGAAGGCCCATCATGAAATTCTGCTAAAATCTTATCAACTTGATTAGGATTAATGCACCTTAATAAAACACCTTGAAAGTATCTCCTATATATAATGCCATCAATAATTGCAAAAGGAATAGCTTGCAATCTATAATACCTTCTTTTTTCCCTATCTAAGACTTTAGGGCACTCACCAGTTTGTAAATAGTGTATCATTTGCTACAACCAAGTAGCAGAAGAAATTGGAACAACAACTGCATCATCATTGTTTAGCACTTTGTCAACATTTTCAACTTCTTTTAAACTACTATCTTCATTTCTAGCAATCTGTTCACATAAACCCTTACCTCTAATGAGCTTAGTTACCTTTATATCAATTTCAAATTCCATCGAACCAACACAGTTATCATTAATATCTTTGTTAAGTAAGAAATCCTTGACTTTTGAGTGGGCAACTAGTAAGTGAATTTTTCTATTTGACAGCATATGCCTGAACTTTTTTAGGCTTCTTACAATAGAAAAAACATGCTTTTCAACAAAAGAATACTTCACCTCATAATCATATAATACTTGACTAAAAAACACCACAGGTTGCTCCAAAATTTCCTCGTTCTACTAGCAAAGCATAGCAAAAATACTATCAACTCCTCCAAATGCATAAAGAATGAAATCTCTACCATAATTTGGATTAATGAGGGTAGGGGCAGCTACAAGGGCTTCCTTAATCTGCTCAAAACTTCTCTTACTGTCCTTGGTCTAGCTAAAGGGCATATTCTTCTTAAGCATAGAAGTGAGAGGTTGCAACAAAGCTGTAATATTTGGTATGAACCTCCTCACAAAATTTATTCTTCCAAGAAATATTTGCAAGCCTTTCTTGTGAGATGGTAAAAGTAATTCAAGAATTACAGAGACTCTTTCAGCATCAATAGAAATACCTTGCTTTGAAACAATATGTCCAAGGAGTTTACCCTCGTGTACAAAAAATATATAGTTTTTTGGGTTGAGAGACACCCCAAACTCTCTGCATCTCTGAAAAATATGTTCTCAGTGATCAAGATGCTCATTAAAATTTATGGAAAAATATTAATGTCATCTAAATATACCAGAATGAACCTATTCATGAGGTCATGAAAAGCCATGTCCATCGCTCGCTGAAAAGTTGCTCCGGCGTTGGATAAGCTGAAAGGCATTTTTTTGTAGGCCATTGCGCCCCACTTAGTCGTGAATGTTGTTTTGAACTGATCCTCTTGCTTTACTCGAATCTAGTTGTAACCCGAGTAACCATCTAGCAAAGAAAATTTGTCAAAACCAAAAACTACCTACAAAATTTTCTCCATGGAAGGGAGTGGGTAGTGATCTTTCAATGATGCTTTATTTAAATCTCAAAAATCGACACACAATTTGATTTCCCCACTTTTCTTCCTAACTGGAACTAAGTTTGACACACAAGAAGTATGCTTGATAGGAAAAATAATACCACTCTCAACTAATTTATTTAGTTTAGCCTTCATAAGGTGTTCTAATTTGGGGTTAAGAGGTCTCTATTTCTGCCCTACTAGTTTTGCATCAAGTTCACTTCAATAGTATGCTGGGCTAGTTTGGGGTCAAAACCTTTCAAATCCTTGTACTTCCAAGCAAAAAAATCACTAAATTTCTAGCATAATAGAATAAATGTTTGTTGTTCCTCTTTATTACATACCTTTCCCATCTTGAGAAGTTTACCTTTGAAGATTCCAATTGCTTCATAATGTTCTTCTTTAACAGTCAGGCTACACTTGTCTTTTAGCACTTGGTCATCCCAGTTGAACATAGATTCCAAGGTCACCAAACCTTTTGGCACCTTGTTGGTCTTCAACTACACAATCTAGTTATCATACTATTGCTACCACTTTTGTTGGTTTCCATCTGCAAACTCAGCTTTAGCAATTAAAAAATTTACAATTTTCTCATCGTTGAAACTAAACCTTCCAACTCACATTATTGTCAAGCACAGAAGGTCTGACCACTATTTTTACATATTGACATGCCTCTACTTTGTGAATTTCATTTGGAATATCAAATTGGGCTCCTATGGCAGCGAGCCTATCAACATGCTTATTTTCATTTGAAATAATGTTAAAAGCATCAAAAATTAATGATAATAGGTTTCCACAATCCATATCATAAGTCTATATAGCTTCTGGATTTGATTGTGTGCAACAATTTTTAGCATCAACGTTTCGGATCACACTACATGATCCATCATCAGGATGAGAGAGAGCAAGAGGAATGATGGATCATGTAGTGTGATCCGAAACGTTGATGCTAAAAATTGTTGCACACAATCAAATCCAGAAGCTATATAGACTTAGCATCAAAAATCTTCCATGAAATCCCATACACGATGCTTATGTTTCTTAAGCAAATCATTTTTTGTAGCATTTAGATTTCTGACCTAATTTACTATTAACTCTGAATCACCATAAACTTGCAAGCATTTGATACCTCTTTTCTAAGCCCATTCAAGGCCATGCACCAAAGCTTCGTATTCAGTTGTGTTATTTGAATATAGCTAAAAGCAAATCTGCAAGTTGAAAAGTATTTATCACCATCGGGTGAAATCATCATAGCTCCACCTTCGACACCTATACTACTTCTCGAACCATCGAAATGAAGCTTCCAAAGCTCATTTTCTATTTCTGTAGACTATTCCTCTTCTTTGCAAAGATTAGGCATATCAAAATCAGCTTCATGAATCATATAGACTCCTAATCCTATCTCATTTGTGTGCTGGAAAGGATCAAGCTCGTGATCTTCGACTGCCCATTCATCTAGATTCATATTTTCTATATGGGTGCTATAGTCTGAGGTCATGGTTTGCTCCTCCAGTACAGGGGTGGCATAGAGGTTGGCGTTTATAGGATTCGAGGAATATGGTTTGATATGGTCTTTGGCTAGAGGCTCATACTTTATAGTCACTTTTGTACCATAGCTTGTTCTAAAAAAAAATGAGACCAATTAGAGGATAAAAACCCACCCAGCTTGGCTATAAAATCTCTCGAGAGACAAATGGCGAAGTGTGGTGGCAAATTGATAGCAGGTATATCCTGATGAATATCAAAGCTTGGGGATGCATGCAAGGTAAGTGCCAAGTTCCTAATTATACCAACATTTTTAACAACAGACCCATCTAATTAAACTGTGCCTTTCTGGGGATTAGGCTTATAAACAAAACCTAACTTATCAACTAAACTCTTAGGCATGACTAAACTACTGGCACCAGAATCAACCATACAGTTATGAACAATCTTATTGCCAATAATCAGACTTAAGTAAAATGGGGGAGGCTTTACCTCTTTATTCTTTTGGTCATTCTTAACCTCTAGATCATTAGCAAGCATAACTTTAGCAACCCCTTGATTAGTATCATCAAAAATAAAAAGCTCAACTAAGGCATCTTGCAACAAAATTTTCTGACCTGGGATATGTAAAGCATCTAATACGGACATACTGGCAGTAATTTTTTTGAGGTGTTCAATAATATTCAAAGAAATGGTATTTACCTTTTGCTAGTTTTTTGTAACAACAACGTTTTGCTTCTGTAAAGGCTGTAAATGCATCTTTGATTGTTCCTTGCTAGGTATCTCTTGGCCTCTTTGCAGAATCTATACTTTAGGCTGTGCTGCAATGTTAACATTTGATGACAAGATGGGTTGCTTACTATTTGTAGGCTATTGTTGTAAATTTCCAGCTTGTTGCCCCAAATCCATAGCTCTCTTTTTTGATCTGGTATTGGCTGAAACAAGAGAAATTTGTTGATCCTAGCCATTCATGCCATAGAACTCAAAACTATGCCAGTTCAGCAAGGCAACTTCAAGATTATCTTATTGTTCTTGATTCAAATCTGCAACATTTTTTGCACCAACATAGCTATTTTGGACCATTAAGGCCTGATTTCTCATGTCGTTAGCACATGCTGATTGGTTATGGGGTTGATTGCATGGATAACACCAATCACAATCCTGGGTAATATTAGTCTGAGGCACGAGTTCCTTTGACGAACTGGTTGTGTTTGGGTTATATGGCTAGAATGGTCTAGGGTTAAAATTATTCCTTTGGCCTTGATAATCATTCTAAAAGGCAGGCCTATTAGGCTGGTTTTTTTGATAAGTGACTTGATAAGGCTTATGTTCATGACAAAATTGCTTCTTAATGCTCACAAGATCATTTTTGAAGGTCTTGAGTATACTTTTAATCTCTTGAATTTCTTGGTTTTGGGCTAGAGTAGCAATCTCTTAGGCTACATTATGAGAACCTATTGTTGGAGTAGGCGGGACAACAACTAAGGGAGGTAAAGCAATAGGGGTAGGTGGTTGTATTTCTGGAAACAAAGGCATAGGAGGTCTAGGGGTTATATCTCTAGCTTGGATGAGACAATTTTTGGCTCTAATGGTGATGTCATAAGCATTAGGGAGTGTATGCCCACCCATAGATTGGGTCATAACCGAAATCTTACTATTTAAGGCCTTTAAGTAAAACAAAAAAGCATGAGTTAGTAAAGGTTTTACCGTTGCAAAATTTTTTTCCCATGTTCTCTGAAATCGGTAGTTGAAATCAACCAAGTGCTTGTGTGATGCCCTCTGAATGGTGCTCAATTTCTCTAACAGAGAAAAATTGTCAAATTTATCAGCAAAATATTGATACAGACCATTACCTAATGTGTCCCATGTCGCGATTGAATTGGCTACGAGATCTTTGAACCATTGCAATGCTTTCCCCTTGAGTGATGCAGCCAAGAGCCTTAACATGACATTTTCTTGTGTGATGTTGTGAAATGAGCATAAGGTAGCTACATCATGAGTATGTTCAACCGATATTGTGAGATCCTCTCCGGTGAAGTATGGTAGGCTTCTAAGGGCTGCAACTAGGATTTTGTCATGTTGAGCAATGTCTAATGTACTACCTCCATTAAAAGGCGCAAACAGGTGTTGCCTTGGCGTTGCCATTGGCGGTGCTTGTGATACTCTAACCAGGATTTCTGGTGATAAAACCAAAGAGTTGAAAATAGGAGGTGTTGATTTTGACCTTGTAGGAGTTTCAAACAACTTCCTTTTTGTTATGCCTCTTCTTCATGGTGGGGACAACCATCGATATTCGAAGGGTGCAGAACTTGATCGAGTTTGAACTTTTTTCATGCACAGGCTACACTAAGTCTGCATGTAAAAACATAACCAGAGTTGCTAGGTATATTGGAATGGGCCTCCAAAGGCTGAATAACTTGTTGCATACACCAAACAACAATTTTAAACATTAAAACTTCTTTCAAATTGATTTTCAGAGTCCCACTTGGCATGCCAAAAACTGTTATCAATAGGATCTGCACCCTACTGAAAATGAAAGTTTAGCAATCTATTGATACATAGATTCGTTCTTTCAATGAGTTACCCACAACTTGAGAATGTTTCCATGTATCAATAGATTGTTGAACTTTCATTTTATGTAGGGTACAAATCTTATTGATAACAACCATATCCAAAAAATATACATTTGTTTGATTTTGCATCAAGCTTTTCTCTATTTTCATAATTGACATGTGTGAATGCTTCACAACTGAAGGTCTTAAGAAAAGAATAACTCACCTTCTTACTTGTCCATGCTTCCTCTGGAATACCACAACCCAAAGGATTAGAGGGACCTCTATTAATTAAATAAACAATAGTGTTTACAACCTCTTCCCACATGTTTAAAGGTAGCCTAGCATGCAATCTCATAGTTTGTGCATGCTCCATTATTATTTTATTTATGCACTCAACCACTCCATTTTCTTGTGGAGTCCTTGGAACCATTTTTTTCCAATGAATACCATTAGAGGAACAATAATCTTCAAATTCTTTGCTGCAATACTAACCACCATTATTAGATCTAAGGCATTTTAACTTTTTACCCATCTCATTCTCAACCAAGCTTTTCCATTTTTTAAAAGTTTCAAATACATCATATTTCTTTCCAAGGAAATAAATACATACCTTCCTAGTTGCATCATCAATGAATGTAACATAATTACTAAGAACCACCAAGAGAAGATACCTAAGATGGTCCCCATACATTCGTATGCACAAGCTCCAATTTACCATCTTTCTTTTCCTTCCCATCCTTGAGAAAACTAAATCTTTTTTTGTTTTCCATACAAAAAAATTTCACATAAATCCATATTAACACATTTTAGACCTGGAAAAAATTCTTTGAATG
This sequence comes from Sequoia sempervirens, assembly GCA_007258455.2. Lineage (NCBI taxonomy): Eukaryota > Viridiplantae > Streptophyta > Pinopsida > Cupressales > Cupressaceae > Sequoia > Sequoia sempervirens. Next base: position 82,628,254 of record VDFB02271358.1, on the reverse strand, counting down.
AAGGATTTTCATACCTTTTGCACTCATATGCCCAAGTCTATTATGCCACAATGATGATTCAGAATTGACAACAAAGTTTTGTTTGATTGTATTCCAGCTAAACTACAACAATTGTTCCTAAACATTGATTTTTATTTGCAATAGCTAAAGTAGAAGGAACAATATGATTTATACAAATATATAAGGTGCCTACTTTCACACCTTTTTCTATCACTAAAGAACCCTTTGTAACCTTCAATTTTTATCAGTAAATGTAACAACACAACCTTCATCATCTAGTTGCCCTACTGAAATTAAATTTCTACTTAACTTTGGAATGTGTCTTACCTCATGTAGTAGCCAATGATTCCCATTCTATAACTTAATCTTGATTCTTCCCTTTCCAACAATCTGACAGGGTTCATTATCTCCCAAATAAACTAGCCCAAAACCCCCTTGGACATAATCAAGAAAATAAATTATATGGGGTGCAGCATGAAATGAAGCCCCTGAATCTAACACCCAAAAATAATCAACATTATCAAGGGAAAGGATCAAAGCATCCTCATTATATTTATTACTTACCAAATTTTCCTCTTTACTTCCTTTTTATCCCTATTATTTTTTTGAGACCAACAATATTTCTTTAAATGACCTAGCTTACTGCAATATCAACAATTCTTCCTTTCTCTGGATTGGGACCTTTTGTCCTTTTCTTTTCCTCGTGACTTCCCATGACTTCAAGAATTGTTTCCTCTCTCCTTTGTTCTACCCCTGCTTTCTACATTCAAAGCACTACCTGATGTGGATCTTCCACCTGAGCTTTTCCTACAAATTTCCTCACTCAAAATAACACCAACAACATCATCAAATTTCAATGTATTCAAACCAGAAACAAAATTACTAACATACATGGCCAAGCTATTCTAGCTTTCAAGCAAAGAACACAAAATAAAAAAAAGCTCTAACTTCATCAAATTTTACATAATTATAGAAGTTAATTGACCGGTAATTGTATTAAACTCATTTAAATGATCAACATTTGACCCACCTTATATCATTTTCATATTAAATAAATGCTTCATACGAAATTCCTTATTTGAACCGAAAGGATTTTCATATAACTTTTCCAGGGTTTGCATCAACTCTTGAATTGTCTTTTCTATTGTAATATTGAACACCACTGATTGTGCCAAACATAAATGAATACTTCCAAGTGCCTTTCTATCTAAAATATCCTAGTCCTTATCAGACATCACTAAGGGTTTCTTGGTTTTCCCTTCCAATGACTGCCATAAATCCTTTTGATAGAGGTAGTCCTCCATTTGCATCTTCCATAACTGATAATTCTATCCATTGAACTTATCAACCTTCAACTTACTCTTGTCTACCATTACTCCCACTCAACCATAAGACCTTCCTACAGAAGATAACTGAAAAAACAACCCGGTCTGATACCACTTGTTAGGGTTCAAAGGTAGATATCTAACAATTAAATGTAGATTTGTTCAATAAAATAGAGAAATAAAACACACACAAAAGGATTAACACAAAGAATTTAACGTGGTTCACCCAATTCAGGCTACATCCACAAAACCACAACCATCCAATGATTTTATTATCTAGTGCAAAATTTATTACAATCTTGTGAATAATCACCTTCCCATTCAACCCCCCATCCCAACCCCTTATAACAAGATTTTTAGAAGCTTACATGAAGAGTGTATAGTATGGCATGATCAGTCACCACATACCAAATACTATTCACTTGGGGCCTAATGATGTTGGCCTCACTTTATCATGACATGCATCATTTCATCTATTTCTAGGGTAGAGGTATTGGTGTAGACATTACATTGTTACACATTTGGGCATGGGAGCATATAGTTGTGCTCCAACTAGTGGTTCACATGATAGACATGGACCCATATGATCCAATTGTGTTTTGATACAAGTGGGCCATCACACTTAAACACACAGGCCCATTGGGCATTCCATAGTGGCAACGTGTCATCGATGATATGCCAATATTTAGATGGCATCCATGGCTACATATGCCTACTTGCTACAATGACCAGCAACAACTCTTTTATGTTAGATAGACTCAGTTCATGCAAGGCCGAGAACATATTATGATCAAGTGGTACCTACTAGATAGACTAGCTCGATAGTTTGGAGAGATGCAAGATGCACCGACAGATGACTATACTACCATTTTTGTGAGGACTATTAGGGAGGCTACATGGGGTTGGAAAATTGATCCATAGGTGGTCATTGACGAGTTTTAATAGCTTGATGTGTGGCCATGAGTTTATGATCAGGGTCACACAGATGCCAGGACTACTCCAGCATACGATGCATGGTTCGTGCCTCCCCTCCAACTTATATATCTAGTATGTGTACCTCCTTGAGGGAGGCCTAGAGATTGAGGGGAAGGCTGAGGAAAAGGACAAGGTTAGCAGGATCAACCTATTGTATAGTGTCAGGGCTAGGGAGGTCAAGATGGTCATGACTAGGTAATGGGACAAATCCCACAATAGCCCCCATAACAACAACCACCATTGGGACTAGACCCATGAGACACACAAATACAACTTTTGACACAAGAGTGAGACCAAGCCTGTCAACAGCTATATATAGTCATAGCTAAGTGGGACCAGGCTCACCAGAAGATTTAGGTGCTAACACAACAAAAAGACCACGAGAGACAACTACGATAAACCACTAATACACAACTTGTTGAGGAGATAGGCTAGAGACAACAACTAGAGGTTGTGGCTCAGTGGCAGGCATAGTAGACATAGGGGCAAGTGGGCCAAATAGTGGCAACACACTTGTATGGGTAGGTGAGGGAGGAGGTGTCTTACTATAGGAAACTTTACTATAGAGACGTCCCCCCACATTGTCGACAACCTGATTTTGAGGTAGGAGTGGGGTTGTACCTAGTGCGTCAGATGACCAACCCTCAGTGAGTCAACCTAGAGAGCCTAGTCATAGATAGTTGTCAACGTAGGGTCACCAAGACCAGTATGTGAAATTTCAAGTTTTTTCTAGGAATTTAGTCCCATGTATGGTAAGAAGATCTTAAATAAAGAAAAGGAAGATACTATCTATTCATAAAGAACCATATTATCATTAGATTTCAAAGACTTCACTCAATAACCTTCATGGAACTTAGGCCATAGTGTGAGGGTAGCTCAATGAACATATAAACCAATATTTACAATAACAATTAGGGATTTAGTATTTGTAATAATGAAATTTTTATATTTAGAAAATAGTTTTACTATGCTTGTTATGACTAGTTAAAACCAACACATTAACATGTTTAGTGTAATTAAATTTTGGGCTCATAACCCACAGGTCTCTTGGATTCACATCTTAGAAATGACAATATGTTTGGAATGAATTGTTGAGAATAACATATTTATAGGATATAAACCCATGTAGGAGAATGTTATTTCCACATCTTAAACCATGAAAATATTATGTTGTTTAAATGTATTGGTTGGAATAAAATAAAGCTTTATCAATTGTACAATAACATAAAATTTCTTAGGATGAGACATGGGGACATGTTGAATTTTATAGGGGGAGAGACAACCTTTAAAAAAATTAAAATTATAAATTTATATTAATTATTTCCTTATACATGATATAATAATATCATATATTAATAGGTGTCCAAGCCTATGGACATTTTATGGAATGCCATAATATTTCCTCTTCTTGTGTACCAATAGTTATTTAATGTTGTGAATAGATCTCTAGTAAAATTCATGTTCCACTTTAATAGAGGGTTACAACATGGTTGTCAATGTGAGGTATCCTCATTGTTATAGCCAAAACTCAATCCAAAAACAAAATTGAACAAATCTTCATCCTAGAACTAAATTGAAATGTATTAACCTAGTCTCTTAAAGGAATAAAACTAGTATTTATTCATGAAGTACTCTCTAGGTGGTAATAATTTACTATTGTTCTATTGCTATTTAAGATGCATTGTAAGATTGTCTGTATCATCTTTTGTTTTAATCTGTACATTGTTGTTGGACTTGATCAACTCAATAACTTTGTATAGGACTAAGATTGTATTTGTACATGGTTTTTATATATCAAAAGAGGATATTCATGTAGCCTGGAATGCATAAATATCTTCTTGGAATGTATGTTTATTGTATAGATTGTACATTAATAAATTATGAGTGACCACATAGTATTGGAAATGCATAGAAATTATTGTGTGATTACATTGTAATACTTTGAAGGAGTTATATGAGAGAAGTTATTAAATTGAAATATATGTGATTAAACATATATAATAGCCTTAGTTTCTTCAATTGTAACATTCTTATATGTATGTATGTATAGTTCTTGTCATAATTTTGATTGACAAAAATAATTATCTTGAAACAATAAAAGGGTATGCGCAAGATTATCATGGAAAAAATAGGCCCTTAAGTAGCAATAAAATTCAAAAAAATTAGAGTTAGGCAACTTGACGTAAAAATTTGAATAAGTTATCTATATTATTTCAAAAATATGTAAGAATAGAATCTGTAGCAAATTGAATGTAGTTTCTAAACTACTAGGTTTGTTTAAAAAAAAATCTATTTGGTGAAAATTTGAAATTTCAATGTAGTAGCACTTAAATTTCAAGGAAAAAAAAAAAAAGTAGGTGTTTGTCTGACCACCCTAACCACAATAAAATGATAATATTTTTCATAATATTTTAGATATAAGTAGAGGACTCATGTCCCAATGTGATGCATATTTTTTGTAATTTTTCCAAGTAAATAATTAATTATTAATTTTTTATTTAAAAAATATAAAAACTTGTATGTCTGACCACCTTAACTGTTGGATATTGCTGATATGTGGTTGTCATTGATGTCAACACTATTGGAATTAATGTCTTTAAGGTTGTATATGTCGAGGATATTGAGAAAATTGTAATAAAATAAATTACAGGTTGTTAATGATGCAGTGAAGTTCAGTATGGTGGCTAGCTCAGTATATTGATGATAAGAGGTTGTGGATCAAAGGTTTTGTTGTTGAGTATATCTAGTTTATCCACATGAACTTTCATAGGCTCGCATGAAGATTTGATCAAGTTATGAGTATCTATGTTCTGATAGTTGTTCTGTTGTTTCACCTAGTGTTTTTAAAAGAAGATGATGTGATTCTAGTAACATGAAGTGTTGTGGATACTTATATAGTGTTTCATGATGCTTGTGGAAGTTTCTAGATTTTTCTCTATCTGTGTTGTTGATCTGCATTGATTGTTGTGCTCACAGTTGGTGATTTTCTCTGTGTTCATATTTTTCATGTTCATGGCCAACATGGTGATTGTAGCGTGTTGTGGATCTTTGAGGAATAATTTTGAAGGTGTTCCAAAATTGAGGATGTTGTTTTGGGTCCTCACTATCTTGTGGCCGACTTTGGTTGTTCACATTGAAAATTGTTTATTGTTTTAGGTCGATAGTTTGTACACATTTTATATTTTGTAAAAGATGACATGCAATTCATGTAATCTCTTGTTGTAGATATATATAATTGATTTTTTATACCATTTGGAGGAATGGTGAAGTGAAGTGTGCAAGTTATATGTGTGAATAATTTTCTCATATTTTGAGAGTAGAAGTAAAGTGTGAAGAAGAGTGATTAGATGTTTATGTGCTTAACTGGAACTATAATCAGGCATTAGCAGATGTTATTTTCTCAGTTCAAAATCTTGTGGATTTAATCCAAATGTTTCTAGAAGACAGTGAGTCTTCTTTGGGCAGTAAGCCTTTTGTATTTGAGAAGTGTGCTCTAGGCAATGTGCCTGAATGCATGTGCATTCACCATTTATTCTTTATACTTTTAATAGGGTATAATCTTGTGGACTAACCTCGACCGTGATTTTTCCCCTAACAGGGTTTCCATGTAAAAAATATTGGTGTTGTGTGTGTTTATGATGTGATGATGGTTTATGTTCTCATGTTTATTTATCAGATCTGAGAATAATTTTAATAAGTATAATTTCTATGACAACTAATTCACCCCCCTCTCAATTTTCTGCCCTTGTGTTGCCAACAATTGGTATTAGAGTAGGTTCCTCAGAAGAAGTTTAATAGCTTGAGATGATCCAAGATGGCGAAATATAAGAAGGATAGTCCAAGATTTGATGGAACTAATTATTCTCTGTGGAAGTTTCAAATGGAGTGTCATCTAAGATGCATTTTTGAACCTTTCTAGAACATTACAAAGAATAGGTATATTATCCCACAGAATGGTCCTTCTACTGCTAGTGAGATTAAAGATACTGAATACAATATCAGAGCTAAGGAAGCATTGTTGAGTGCTCTGACTGTTACTGAGATGACAAATGTAATAGATCTAAAGACTCCTTATGAGATCTAGAAAAATTTGGAAACCTTGTATGAAGGTGATACTCATGTGAAGGTTGCTAAGTTGCAAAGCTTGAAAGGGAAATATGAAACATTGAGAATGGGTGAAGATGAGAACATTACTTATTTTGTGCAGGAGTGAATGAACTTGTGTGTAGTATCAGATGTGCTGGTGGAACATTGGATGAATCAAAAATTGTGGCCAAAGTGCTTAGATCCTTGCCTGTTGCATATAAACACAAAGCCACTACTATTGAGGCGATCTAGATTGTGACAAATGTAACTAGGGACATGTTGATTGGTAAGATTGTTGCTTTCGAGTTAAGTGAGTTTGGTGATTCTCTTCCTAAGATAGAATCTACATTCAAAGCTACTATCTCTAGAAAAGATAAGTGGAGATATGATCTGGGAGAAAGTTCTTCTAGAAACTTGTCCAAGTATGAGCACAAAATGAGAGAGATTGAAGAAGAAGAGAGAAAACTAGATGAGCTTGAAGCACTTATTGTCAAGAGAGTACCCAAAGGAGAAGATAAGTATAAAGGGAAACTGCCTCTTAATTTTTTTTTCTTGCAATAAGATAGATAATTTTTCCTCAAGGTGTCTGAAAAGAGCTCCTAAGTCAAAACCTAACAAGCCTAGATTCCAAAGAAAGTGTTATTATAGTGTTGATGAAGGTGTGACAAATGATGAATCTGATAAAGGGAATGTAAGTGAAGATGAATGGGTATTTATTGCTATTAAACAAAATGGTCTGGTACCTATTGTATCTGCTAGTTACATGAATGTAGAGAAAGCTCTAGCTGCCAGATTTGAAGAAAAGATGAATGGATGATTGATAGTGGATGCTCTCATCACTTGATAGGTGATAAGAGTAAATTTGTAAGCTTTGAAAAGTATGATGGTGGTGTTGTAAGATTTGATGATGACAAAGCTGGTGTAATCCTTGGTAGAGGATCCATTTCTCTTGATGGTAAGAGTAATATTGATGATGTTCTATATGTGGAAGGTCTAAAGCATAATCTCTTAAGTGTTGGAAAGATGATTGAAAAGGGATACAATCTTCTATTCAAGGATGGAAAGTGTAGAATATTGGGGAATTTAGGAAATGCAATTGAATCCGGCACAAAAACAAAAGGTAATATCTTTCACCTAAGTGCCACTAGTAAAATTTGTCTGATTGCTCATGTTGATGAAAGTTGGTTGTGCCATAGGAGATTGTGTCATGTACACTTTGACAATATTATCAAGATAAGATCTACTCAGGCAGTGAGAGATCTTCCTAAGTTGGTAAAGCCTACTAATACTATATGCAAGAAATGTCAGTTAGGGGAGCAAAATAGAGTTTCATTTTGGAGCAAACAACATTGTTTGAATGAAGTGTTGGAGCTTGTGCATATTGATCTGTGTGGTACTTATAGAGTTAGAATTTTACAAGGAAATGGGTATTTCATGTTACTTATTGATGATTATTCTAGATTTGATGTGGGTTTCTTTCTTAAGGGAAAAATTTGAAGCACTAAAGAAATTCAAGATCTTTAAGGCTATGGTTGAGACAGAGATAGGTCTGAAGAATAAATGTCTGAGATTAGATAGAGGTGATGAATTCACCTCTCATGATTTTAATTCTTTTTGTGAAGAGCATGGGATAAAGAGACAATTATCTTCCCTACGGTCCCCTCAGCAAAATGGAGTTGTGGAAAGGAAGAATATGACAATTCAAGAAACTGCTAGGACTATGATGCTGGAAGGAAATGTTCCTTATATGTACTGGAGAGAAGCTACGAGTACTGTTATTTACACTCTCAGCTGGGTACATATCAAAGGTGATACCGGTAAGACCCCTCATGTGATATGGTTTGGTCATAAGCCTACTATTAGATATTTCAAAATCTTTGGGAGTAAATGATATATCAAAAGAGATTAAGATATAGGAAAGTTTGATGCTAGAAGCGATGAAGGAATCTTTCTTGGTTATTCTACTAAAAGTAAAGCGTACTAGTGCTTCAATAAGAGATTGAGGAAAGTAATTGAAAGTGCTAATGTCAAGGTTGATGAAGACATAGTTAGACCATCTAGAACCTATGGATATGATTTAGATGATTGGAATGACAGTTTAGTTTAGACTCAGAATCAAGTACAAATCATTCTAGAGGAAGAAACTAGTGAAAGTGTAGAAGTGAGATCACAAGAGCCTGAAGTTCAAGAACATCCTAATACTCCAAGGTATGTAAGACTAAATCATTTAGAAGATCAAATTATAGGTGATAAGAAAAAAGGTGTTCAAACTAGGAGAAGAATTGTAGAAGAATACTATTTGATCTCAAAGACTGAGCCTAATAGTGTCAATGAAGCATGCCAAGATGAACATTGGGTGGGAGAAATAAAATAAGAAATACTATAAATTGAGAAGAATGATAAAAGGATTCTTGTCCTTAGACCTAAGGAAAAAAATGTAATTGGAACTAAATGGGTCTTTCAGAACAAACTAAATGAGCAAGGTGAATTTTTTGGAAACAAAGCAAGACTTGTGTGTAAAGGATATTCTCAAATGGAAGGAATTGAATTTGAAGAAATTTTTTCCCCTGTTGCTAGGATTGAAGCTGTGAGAATATTTCTTTCTTATGTTGCTTACAAAAACTTCAAGGTTTATTAGATGGATGTGAAGTCAACATTTCTAAATGGTGAACTAGAAGAAGTGTATATTGAGCAACCTGATGGATTTTAATTGACTAATCAGGGAGACATGGTTTGCTGGTTGAAGAAAGCATTGTATGGACTTAAGCATGCCCTAGAAACATGGTATGCCAAATTGGACAAGTATTTGTTGAAGCTTGGATTTAATAAAGGTACTGCTGATAGTAATCTGTATTTCAAGATTGATCATGGTAAAGATTTGATTGTTGAATTCTTGTTGATGATATCATTTTTGGAGGAGATGATAGTTTGTGCATGAAATTTGCTGTTGAGATGCAGAGTGATTTTTAGATGTTGATGATTGGAGAAATGAAATTCTTTTTGGGATTGCAAATTACTCAGCTAGATAAATGAATATTTATATCTTAGTCCAAGTATGTGAAAGAATTGCTAAAGAAGTTTGGTATGGGAGATTCAAAGCTAGTTGGTACACCTATGGTGACAGGATGTAAGTTGACACAAGATGATGATTCTCCTAAAGCAAATCAGACTAGATATAGATCCACGATTGGTGGATTTCTCTATTTCACTCAAACTAGACTTGATATCATGAATGTTGTATGCATTGTTGCTAGATTTCAAGTTGATCCTAAGGAATCTCATGTGACAACTATGAAGAGGATTTTTAGATACTTGAAGAGGATAGTTGATTTTGGCCTATGGTATCCTAAAGAATATTATCTTACTTTGAGTGCCTTAACAGATGTTGATTAGGTAGGAGATGTGAATGACAAAAAGAGTGCTAGTGGTGGTGCATTTTTCTTGGAAAAGAAGTTGATTTCATGGTTAAGTAAGATGCATAATACCATTTCTTTATCTACTACAGAGGAAAAATACATTACTGCTGCTAACAATTGTACTCAAGTATTGTGGATGAAGTAGATATTGAAAGATATCAAAGTTGTGTATGATGAACCTATTGCTATATTATGTGATAATTCAAGTGCAATTAACATTTTTACAAATATGGTACTGCATTCAAAAACCAAGCATATATCTATCAAGTTTCACTTTTTGAGAGAGAAGGTGAGTGAGAAGGAAGTCAGATTGGAGTATGTGCCCACTAAGGAGCAAATTGTAGATATATTTACTAAGAATTTTCCTAAGGATACTTTTGAGTATCTCAGAGGGAAGCTAGGGGTGATTACCCCTCGTAATCAGAATTAAGATGCATTAAATTGCATCAGTCTATGCATTTCATAGTCATTACCTGATCTGGATTGATGTTAAGGTGGCTGCTACTTAGGGGGAGTAGTCAGATGTTTAGATATGTGGTTCAAATCTTGTTCGGAGAAAGATAATCTGTATCTTTGTCATTGATGTCAAAGGGGGAGAAAAGTCATGTGAAAAACTCTGAAAGAGTTAAGGAGAAAAGAGTCAAAATCTAAGGGGGAGAAAGTGCTAAAAGAAAGTTGCATTGATGGTGTTTTTCACTTCATGTGTTGCCATCAATGCCAAAGGGGGAGATTGTTGGATATTGCTGATATGTGGTTTTCATTGATGTCAACACTATTGGCATTAATGTCTTTAAGGTTGTATATGTTGAGGATATTGAGAAATTTGTAGTGAAATAAGTTACAGGTTGTCAGTGATGCAGTGAAGTTCAATATGGTGGCTAGCTCAATATATTAATGATAAGAGGTTGTGGATCAAAGGGTTTGTTTTTGAGTATATCTAGTTTATCCACATGAAGTTTCAAAAGTTCACATGAAGATTTGATCGAGTTATGAGTATCTGTGTTCTAACAGTTGTTATGTTGCTTCAACTGTTGTTCCTAAAAGAAGATGATGTGATTCTAGTAATGTGAAGTGTTGCGGATACTTCTGTAGTGTTTCATGATGCTTGTGGATGTTTCTAGACTATGCTCTATCTATTTTGTTGATCAATGTTGATTGTTGTGCTCGTGATTGGTGATTTTCTTTGTATGTTCATATTTTTCATGTTCATGGCCAACAGGGTGATTGTAGTGTATTTTGGATCTTCGAGTAATAATTTTTGAAGGTGTTCTGAATTTAAGGATTTTTCTTGGGTCCTCACTATGTTGTGCCCGAATTTGGTTGGTTTGCATTGAAAATTGTTTATTGTTTTAGGCTGATAGTTTGTACACATTTTATATTTTGTAAAAGCCGACATGTAATTGATGTAATCTCTTTTTGCCGATATACATGATTGATTGTTTATACCATTTGGAGGTATGGTGAAGCAAAGTGTGTGAGTGCTATGTTCAAATAATGTTCTAATCTTTTGAGAGAAGAAGTAAAGTGTGAAGAAGAGTGAGAATATGTTTATGTGCTTAACTGGAACTGTAATAAGGAATTAGCAGATGTTATTTTCTAAGTTCAAAATCTTGAGGATTTAATTTGAATGTTTCTATGAGACATTGAGTCTTCCTTGGGCAGTAAGCCTTTTTTATTTGAGCAGTGTGATCTAGGCAGTGTGCCTGAATGCATGTGCATTCCCCATTTATTCTTTATACTTTTAATAGGGTATACTCTTGTGGATTGACCTACTCCATGGTGGTTTTTCCCCTAATAGGGTTTTTACATAAAAATTCTTGGTGTTGTATGTGTTTCTGATGTGATGATGATTTATGCTTTCATGTTTATTTATTAGATCTAAGAATAAGTTTAATAACTATAATTTTTGTGACAACTGATTCACCCCCCCTCAGCTGTCTTCCTTTGTGTTGCCATTATTAACTTGGTCAAAACTTCATGAAATTCAATTTTTTTTTAATCCTATAGTATGAGAAGCATAGAATTTGACACATGTTTTGGATTCAAAAAATGTGATATTGTTTGAAAGTTATAGATTTTTTTCAATCAGCCTATCAATTAGAACTTTAGTTGTAATTCAAATAGAAAATGAATAATAAGTATTTATTAAATTCAAAGTACATCATAATTTATATTGGTAGAAAGCTGAGAATCTCCTTTAAAAACCCTTTTCATTTCATCAATTTTGGGTAAAAAAAAGTCGTCAACCACATACCCTACACATACCCATCATATCGCAACTTTTTGGCCCATGATGATCCTGTACATACCCAAAAGAGAGAGATCTATGAATTGAAAGAAGAAAATGATATATATATGAAGAATGAATGTATTCAATATCAACTTCCTTAATTATTGATTATATGTTTTTGAGTTGTGATGTAGCTATATCTCATGCTACTGAGGACATCAACTAATTTACAAGGGGATAATTGTTATGTGACTTTTTTTCCAAGAGAAGAGAAATCTATGAATAGCCGTTTAAAATTAAAATGAAGATATAAAATAAAGGATATTTTGATCCTTTAGATAAAAGAGATTAATAAAGAATATGTATAAACATTTTTTAAAAAGGGTATGTGTAGGATCATGGGGGTCCAAACTAGGCCTCTAAGTGGCGATGAAAATTTAGAAAATTAGAGTTAGGCACCTTGACATAAAAATTTGAATAGGTTATTAACATAATTTGGAAAATATGTAAGAACAAAAGTTGTAGCAAATTGAATATATTTTTTAGGCTACTAGTCATTTTTTGGAAAAAAGTAAAATTGTTTTGAGAAAATTTGAAATGTCAATGCAGTGGTACTAAATTTTCAAGAAAAAGATATGAAGCAGGTGTGTGTCTGACCACCCTAAGTACAAGAAAAGCATAATATTTTTTTCTGAATTTTTTAATATAAGTAGAGGACACATGTCTGGATGTGCCAAATTTTTTTTTGTAATTTTTTTCCACGTAAATAATTAGTTATTATTTTCTTACTAGAAATTTTTAGAATTATTAAAACATATGTCTTTGACCACCTTAACTTGGTGAAAAATTATGAAATTCAATTTTTTTTTATCCTATAGTATGTGAAGCATAGAATGTGGTGCATCTTCTAGATTCAAAAAATGCTAAGTAGTTTTAAAGTTATAGAAGTTTTTCAATTAGTCTATCAATCATGACTTTAGATGTAATGTAGGTAGAAAATCAATAATAATTATTTATTTAATTCAAAATAAGGCAAAAGTTATATTGGTGGAAAGATGACAATTTTTTCTATAAACCCTTTTCATTTGATGAAATTCAAGTGAAGAAAAAGTCATCAGCCACAAGGGTGAACTTCAGAAAACTAAACAAATTTTCAAAAACATGTTTTTTGGGTTGACTTTCTAGGTCATGGAATCCCAAACCAAATCCTGAGCCAATATCCATTTTGTTTTGGTAATACTAAACCAAAACGGATATCTGTTAGTTATATTTTTGTTATATTATTTATAATACATATATTTATGATACATGTAAATATATAATATTATGTATTATATATAATATATTATATAGTATATTATATATTATGTATTATATTATATTATATATTATATTGCATACTATATAGTACATATATTATTATATAAATTATTATATAAATTATTATATAATAATATATAATATATAATATATATTATTATATTATACTATATAGTACATATATTTTGTATAGTATATTATATATTATATTAATATTATGTAATATATTTTATATATATTATATAATATATTTAATACATAGTATATATTATATATTTATTGATGTGCAACCAATTCACATGAGAGAGAGAGGGAGTGGGAGGGACTTGAGAGAGAGGGAGCGAGAAAGACCTTAGAAAGTGGGAGTGAAAGATTTGAGAGGGATGGGGAGAGAGAGCTAAGAGGGAGAGAGAGAGGGGTGAGAGAGGGAGGTATAGAGGGAAGGAGAGAGAGAGATATGTAGTTTGGAGGGAGAGAGGGAGCAAGGGAGAGAGAGAGAGACTTGAGAGGGAGAGAGTGAGAGAGAAAGACTTGAGAGGGAGAAAGGGAGAGAGTCTTGAGAGGGAGATGGGGAGAGGGAGGGAGAGAGGGTGAGGGAGAGTCTTGAGACAGAGAGAGAGAAAGAGACTTGAGAGGGAGAGAGAAAGGGAGAGAGTCCAAGAGAGAGAGACTTGAGAGAGACAGAGGGGGTCCTGAGAGTGAGAGGGAGAGAGAGAAAGAGAGAAAGTACTGAGAGGGAGAGAGAGAGTTGAGAGGGAGAGTGGGAGGCAAAGAGGGAGAGAGAGTGTAGACACTATATACTGATTGATCAAGTATATGCCTCATCCTGATCTTGCTAACACTAGTTCATCCTGAATCATCTCCTCTGCTTGTCATTTAATTAAATAATATTTATTTAATTAAATTCATCACATTTCATCTCTTAATTAAATAAATCATTTTTATCTAATTAATTCATCATCTCCTATTAATTAAATAAATCACTTTGTTTAATTAATCCTATAGTCCCTCTTTTAATTAAATAATTCATTTTATTTAATTAATCTCTAAACTTATCTCTGTTGATGGGTGTTTTGCACACTTTCTCAACACAGGTAGTGCATACATACATTACCTCTCTTGAAAGGAAATCTCCAACAATAAGTTGCTGAAAATATCCCCAAGGTCTCAAATGTCAGGCCTTGATAGTGCTTGGAATATCTTAGTTGTTTTATGTGATTTTGTTGGAATCACAAGGCAGACTTACGAATGAGTTGCAAAGCATGGGAAGTTGGGTCTTGAAATGGAGTTCCTAAGATGAGGAGGTTGTTGTGCGTTTGCTATAGGTTCAAACAACAGTATTGAACTCCATTTTATCGTTAGATTTAGCTCTACAATGTGCAATGAACCTTAGCATAGGTCACTCATTAAAAAAAGAGAAAAAGGGTAGGGGAGAGAGGAAGTTCCTAGACCTGAAACTATGAATGAACAATGATCATGGTCACTGCTAGAGTAGACGAACTCCCTAAAATTAAGTTTTGCTTGACCAAGAGAACCTATAGCTACACAAAACTAGTGCAATCTTCTAAGGATTGTAGATTTTTAGATTACACACATACATAATGCACATGTAATTGAACTAAGTTGCAACAATGAAGTAAAGAGCTCATAATAGCTTTGCAAAGTGACTCATCATCAATGAACCACAAAAGGCATGAGCTGAAAATTCATCAGATACTGAAATAACAATCACCATCACCACTTCCATTCAAGAAACTAACACCTAAACTAATAGGGAAGTTGAACCATGCATACATAAAGAGCAAACTCAAAATGAACACCCATAAATCATGCAATGTTGATTTCTATTGCTGCAAAATGTCTTTACATCAGTTCTCCAACCCTTTTACAAATGAGGGGCAAGCCCCTATTTATAATTTTCCAAAGCCCAAATGAATGGCTAGGATTAATTCATAATGAGTGGCCCAGATTTGATTTACATTAGGGTTTCACCTACCCCTCATTATCCAGTAATTTTAAAATATAATTTTGGCTTTTCCCTATTTTGTCATCTAGTGCTCAGGTGTTGTAGCAATTTTGTCATTTAGTTGATTGCCCTTTTACTGTAGCTAAAATTGATTGAAAGCTACCTTCTTATTTGATGTGTTTGCAGTGTTATTCCTTGGATCAAATGATCCCGTCGACGACTGGCATCAATGGATTGGTTGCCCCTGATTCGGGCGGATAACTCCCTTATGCTCTCTTCAAGACCACCCCCTTGCACTTTTGTCATTGTATTCCCTGGAACATGCCTTCTTGTAATGCTAACCCTATTGGTGGGTGCTAGGGGGAGAGGCGAACATGAAATGAATGGTGACAAGAACTATACACATTCTTTGTTCAACTTTCTCAATAGATCTCCTCAACAGACCTACGATAGGCTTCTTGAATCCTGCATACAAGAAGTGTCGTAAGTTCTTTCATACACAAATCAAGGAAAACGTTAGTCAAATCTTGCAAAATACTTGTTAGATCCATCCGTGCATCATAAAAAGATCATAATATTCATATTTGGAGCTCATTTGGACCATAAACATTAATGCGGGCCCAAGGGGGCGGATAGCGAACGAGGGACAACAAACTGGAAGGGAAGTTCCCAGACCTCACAAAACATAGAAAAACCAATATTTTTCAATTATAGTGCATGGGAAAAGGGGAAGGAAGAGTTCCCAAAAAAACTTCCTTAAGATTGGACTCATTTGAAAAAATTGAAAGCTTGGAAGGGGAAAGCTGGAGGGTCACTACCCTTTTGAAAAGGCAATGAACACACGGTGGCCTAGAAGGAAAATCCTAGATAGCGATGGAGGGGTGGAGTCCCAAAAATGGCCACAGAGGGACGGAGTCCCAGAAATGACCATGGAGGGGTCAGGTTCTGGAGGCCAGGTCGCTGGTGCTCCAAGGATGTTCAAAATGGCCACAGAGGGATGAAGTCTTGGAAACGACCACAAAGGGGCCAGGTCACCAGGGCTCCACAGATGTTCAAAATGGCCACAGAGGGGCCAGGTTCTAGAGGTTAAGTCACCAGGGTTCCATAGATGTTCAAAACGGCCATGGAGGGGCTGGGTTCCAAAGGCTGGGTCACGGAGGGCTGACATAAGTTCAAAACAACCACAGAGGGATGAAGTTCTGGAAGGAAATTTCTGAAATGACTGAAACTCAATGAAACATTGGAAATTCACTTAGGCACAACAGAAAAATCCCAAATCCACCAAAAATTTGTCCCCAAAGTAAAAAATGTAGAAAGCGTATCGTCGGGGGTCCACAGATGTTTCAAAATAGCCAAAGAGGGACAGAGTTCTGGAAGGAAATTTTTGAAACCACTGAAACTTAACGAAACATTGATG
Source organism: Sequoia sempervirens (assembly GCA_007258455.2). Taxonomy (NCBI): domain Eukaryota; kingdom Viridiplantae; phylum Streptophyta; class Pinopsida; order Cupressales; family Cupressaceae; genus Sequoia; species Sequoia sempervirens. The sequence continues at coordinate 82,611,519 of VDFB02271358.1, read as the reverse complement.
AAACCTTGGCAGTTCACTTAGGCACCACAAAAACATCCCAAATCCACTAGAAATTTTTCCCCAAGTAAAAAATGTAGAAAACGGACCGTTGGTGATCCACAAATGTTTTAAAATAGCCAAAAAGGGACGAAGTTCTGGAAGGAAAATTCTAAAACCACTTAAACTTAACAAAATGTTGACGAAACCTTGGCAGTTCACTTAGGCACCACAAAAACACCTCAAATCCACATGAAACTTGTCCCCAAAGTCTAAAATGTAGGAAAAAGCGAATCAAGCGATCAAGGACCAAGTCGGCAGGAATAAGACAAAAGGCATCAAAGAGATGGGGACTTTATTTCTCCTAGGCTTTGAATACCCCAAGTAGGTGAATTTGGTCAGGGGGATTTGATTGTTTGAAGGCACATGACCAATTTGGGCTTGGAAAATGGGGCATGCAAAACAAGATAGGAGCAAAGTAGCCTGTCAGGAGTGAAAAGAGGGGTTCCCTGCCTACGGCGGGGCATGTGCAAAACATGCACAACAATCTCATTTAAATTAAATAAATTAATATTTATTTGATTTAAAGCTAATACCATCCTCTTTAATTAAATAAATCAAATATTATTTAATTAAGTTTAAATCATATTCCTCTCATTTTGATTTAAATCAATCCTAAAATCTAAGTCAAAATGGTCACATCATCTAATCTCCTATTAAATTAATCAAATCTCGATTAATCTAATCCCAATCCATGTCACATCCTCTAGCTTTTTCCACTTGATCAATAAATCACTTATTTTGAATTATTTAAATCTCTAATTACTTTCAAAAAGACATCAATGGTTGGAATATTCCCCAAATTTGAAAATCCCTCCAAAAGGATGTGTCCTTCCAACAAGACATTTATTTCATCTTTGCATTGAGCCAAGTGGAATTTAAGACATTCCTTTTCACTCTTACATGTCATTTCACTAATTTCAAATATCACCTAATTGTATTTATGGGCACATTCATCAAAATGTGTACATCCTTCATCCATCCATCTTTTGACAAGTGGCACCTTGCCATTGGTTGAATGTTAGTCCCACATTGCTTCATTTTGGAAAAGGGTCAATTTCCACATCAAATTTTCACTAACTCCTCCATGAGATCAAGAGTTTGCATGTTCTTAATAGGACTCAGTTTATTTTTATCTTCTTTCATTGTGTTCTTGTTTTATTCCTATTTTGAGCATAATTAAATGGATTTTATGGGGAAATTAGATCTTAACTTGCATTTGAATATATTATGTGTTTGTTTGTTGTCTCTTGTAGGTAGCTAGGATCTTGGTTTATACATTTGGCACTAGAAGGAGGGAAAACCAGAAGTTTTAATCACATTTTTTCACCAAATTCTAAGTTTTTTTGTTATTTTTGTGTCTCTACAGGGAATTCCACTGCTAGTAGACTAGTGTCATGATATAGAACCACTGGGAATTCAATGTCGCTATATAGCACTACTACAAAATCCAAACTCTGACACTCTTTGTTTCCCACCCAAAATTCAAAATCTCAAATGGCGTCGTTGAGTCTTTTTTTTACATGTTGGAATCTTTATAAATTGCAAAATTCGCCACTGGCCAAAATAGTGACACCTTCATGCTCTTTGTCCCTGCTATAGAGCGATGTTGACTGGTAAGTGGTGCTATATAGCACTGCTAGAGATTTTAAATTGCACTGCCTTTACAGGTTCCACCGCTGAAGGGAAGTAAAAAGTGAAAGTTAGTTTTATGACGTGTTTTTTTTCAAATTCTAATAATTTGGATTATTTCCTGGTCTCCCGACCTCTATTTTTGTAGATCTAACTGGTTTTCTTGTAGGTTGGCTTGATCAAAGTGAAGAGGAAAAGAAGCATAATGACATCATTCTTTCATAATACCAAGTGTTTTTGAACACTTTAGTGTTTGTTTAACACTCTTAGAGAACTCACCATTTCTCTTAAGAAATATTGTTATCTTTCATGCTTAGGACCTACCAGATTTCTTTTGGGCTCTAAGAAAAAGAATATTTCAATTCTTGCTACAAAAGGGCTTAAAATGAACTTTAGGACACAAACTGACTAGATTTGGTTTAAGGATTAACAATCGAACAAGGCAAAAAATTTCACATTTCCTTTGGTGCTTAAAAAGAAGTAATTATTGCTTTGTGGGTCTTAAAATGAACATGTGCTACTTTGTTTTGTGATTTCTTACTCAAACTAACACCATTGAAAAGATATATGCACTTCTCTCACACCTCACAACAATCTTGAGAATCAAAAGGCTTTTTGGTGGTCTTAGGTCAAGATAAAGTGATTGCTTCCACACTTCATTTTGGGACAAAAATTGAACAAACTATCTTGCGAGTGTGAGTGGAACATGTTGCATGTGTTCTCCCTTTGTTTCTAAATGGAGGTTGATCAAATTACGAATATGTTTGCTTGCTTTTGTTTATCTTAGAGGGTCTACCTTGGGGAAAAAGTACTCACCCAAGGGAATGACTCAATTAGTAACACTCTAAAGCCAAGAGTATTTCCAGCTAGGATATAAAAGTGGGTACTGGAACAAAGACTAGAATCACACAGTTGGTTCTAATGAGAAGGGAAGCAATGGTCTCTCACCTCAATGGATCAACTCCTACGAATGGAAAGTATGAATTAAAACCCTTGCTGTAGAAAAGAAAAAATCCCTATCTATTTGTTGGTGCAAGAATAGTCATTTTGAAGCTGCCCCACACTTTTATGGTTTTTAGTAGAAATGGAAAGTATTCCATGGGAGTTTCATGGGTGTTGATGCTTGGCTACCCCGTATAAGTGAGTGTCATGGAGGGGAGCCAGTGGGGTCAAGAATCTAACCATTCACTAAAAATAAGCGTAGATAGACTTGTCCAAGTGGGGACTCAACAAATACAGTATTTCATAACCATAGGGTTGTACTTTTTCTTGGTTACAAAACACTTTGCTTGATCCTAAACATTGGGAAAACAAAAATTAAACATGAATATCAAATTTCAAACCCTTTAGAGGAGCACATACCTTTGAAAAAATCCAAGTTCTATTGCTTTCCCTTGGGATTATATCCTTAGAGGCATCTAAGTACTTGGATTTATATCTCAATTTTCTCTCACAAAAGTCAACATTAGGGAACTATCACCTTGATTCTCTTGATTTCCACATAATGGACCTTGTGGGATGAAAAGAAATTGAGACATAGACGTTCAGTTTGAAACTTAATCAAGAGAGTGTTTGTGGTCAAATCAATTCATTAATCAAGATGAAATCAATTAAACCCCACACATGTGATTGTTTATCTTTTGTATGATGGTCTTTTTGAGCAAACATTGATCTTTTGGTTTGAACTACTTTTTTGGGAAAAACATGTTCTTCAATATCTTGGTCTTGTAAACAAGGTCCCTCTTAGGTTCATTTAGGATCAAAGAAACCAATCATTTCATCCATCTCAAACATCAATCAAATCCCATCTCATAAACAACTTTTGAACCATTGGAAAATTCATTCATACTAGAATTTTGGTAAAATCCTTCAAATCAACATGAAATCTCCTTGTTTGGCTAAGTGTGTGTGGATGGATCCTTCCTCATACACCTAGTTAAATTATCATCCTTGTGAAAAAGATAACATCCAACATCTTGGGGTTTATAAGTCCATTATCCAAATCAAATCAAATACAATACAAAATAAAAAAATCCAAAAGTCCTAAAGTCTAGTATCCCTTCAAGGTTCCTAAAATTTCAACACCCATATCATTCACCCCTTTTGTCCTTCATTTCATCATTGGTCCTAAATCCCTTAGAGGTCAACAAGGAAAAAACACAAGAACATGGAATGTAAACTTGATTCATACATCAGGAGTGGTGTAAATCAACCAAACTATCAAAACCTTACAATGCCAATTGATTATCAAAACTCACATTTATACAATCTATACATGGGGTCATTATCTCCTACAAACTTCAATGGTACAACAAATGTGAGTATTCCCAATCTAAAATTTGGAACACCTTTCCCTATGATAGATTTAAATCAAATTCTAAACTTACAAATCTATCAACCAAACACTCAATGCATGAATCTTCAAGCAAACAAAATTATCCCACCAAATCCATACATGCCAAATGTAAATATACCAAGTACAAGTTTACCAAACATGAACATTTCAAATCCACACTTGGTAAAATTTGGGTTAGATATGTTTTCAAATCATAAAAATGTTGTTCAAAGTCCAAACAATATGTTAACTCCGTGTGTTGATCTAAGTCAAGGTAACACCATGCAAAATGAAAGTTACCTAAACCACAACAATGTTCAATTTCAACCCATCATGCCAAATCTAAACATCATCCCAAATCAGAACATTTTCCAAAATCAATTTTTCCATGATCCCATACAAACACCACCAACATACATTCCAAATCTGCTTGAACAAAATTCAAATAAACTATATCAAGGGTGTCAAAATCAAAATCAAGATCAAATTTCGTTAGATCAACTTGCTTCACTTGCCAAATTAGTTGATTCATTACACCAAGATCAATCATCACATCTTCAAAATAAATCATCACAAGGTCAATTTAAGGTAAAAATATCACAAGGTAACAAATGAAATATACACACCACTTGGGAGACCAATTGAATCAGTCCTGCAACAATTGGTACAGTAAAATCTCATCAAACTCTCCATCTATGAGAACTATCAAGAACCCCTAGTTAATGGTGCAGGAGCACCCAAGGCCTTCAAGGAGCACTTCAAGAACCAGGAGAGTGCAAGGGTCAGGAGGACCTACCAAACAAGTCAAAGCATCAATTATGACCTTTTGGAGCCTATAATGGCATTTGGGATGAATAAAATGTAATGGGAATGTTAAAAGTTCTAAGGTTCTTGATAAGGATCCTAGGTTAAAAATTCAATGTAAAGGGAAAGTCATGTTCTATGGGTTTGATTAATGATCTAATGCTTTGGGTGGGTCAAATAAACTTGGATATTGAAGATCCAATAGTTTTTAGGTGGTGGTTTTTAATAAATTTCAAGTTTGCAATTTCAAATTTTTGAATTTTAGTTTAGGCGGGAAAAGGGGTTTTGAGTGTTTTGGAGTTAATTAAGCAACGTAATCAATCCAATTCAGTTGGATCAGTTGGGGAATGGTTCTATAACCCAAAAATATTCATTTTTACGGAGGATAGGTGTTTGTAGAAAGTACTGTATGGACTGTTTTTTGGAAATAGTGAAAAACATAGTTTTTTGGCATTTTTATGGTGTTCTTTTGTTAAATACTTGATCTCTATTGAATCTATGTCTAGTAGGATGCTTTAGGATTTTGTGTTTACATATTTTAACACCATTGAAGGCTCTGAAAGTAGTGATAATTAATTTCTTTGCATTTTATATTGACTGTCCAAAAAAAGAACATAAAATTTACACTAGTTTGAGGGTTTTTCATGGATAAATGATCCATTTCATGAGAATTTATGACTATATCTTGTGAAATGGATCATATTTAACATTTACCATACTAGAATAACAATATAAAGTGCAGGAAAGAAGAATCAAACTGTGTACACCAAGATTTCATTGTGAAAAATGCTTGAAGATGGAGGCTAGGGTGTAGCAGCAGAAGATCTGCCTGAATGACGGGCATGTTTTTGAGTTTGGATTGAATAAATATGTTGTACTAATGGTGTAGAGTCAATGAGAAAGTTTTGGAAGTGATTGGAAGGTTAGTTTTCAAGAAGCCCTAGTTTTTTAGGCAAGTTGAGGAGGGGTTTGTGTTGGAGCGTGTTAGATGTGTCATAGAGGCCTAAAAACTTGGATTCCTTGGTTTTGAGTCATTTTAGGAGACTTTTGAAAGTTTCATGGTCAGGGGTTTAGTTTAAGGATGGGTTGCTTTGAAAAAGAGGGCTAATTAGGCCTAAATTTGAGGAAACAATAGATTTTTGATTGGTGTAATCCAAAACAAGTGCCATCAAGAATCTAGTATGTTATGTATTATCACAAACCACATCTAGTTCAATCATTATTTTGGAGGTTCCATTGGAAATTTTGAGTGCAAAGTCAAAAAATCACCGCAGGAGGCCTAGTTGGGCTAGTAGCCTAGTTAAGGTGAAAAATTGGTTTTGTGTCTAAGTCAGAGGGTTTGATGAGGGCGCAAACCCGAGACACAGAAAATAAACCAAAAACTGGAGAATAATTTTATTATTCAGAAAATGGAACTTCTTACATGCAGAGGATCTCAAATCCCCAAGTTCTACAACACATGCAAGCTACAGAAAGCTACAAAATAACCCTTTCGCAATATGCGAGCTTGTCCCCAAAAAGTTACCCAAAAATTAGAAAACCCACGCATAAATAGAGCTCCTCATTTGTTTGGAGAAAAAACAACATTCAATTTGAGTTTGGCGGTTTGGCGCCAAAAATTTACAACATGAAGTTCAAATTCAAAAGAGCATTTGCAATGGCATCTTCTAGAAAGTGCGCCAACTTCGCGGGGTCATAACTTTTGATCCAGGACTCCGATTCGCAAACCGTTCAAACCGTTGGAAAGGTCTCGAAGTCAAGAACATGCTCAAAATTTTCTACACCAATTTCGGCAAGTTCCGGGGCCATTCCGGAAGCTCTAAGTGCCTCAAATCCCACTCGAAAGATTTTCAGGTGCAAATCTGGGAAACTAAAACTGCAATATCTTTCAACCCAGGAACCGAAATGAAGAACCATAAATTGGAAATTTCATTATGACAAAAAGGGTATCCAAAAATATAAAAACATCTAAAAACTGAGAAACTTGAAAATTAACTATTTTGGGT
>VDFB02271358.1:82588146-82599617 GCA_007258455.2 Sequoia sempervirens | reverse complement strand
CTCCGATTCGTGAACCGTTCGAACGGTTGGAAAGGTCTCGAAGTCAAGAACACGCTTGATATTAGCTACACAGATTTCGGCAAGTTTTGGGGCAATTCCAGAAGCTCTAAGTGCCTCAAATCCCACTCAGAAGATTTTCAGGTGCAAATCTGGGAAACTAAATCTGCAATATCTTTCAACCCAGGAACCGAAATGAAGAACCGTAAAATGGGAATTTCATTATGACGAAAAGGGTATCCAAAAATATAAAAATATCTAAAAAATGAGAAACTTAAAAATTAACTATTTTTGGGTGATGCAAGATTGCCCTTACACCACTGGATGCTCCTGCATCAGGGTTGGGCTTTGAAATCATTCAAAACAAGTTTTCTTAAGTCTCTTAAGGGTGTTCCAAGGTTTTGGGTCCATAAAGAGAGCATACAAGCGATTAGTGCATCATTAAGCCTTGTCTCCATTAGGGTGCCTAGGAGATAGCTTGACATTGCAACCTTTAATCCTTGAAATCTTTGTGTTTCTTTCAAAATTCCTAACCCTCTACATCAGAGTGGTATTAGAGCAGTGAGTAGGTCCTTTAGGGATTGGAGAAACAACAATGGCACCAAAAAATCAATTGGCAAGAGAGTTGGAAGAGTTGAAGGAGATCTTCGAAAGGGAGAGAAGAGAAAGAAAGGAACAAGAAGCAGCAAGAGAGCAGGCCAGAGCAAGAGAAGAAAGACAATGGAGAAGGGAGAGAGAGACCATGCAAGCAAGGATAAATAACCTTGAGAGGAGTAGGAGGAGAGAAGACCAAGAAGACCAAGAAGACAATGATGAAGATGAAGAGCATGTGAGGGTAAATCAAGAACAAGCGGCAGATGAGATAGAAGACCCTGAGGAAAGGAGGTTATTGAAATTTTTGAAGGTAGTACAAGGTCATGGAGGGAAGAGTCACATAGAATTTCCTATCTATCAAGGGAAGATGGATAGTGAAGAGGTGTTGGGATGGCTTGATGCCTTAGAAAACTACTTTGAGTTTGAGGAGATGGATGAAGAGAGGAAGGTTAAGTTTGCTAAAACCAAGTTGAGAGGCACAATATTGACATGGTGGACTAGTTTCCAGAATGATAGGATGGCTAGAGGATTGGAAAAAGTTTCTACATGGGCTAGGATAAAGAGTTTGGTCAAGGAACAATTCCTACCATCTGATTACACAATTCATGTGAAGAGGATGAGGCAGAATTTAAGACAAAAAAGACATGGATGTGATGTCCTATACTGAGCAATTTCACAAGCTTAGTATTAGAGGAGATTATGAAGAAGAGGATGAGAAAATAGCCAGGTATATCAATGGCTTGAGGTACAATCTACAAGATGAGATTGGTTTGCAATTGCCAAGGACATTAGGAGAATGTTTTCAGTTGGCCATTAGAGCAAAAGAAAAGGTGAAAAGGAAGCAAGAAAGATCAAGCAATGGTGGAAGAGGAGGTAGTTCAAACAGGGATAGAGGTAATAGAGAGCAAGGACAAGGCAATAATGATAAGAGCAGCAATGAAAAAGGAAAAGAGATATTTTCTGATCAAAGAGGTGGATACACTCCTAGAGGAGGAGGTAGATTTGGACAAGGTAGAGGACCATTCACAGGTAGATGTTTCAATTGCAATGAACTAGGGAATCCTTCCTTCAAGTGTCCTAAAAGGGAACAAGCTGATAGGGGTAGAGAAAGGAGAGATAACTTGGCACAAGAAGAAGATAAGAAGGAGGAACCAAAAACATTCATGGCAGACCCTGTGACTGATGGTGAGTTTCTTATGATCAAGCAAGGAGAAATACTTCATCAAGAACCAAAGAGTTTGTAGGTGAATAAGCAAGGTGAAACAGGGGAAGACATTGGTAGGTAGAAAAAACACAAGTTGCAGTAGGGTTATGTGGTGGACAGTCCTTCAAATCAGACTTTGTGGGATTTGGACAGTATTAGGGTTGGAAGCATTGAATGCCCTATGATTAAGGGTGATAATGGTGGAGTTCTTTCACAAAGGAGGCAGTGGAATGAGGGCAGGAGCAGGGCACAAGAACCTACTGTTCTCAAGCAGCAAAGAGGACACACTAATCCATATTTTGGTTCTATCAAGAATGCAAATTGGCAGAAGAGAAAGACATTGACTTTAGGGGACTACATACCTGCTCATTGGAAGATGAAAACACATGAGAGCAAAAGGTCTTTTGGTGGCAACGCATGGGACACTTCTTGGGGCAAGAGTTCTTTCTTTCTTGGGGAGAATGGTGCAGGAGCACCCAAGGCCTTCAAGGAGCACTTCAAGAACCAGGAGAGTGCAAGGGTTAGGAGGACCTTCCAAACAAGTCAAAGCATCAATTATGACCTTTTGGAGCCTATAATGGCATTTGGGATGAATAAATGTAATGGGAATGTTAAAAGTTCTAAGGTTCCTGATAGGGATCCTAGGTTAAAAATGCAATGTAAAGGGAAAGTCATGCTCTAGGGGTTTGATTAATGATCTAATGCTTTGGGTGGGTCAAATAAACTTGGATATTGAAGATCCAATAGTTTTTAGGTGGTGGTTTTTAATAAATTTCAAGTTTGCAATTTCAAAATTTTGAATTTTAGTTTAGGCGGGAAAAGGTGTTTTGAGTGTTTTGGAGTTAATTGAGAAATGTAATCAATCCAATTTGGTTGGATCAGTTGTGGAATGGTTCTATAACCCCAAAATATTCATTTGTATGGAGGATAGGTTTTTGGAGAAAGTACTGTACAAATTGTTTTATGGAAATAGTGAAAAACACAGTTTTTTGGCATTTTTATGGTGTTCTTTTGTTAAATACTTGATCTCTATTGAATATATGTCTAGTAGGATGCTTTAGGAGTTTTTGTTTACATATTTTAACACCATTTAAGGCTTTGAAAGCAGTGATAATTAATTTCTTTTCATTTTATATTGACTGTCCAAAAAAAGAACACAAAATTTACACTAGTTTGAGGGTTTTCATGGATAAATGATCCATTTCATGGGATTTTATGACTGTATCTTGTGAAATGGATCATATTTAACATGTAACATACTGGAATAACAATATAAAGTGTAGGAAAGAAGAATCAAACAGTGTACACCAAGATTTCATTGTGAAAAATGCTTGAAGATGGAGGCTAGGGTGTAGCAGCAGAAGATATGCCTTAATGAGGGGCATGTCTTTGAGTTTTTATTGACTAAATATGTTGTAATAATGGTGTAGAGTCAATGATCAAGTTCTGGAAGTGATTGGAAGGTTAGATTTCAAGAAGCCCTAGTTTTTGAGGCAAGTTGAGGAGGGGTTTGTGCTGGAGCATGTTAGATGTGTCATAGAGGTCTAAAAACTTGAATTCCTTGGTTTTGAGTCATTTTAGGAGACTTCTGAAATTTTCATGGTCAGGGGTTGAGTTTAAAAAGGGGTTGCTTTGAAAAAGAGGGCTAATTAGGCCTAAATTTGAGGAAACAACGGATTTTTGATTGGTGTGATCCAAAAAAAGTGCCATCAAGAATATAGTATGTTATGTATCATCACAAACCACATCTAGTTCAATCATTAGTTTGGAGGTTCCTTTGGAAAGTTTGCGTGCAAAGTCAAAAAATCGCCGCAGGAGGCCTAGTTGGGCTAGTAGCCTAGTTAAGGTGAAAAATTGGTTTTGTGTCTAAGTCAGAGGGTTGGGATTTGAAATCATTCAAAACAAGTTTTCTTAAGTCTCTTAAGGGTGTTCCAATCTTTTGGGTCCATAAAGAGAGCATACAAGCGATCAGTGCTTCATTAAGCCTTGTCTCCATTAGGGTGCCTGGGAGATAGCTTGAGATTGCAACCTTTAATCCTTGAAGTCTTTGTGTTTCTTTCAAAATACCTGATCCTCTACACCAGTTAATCCACTAGGGTATAATGAGGAGCACCATTGTGATTTTCACAAAACAAAGGAACACACAACATCAAATTGCATTCAACTCAAAAATCTCATCCAAGACCTTATTGATCAAAAAATGATAACTATTGGGGACAATCACTAGGATTCGACCAATGATCATGTTGAAAATGTATCTACATCAACTGATGAGTTAGAGGACATATCTCAAAAATTTATTCCAAAGCATGATCAACATCTTTCACCAAAGTCTAGCAATGGTCCTTTCCAAGACATATTGACATCCTTCGACCTCATGGTTGTAGATATTGAAGGAATCTTAAACTCAAAATTTGATCTAGGTCCACTCAAAGATAAAGAGGGTATTGAGACAATTCCCATGTCTAATAAAGATATCCAAGAACGCTTTATAAGCAATCCATCCTTTGAAATTGACCCATGTCAAGAACTTGATCCAAAGCATGTCAAAAGTATTTCCAAAATTAATCAAGATCAAGAATTTGTATCTCCAAGCTATTACAATGATCTAATGGACACTCTCCTATCTATACAAGATATCACAAATGATGATCACATCCACATAGAAATACTCCTCCATCTACCAATGAGATGCTTTATGTGGATGGACATGTAGATGATCTTCATTCAAAACAAGATTCCTTTACTCTTGACATTATTACACAAAAGAGCAACTTATCGATTCCTACAGTCAACTGAATTATCAACAATAGGATAAGATATATCCCAAATTCAAACTAAGGACATCATGTATGAAGATATCCAACATTACCCACTCAAAGAAACAAGTCAGACAAAATAGGATATTCCAGAGTCAGTAGAGCAGCAAATTGAAATAACATCATCTACGGTGGTCATTTATTAGAGAAGGCTTACTGAACAAGAAATTTTAAAAAAAATAAAATCAAGGAATGAACGTCCTACTACCACCATATTGGGTGCAAATTTGTGTCAAGAAAACATCAACATAGGGAACATGAATAATCCTTATGATGAAATTGATGCCAATACTACAACTAGCCACGCCATGAATCTTCATCCACCCATCACCCCATTTGGGACCAACATCAAAGGAAAGATTTGAATCAAAGTAAAAATAACATTATCAAAGAAAAATAAGTTGAGAAGCATAATGGAAAAATCAAATACAAATGGATACTAAAGAATACAAAGAAAGATTATCCCTATCAAGCTCCATTGTCAAATAAATTATGGGAAAAAATAAAAAAGGGAAAATTATTCATCAAAGATGTCCACAAAAGAAAAAATAGGCTTTTCAAGTGATGTACAAAGTGTATCAAGTAGTGGGCCCTAATTCCATGCACACTTCTATATCCACCCATCATTGCTCATCTTCCCAAGTTTGGAGAGTCAAAGGTTCCAAACTATCAACCAATCCATCTTTTATTCCTAAACACACTCCATCCACACATCCACATATGATATCCAATTCTCACATTGAACATGTATTGGCAATGAACCTTCATCATAAGGATTTAGAAGGCACTCTATCATGATGTGCACAAAGAGACAAAGTTAACTCTAATATCAACAAAGTAGATCAAGAATCTCAAAATTTGTATGCAAGTGCACGTATCTTGGAAAAGAAACTTCTTCAGGTAGGATATCATTGGAACATTATGAAATAAGCATCTACATTGACACCACTAGGTGGTTTAGCATGAGCTTCAAATCTTTCACAAAAAAAATTAAAAATACAAAAAAATCAAAAAATGTGAAAATCCAAAAAAAATAAAAAAAAGGATTGAAAATAGTAAAGAAAAAAAAAAGTCCTCTAGTGAAAACCACTACGGTGGCACTTTGGATAGGTACCATGATGAAAACCTAGAAAACAAGCGTCATGTGTAGAATTGAGCATTTGCATGCACCAGTTCAAGTGAAAGCATCTCACCTCATCCATAATAAATCCAACATTCCATCCATCTCATCCATAATAAATCCATTCATCCATTAACCATTTATCCAATCCATTTTCATCCATCTACATCCATGGTCCAAGATATCTTGATCTTAACAAACTTTGGTGCATACTTTATGCTTGCTTACGGTAAACATCTTGACATGGGTCATTTTCATTGATCCTATCCTACCCAACATTATTTGAGCCATGAAGCATTATCTGAATGAGAATCCTTTGTTTGAACACCTTATCTTATCACAAGATAATCCTTGGAATCCTTTGCGTGCTTACCATATCCATCCATCCATACACCTATCCAGGCATCCACCCAGGGCATTTCATACATTGCTAGACACTAGGGGCAGATATGTACATATTGCTTTGGGAATAAATCTTGACGTATATCCTCCAACTTGTGTGGTGATCTAAACATTGGAAAAATGTGAAATCAAATTGGTCAAAGCATTTTTCAGCCAAAATCCCAAAATCACTAGCCCATGGCATGTTTTGACAAGAAGATGTTCCTTATCCAACTTTATCTTTCATCGACCGTCAATCCAAATAATCAATATTAGTTGCATCTAGTTTGAACTTCAATGTCATATCAAATCATTCAAACAATATTTTTTCCAAACCAAGCTTCAACAATCCTGATCAATCAAATCCAATCAATCCATCATCTTGGGATATCCTTCCCAATCCTTGTGTTGCTTAACACTATCCTTGCATTGTTGTGTATCCTTGATAATGTTATCATCATTAATCCTGCATCATCTTGGGATATCCATCCTAATCCTCATGTTGCTTAAAACCATCTTGGCATTGTTGTGTATCCTCAACAATGTTATCATCATCAATCCATCAATCTAATCAATCAACATTAGCTTGGTTTTCAACAAAATCCCAAAATGGAGCACTGATATCATCACATATCCATATCCAAATCATCAAAATCATGCCAAAATCCAAAAACATCATAAAATCAAAAAAATCCAAAGACATCCAAAAAATAAAAAAATAAAAAAATCCAAAAGCCTCAAAATATCAAAAAGTCCAAAAACAAGTCAAAAAGTTAGAAAACATCAAAAACATGGTTATCCAAACTATGTCATCTCTGAGCTTAAATGTAGGCAAGGCTAATATTTGATTATCCCTCAAGACACAAAAACCAAAAAACATTTGAAAAACACAAAAAACCCAAAAAAAGCCTCAAAACATTTCAAAACATTGAAAACATCCAAATATTTGAAAAACCCATCCATCCCATCTAACTTTCACTCAAAATAAACTTTCACCCATAATAAAATTGATCATCACCTTCATCCTTTGGTGAAACAAACAGAAACAAGTACAACAATCAGAAAAAGAAAACTTCAAATGCAAAATCAAAAGAAAACAACAAACTTCTAAATGAAAAATAAAACTCTTGATCATTTTCAAACATGCCAATCAACTTTATATCAAAATCCTATCAAACAAATTATCAACCCATCATCATCCTATACAATGCATGTCCTAGGATATATCGTTCTGACAATGGGTATCATTTTGGATATCACTTTGGATATGAGGAAAATTGGCTTGTTTGCTTGCTTGATCTTTTCTTTTGACTTATCTTATTGTGCCCATTTTGATGACCTCTTGATGATGTCTAAGAAAAATAATTTAGAGAGAAAGGAATGGGGAAACGATCATTATCTTTTGTCAGTTGTGCTTGTTGGATGTTCTTGTAATATAAATTGGTGAATTCTTGCTTTTTTAAGTATGTATGGAGGGTGTTTTCAGAAATTTGTTGACTATTGCATTGATAGGTTATACCTTTTTGTGTTTTGGTTTGAGATGTTTGAAACTTCTGAAGTGCATCCTAGCAAGGTTTATGTATGTCAAGTGTGAACAAGAATACTCCTATCTATTTATCGAGTCAAATTCCATCACACTAGGTGCAACACCATCCTAGTTCTTTATACCCTAATGCATCGTGCCTACGTGTGCTATCAAACATAAGGAAATCGGCCCTTTTAAAATCCCAACTCCTTAGTAATAAAATCATCATCATCATCATTATCATCGTCTCTAATAAAGTTGGCTTGTTGGTGTGTCTTGTCATCATCTTATTTTCTTCTTACTTCCCTTCATGCTAACACGGTACCATGATAGTTAATCATAAATCATCACTAATGCATCCATCCTGCATCCACAAACCATCTACATACCATATCATATCATATCATATAAGAAACATTGATCATCTTGCATGCATTGCATTTCATCATTGCATAATATAGATTGGTTATTCTAAGCATCTCATAAACCATACATTTATCATCTATTGGCATAATCATAAAAGAATCATCAGATCATATCATGTGCATCCATATAATGCATACATCATCATATCATCCATTACATATAAACATCATATCATCTCATATCATCTCACATATCATCAAAATAATGTAACTGTCATGGTACAAATCAGGATCAAGTGTGTGTAATATATAAAAATAGGCATGAGGCTACCCATGGTTGATGACTGTCTATAGCATCAAATTTTTCTACATCAAACATTCGAGTTAAACTAATATTGAACCTCTTTGTCATGAGATCAGCCCTCAAATTGAAAATTTTCACTCGATCTCTTGAGGGTGTAGTATACCGGCCTAATTCTTCATTCACTAGGGCAGCAGTGGGGCATCCAAAAAATCAGAAATTTCTTGAATTTTGATCAAGATAGTTTATTCTTTGACCCAATGCAACGTACATTGCTTCAAAGAGGGGAAAAATGTAAACACTAAAAATATACCGATTGATCCAATATGCCTAATCCTAATCTTACTAACACTAGTTCATCCTGAATCATCTCCTTTGCTTGTCATTTAATTAAATAATATTAATTAAATTAAATTCATCACATTTCACCTCTTAATTAAATAAATCACTTTTTTTAATTAATCCTATAGTCCCTCTTTTAATTATATAATTCATTTTGTTTAATTAATCTCTATAGTCATCTCATTTAAATTAAATAAATTAATCTTTATTTTATTTAAAGCTAATACCATCCTCTTTAATTAAATAAATCAAATCTTATTTAATTAAGTCTAAATCATATTCCTCTCATTTTGATTTAAATCAATCCTAAAATCTAAGTCAAAATGGTCACATCATCTAATCTCTTATTAAATTAATCAAATCTTGATTACTCTAATCCTAATCCATGTCACATCCTCTAGCTTTTGCCACTTGCTCAATAAATCACTTATTTTGAATTATTTAAATCTCTAATTACTTTCAAAAAGACATCAATGGTTGGAATATTACCCAAATTTGAAAATCCCTCCAAAAGGATGTGTCCTTCCAACAAGACATTTATTTCATCTTTGCATTAAGCCAAGTGGAATTTAAGACATTTCTTTTCCCTCTTACATGTCATTTCACTAATTTCAAATATCACCTAATTGCATTTATGGGCACATTCATCAAAATGTGCACATCCTTCATCCATCCATCTCTTGACAAGTGTCACCTTGCCATTGGTTGAATGTTAGTCCCACATTGCTTCATTTTGGGCATTTCTCCAACTTGTCATTCTATAAATAAGAGGTCTCATTCCTCATTTGATCATCCACAATTTAAGCAAAGTTACTATACTCAAATCCACACTCAAGCATAGAAATTCTCATCCATTTCATCAAATTTTTAGTTAGGTTATGCATATTTTTATCTTGGAGCACACTTCAATCTTCAACAAAGTGGATCACATCTTCATTAAATCATCAAAGCTTGCATAGGTGTTGGGAAAGGGTCAATTTCCACATCAAATTGGCACCAAATCCCCCATGAGATCAAGATTTTTCATGTTCCTAATAGGAATTAGTTTGTTTTTATCTTCTTTCATTGTGTTCTTGTTTTATTCCTATTTTGAGAATTGTTAAACAAATTTTATGGAGAACTTAGATCTTAACTTGCATTTGAATCTAATTATGTGTTTGTTTGTTATCTCTTGCAGGTAGCTAGGATCCTAGTTCATATATATATATATATAAAGAGAGAGAGAGAGAGAGAGAGAGCCAAAAGGGAGGGAGAGATAGAGACTTGAGAGGGAGAGAGGAAGCTCTAAGAGACTTGAGAGAGAGAGAGGGGTGGGATTGACTTTAGAGTGAGAGGGAGAGACAAATGAAGAGAGGGAGGGGGAGAGAGAGAGGGAGAGAAAGGGAGAGGGGGAGAGAAGGGGAGAGGGGGAGAGAGAGGGAGAGTAGGAGAGAGGGAGAGACCTGACAGAGAGAGAGAGAGAGTTGAGAGGAAGAGTGTTTTCTCATGTTGGACCGGCTCTAGAATAAGAAGTGATACAACCATCAAACAAAACCATTACAACTCAATTCAAAATTCATGCCATTATAACCTTCAAGTTTAATAACATGTCATTAGAACATTCATGTAAAATACCATAAAATCATCATGAATAAGAATCACTAGCTTCCAATCATGGTACATAAACAAGAACATTATGCAACTTTCAAACAAAATCCTTAGAAGACATCAACATACATGTTAATTAGATTGTTCATGTGAAATCTATACAATGATTATGATCAACAAATAAGTCATTAGTCAACCATGATGCATGAATAAACACTATATATGCACACTATATACATTAACAAACACTAAATTAATAGATTATTTGATATTTAATACTAAATTTTTGTCTCATCATTATACTATTAAATATTCATAAATTCAACACTAAAAATATCCATTCAACCAAATTCTTTATAAAATATCCATCCAACAAAATTCTTTATAAAATATCCATCCAAGATCAATTCTTTTATAAATATAAGATCATTGTCTTAATAAAGTTTTGCAGCTCTTAGTTGCATCTATTCATTTCTTTGTGTTTTCCTCTTTATATTGGGACTATCTCCTTTCGTCTAGCCATTGTTGATGCTCATCTAAATCCACTTCCATGGACCTAACTGCATCAATAATAGTTTTCATTTTTTATGCAAAATGCCTCAATAATGGGTGAACACATTCTTTATTTTGAATAGCATTAACTTGATCCTGAATGGTTCTAACCTTCACATCAATTTTTTCTCGAAAGGGAGCACCATTAGGTGTAGGTGGTGGAGGTGGGGGATTTTGAGGTGGAGTGAGTGGAGGTGGAGTGGTTGGAGTTGGAGGGTGTGGATCCATGATTTAGCTATAAGTGAACCTACATTAAATTTGTAATTTAAAAATGTAAGATACATGTTTAAAATCCCCTAAAACTATTCAATATAAATGACTTAATTGAATACAAATTAAAAAATGTGTAAAGCTCATTTATTTCTAAGGCATTTAAATGGAAAAAAAATGATTGTTAAAGTGATGTGAAATATCATTTAAAAATACATTAAATTTTTATCTTGCTACAATGTGGAAATGTTAAGCTCCAAATTGATTCAACAAACGTGGAAGTGTTAAGCTCCAAATTGATTTAACAAAGGTGGAAGTGTTAAGCTCCAAATTGCCAATACTTAGTGAATTTGTATACATAGTTAGTAATGGTTAAACAAAAATTTTCTCAACAGCCATAGGGAAATGGGAAAATTTAATGGGTAATAATCGATGGGCTATGTGGGAGGCTATCATTTGTATATGATTCAATAT
>VDFB02271358.1:82546831-82588046 GCA_007258455.2 Sequoia sempervirens | reverse complement strand
TTTAAGAATTCCAATCATTTGTGTGTGTGTGTTTTTTTTTTTTGTGCAATGGGGAGCAGCAATCAGCATAAGAGAAAGGGTAAAAAGAAACTTATAGCAGATCAAATTGTAGCATATAGAGCAAAAAATAGAGAAAGTCATAGGAAAAGAAGACAAGGTATGCAAAATATTCAAATTGGAGCTTCTTCCAAACCATTGAATGTTAATTCAAGTGAAGATAAAATAGGAATTGAAAATATTGAACATCATATTCAAATTGAAAATGAAAACATTGAAATTGAAAATGAAAATGTGAGCAACATTGAGAATGAAAATGTTTTTGAAAATGTTATTGGAAATGAAATTGTTATTGCAAATGTTGAAAATGAAAATGTGGTTGAAAATGAAATTGTTTTTGACAATTAAAATGTTGTTCAAAATGAAATTTTTATTGAAAATGTTGAAAATGAACCTTATGCAAGGGTATGTGCAGGATCATCATGCAAAAAACAGGCCCTTAAGTGGTAAAAAATTCAGAAAAATCAGTGTTAGGAAACTTGACGTAAATATTTGAATAAGTAATCTATATTATTTCAAAAGTATGTAAGAATATAATTTTTAGAAAATTGAATGTAGTTTCTAAAATACTAGGTTTATTTAAAAATAAATAAAATCTATTTGGTGAAAATTTGAAATTTCAGTGTAGTAGTACTTAAATTTCAGGGAAAAATAAGAAAGGTGTCTCAATCAATTCACCCTAACCATAATAAAATGATAATATTTTTTTTGTAATATTTTATATATAAGTAGAGGACCTTATGTCCGATGTGATGCATATTTTTGTAATTTTTTCAAAGTAAATAATTAATTATGATTTTTTTATTACAACTTTTAGAAAATATAAAAAATCGTCTGTTTGACCACCTTAACTTGGTCAAAAATTCATGAAATTTAATTTTTCTTTTTTTAATCCTATAGTATGTGAAGCATAGAATGTGATGCATGTTTTGGATTCAAAAAATATGATACCGTTTGAAAGTTATAGATGTTTTTCAATAAGCCTATTGATCGGGACTTTAGTCGTAATTCTAATAGAAAATGAATAATAATTATTTATTAAATTCAAATTAAATCATAATTTATATTTTTGGAAAGCTTAGAATCTCCTCTAAAAACCCTTTTCGTTTCATTAATTTTGGGTGAAAAAAAAGTCGTCAGCCACATACCCTACAAATATTGCCACTTTTTGGCGCACCATGATCCTGCACATACCCGCAACACCTATTTATAAAAGAACCCCTAAATGGTTGGTTTAAATATATGAGAACATAATTGATAATCTTCAAGGAAAAAGGTCACAATGAATGGTTCATTTGTGTGCTACGAAAATGTTCAATGAATTATTTTCCAATAAGAAATTAACCGAACAATGCCAATTTTTTTGTGCAACTACTTAAGATTTACAAAATGAGACCATTATTAAAAAAATTGAAGATTCGTCTCACAAAAAAATAGTCCTATTGTAAAAAAAATTTAATGCTCTAACCTCTATTGGAAAGACTAGTAAGGAAAAAGATAAAAGGCCTACTCAAAGAGTGATCACAACCTCACTGGTAAGCCATCATTTGAAAAATGCTCATTTAACGAGACAACTTGTATTGATTTTAACTTAAATCATAAAACATTGAATAGAGCACTACCAAGAAGAGGAAGACTCAATAGTGCTCTTCAAAATGATACATGGGATTTTAGTGGGAGGCTTCCACATGTTGATAAAAATCTAACTGATAATGTAAAGATGCAAATTGAACAATATTGGAATTCTCATTCTAGAGTATCACCGAATGTAAAGGATGTTTTAAAGTTATGAATTGGTAATCGAGATCGTACACCACATCCTAAATTTTTTTTGGAATGTAGCCAAATAATTTTGTACAAATTTTTTTGTCAAGAACATCCACATTTGAAAATATCACAAAGGGATTTTGAGTCTTGCAAGCCATTTTATTGTGTCTTGTAAAGGTTTGTAATACATGTTGTTGTAAATATCATGTTGAGTTTTCAATGTATCATGAATTGTTATGCCATATTCATTCTACTATACATACTGACGAAATGTTGTAGGAGTGTCATGTAGTACAACTTCCCAAGTCATCTAGAGAGTTTTTAGATTCATTTTTATGCATTAGAGGTGATCGTTGCTTATTTTATAGAAATAATTATTTAAATGAAAGGTGTTTGCAATGTGGTTGTTTATTCAAATTTGTAACATGCTTTCATGAGGGCAGCGATCATGATTTTGGTAAAAAAACTGTTGAGAAAAACAAGTATGAGACAATGAAATACACATTGAAGAGTGCAGGTGAGGGTTCTAGATGCGAGTTGGTTGCAAGAGAGGTAAGTATTGCTGATTTTATTTCAGATTTTAAGAAAAATATTTTGTATAAGTATGCAAGGCATAGCCATAGGTTGTAATGGTTGGATCAACAATTCAAGATGTGTAAGGACTCTTTCCCCATTGGAACTATTGTATTTGTAGTTGATTTTGCTGAAAATTACACAGTGCAACCACAAAATGAAGTTCAATCACAATATTATAATTCTATTCAAATTGCTATTTTTCTCCACATAACATATAGGCATGCCCCTGATAGTACAAAAGAGGATAGTAAAATAATCAGGGAGTACCATTTTTACATGAATGATGATAGATCTAATTCATTTGAGTTTTTACAATATTGTTTTGAAAATTTTTTTGAGTTCTTGTAGGAAAAAGGAATTGCAATGGGTCAACATTTGATTTGGTCAGATAACTACACAGGGCAATTCAAGAATGCTCACATGTTTTATTGGTTGAGTAGGATACATATAGAGAGGGTGTACCACATATTTGGATTTTTTTGAAGTTGGGCATGGAAAAGGTGAGCATGATGGTGTAGGTGCATGTGTGAAGAGAGCTTTGGTTAAGGAAAAAATGAAGATCAGAGGTGGTGCAACATTTAGTGATGCACGGTATATTGTGGATTGGTGTACTTATGCACTATCATGAGGAGGGACACTTGATTCACAAGTGTGTAGGTTCTTTTGGTTGGTTGAGGAGGGAATAGTGGGAGATAGAATGGAATGTCAAACAATTAGAGATTCTTCAAAGATACATTCAGTTCAAAGCACAGATGAGAGTACATGGACCATATGGACATGAGAGATGGCTTGTTTTTGTTAGAATTGTATTCAGTGTGATTGAGATTAGTGTGAGTCAAGTGAGTGGGTAGATACATGGATTCCATAGTACCTAACCCTTTTATCTATAGCACAATCCCCATTACAAGATGTAATGCAAAGTTCACTTGACTACGATCATCTCTTAGTTCTTGTATAACTAGGACATGTCTATGCAGTTGTAGCACCATAGGGGAATGAAGAGGGATTGAACTATTGTTGGCACAATGTGTATAGGGAAATAAAAAGATAACACAATCGATGATAGATGATGATGGATTCATGTATCCTACAGGTTTATTTTTGTTTCTCAAACTTGGTTGCATTACCATTTCATTATCGTCTAGGTTGTTTACAATAATATAGATTTGTTATTCTAAGTATATTTAGATGTTGATAAAAAAGTTATGATCACATAGGTTTAGTTGTTATTTTTGAAACTTGGTTTCAAACATATATGATTAGAAATAATGATGTACCTACATTTGAAGACTATAAGAAACACAAAACCATTCTGATATATTTACACCTTGTTATAGCAACAAATGTTAAGTTATTGAGACATCATGCTAGACTAAAAACAAAAAATACTATGGATAGTTAGTAGTGCTGATCATGAATCATTACTCAAAACTATGAAGGTAAGAGATGACCCTAAAGGTACACTTGAGTAGAAAATCATTTGTTGTATGGGATATGAATGATATTGTTCATCACATTTTTATATTTTTTATCTACTAAGGTTCATTATTCAGGTAGTTTAGAATAATATAAATTGGTCATTCTAAGCATCTTTTATAGTTTGCATTACTAATTCATCATCATTTAGTTTGTTTAGAATAATATAGATTTTTTAGTCAAAGCATCTTTTCTATTGTGACAATATAGATTTCACATTTGAAGTATATTGTGATGTTCCTAATATGATAGATCATGGACCTACTATAACAATAGCCAACTTTGATCCTTTGAGAGAGGTATGTGACAAATTAGAATAATATAGATTGGTTATTATAACCATCTTTTATAGTTTGCATTACCAATTCATCATCATTCAGGTTTTTTAGAATAATATATATTTGTTAGTCTAAGCATCTTTTCTATTGTGACAATATAGATTTCTCATTTGAAGTATATTGCGATGTTCCTAGAGCAATAGATCATGGACCTGTTGCAACAATAGCCAACTCTAATCCTTTGGGAGAGGTATGTGACATATTACAATAATATAGATTTGTTATTGTAAGCGTCTTTTATAATTTTCATTACCATTTCATCATCAATCAGGTTATTTATAATAATATAGATTTGTTATTCTAAGCATCTTTTCTATTGTATGTAGTTTGACTGCTACCTTAATGGTTTGTACAAGTGGTTGTCACTCTAGAACATCAACATGCTACTTTTGTGGAAGACTATGCCGACTATGAAGGAAATGCATGCTCTATTTCATTCCCATACTGGGAAATGACTATGTATTAAGGTTGCTTGTTGTATGCCTATGTGCATTTTGTAAATCCTATATTTGATAGCAAATATTGATTGATAATATCATGCATATTGTGTACACTTTATCTGTATTCAAGTGTATACTTTACAACTTATGTGTATACTTTGTCACTTATGAGTATTCAAATGTATACTTTATGACCTAGATGTTTTAATGCATATACTTTGTATTCATGTGTGGAGTTCATGACTTAAGTGTATTTGAGTATTCTAATGTATATTTTACAACCTACAAGTTTTAATGTGTATAGTTCACGACTTAAGTGTCTTTGAGTAAGTGAATCACTTTTTCACTTACTCACAAGGAACAAAATGAACCCTAAACCCTTTTGCACCTTTACATCGCATCCATCTAACCCTTTTTCCATCAACTATGAAATTGACACCATAGGAAAATGCTTCTGAGATAGAAAAAACTAAGAGAGGTTATTGTAGAGGGACCCAACATGATCCCCTAGCCTCAAATGAAGAGTCTGTAGGCATCATGATTTTTGAGAAATAGCCCTTCAAAGATTGTTTCCTTTTAGCACTTTGGACTCTTAAGGGAAATTGTTGGTCCAATGTAGCTTGAAATGATTTGACATATTTGGGTGCAAAAGAGGACCATCTTGTTATGAAATAACTTGCACAATAGAAGAATATGATATGAAATATGCCACAAATACTTGATAATACCTGAGAATAACAAGCCACTTCCAGGGGTCAAACCTCCAAATATCTCTAATGAGAACACACTTCACACTTGATGATGAAATAAGACTCACAACCTCCTATATATACCTATTTATGCC
This sequence comes from Sequoia sempervirens, assembly GCA_007258455.2. Taxonomy (NCBI): domain Eukaryota; kingdom Viridiplantae; phylum Streptophyta; class Pinopsida; order Cupressales; family Cupressaceae; genus Sequoia; species Sequoia sempervirens. The sequence goes on along the minus strand of VDFB02271358.1, from coordinate 82,582,548 downwards.
AAGGATATCACCTAGGCTGATTTAGACACACTTATATAAGACTTAGGCTGACCTAAACAACTAAATAACAATATAGTAATGATAATATGACTTAATAGAGAGTTAAGATAGCCACAAGCCGACTATTCATAACCCGATGTACACTAATATTAAGGGCATAGCATGCCTCCCTTCTTCAAAGAAGCATTGTCCTCAATGCTAATAAAATTTGGATTCTTTTGAATAAACTCCTCATCCTCCCATTTAGCATCTTCAATTAGAAAATATTTCCTTGTAATGAGGTAACTTGGAATTGTTGATGTCACCAGCTTCTTCATGCATGTCTAGAAAATTAACTTCAGCTCCAAGATGTGTCTTCCCTTTACATCAAGCTCTTGATGGTGATGAATGTGTTCTTCCTTTACCTGAACCTTTTGATGTGTCATAGAGGAAGAGGTGAGGAATAATATATGGTACCCTTGCATTGGTTGAATAGCTTGATTAGGAACTTCTTCTTCTTTCACTTCTTCATTGCCTTCTTCTGCTTCTTCTTCTTTTGGTTGGTCTTTTGCTTCTTCTTCTTCTTTTGTTGCTTCTTCTACTTCTACATATGCCTCTTCTTCTTCTTCTTCCTCCTCCTCTTCTTCTTCTTCTTCTTCTTCTTCCTCTTCTTCTTCTTCTTCTTCTTCTTCTTCTTCTTATTCTTGTTCTTGTTCTTCTTCATTTGTTTCTTCTCTTTTCTTCTTCTTCTTATTTTGATTCTTTTTCTTCTTCTTTTTCTTCTTCATTTGTTTCTTCTTCTGGTTCTTGGCTGCTTGAGACCTCCTTTCTTGGTTTATTCATAAAGGCACTCAACATGTTTCGTAGGTCCGATATATCTCCTCTTAGGTCACACATATCCATCTTAATTGAGGAAATGTCTTCCTTGACCTTATTGATTTCCTCATTATGAGTAACATCCTCGATTGTTTATCCATCCTTATCAGGAGTCTTCCCCAGAGTGACATCATTTTTTTTATGCCTTGTTGCAGGCCCTGTCATGATGGAAACCACTAATATTGAAATAAATCATACAAATAAAACTTAAATTATCTAAAATTTTTACTCTAATCTCCTTTGGTATTTCTTCAAAAACCCAATAAAAATTAGACTTCAATTCAACAAGATGTGTGAGATATGTAGATTCCAAAAAAATAGTGTAGAAACCCTAACTCTACAATGATTCACTTAATTTTGCTTCAATTCTTTGAAATCTAGACTGTAGCTTCTTCAATATGTTATTCAAAAACCCTTTAAAAATCAGAAAAAAATTCACCAAAATCTGAAAGATAAGCTCTTCCCAAAATCGCCTCTAAAATTGAGAAAAACCTTGCCTCTATGGTGCCAAGATCATGCTCTGATACCACTTATTATGAAATAACTTGCACAATAGAAGAATATGATATGAAATATGCTACAAATACTTGATAATAATTGAGAATAACAAGCCACTTTGAGGGGGAAAACCTCCAAATATCTCTAATGAGAACACACTTCACACTTGATATCACCTAGGCCGACTTAGACTCACAACCTCCTATATATACCTATTTATGCCAAGGATATCACCTAGGCCGACTTAGAGACACCTATATAAGACTTAGGCCGACCTAAACAACTAAATAACAATACACTAATGATAATATTACTTAATAGAGAGTTAAGATAGCCACAAGCTGACTATTCATAACCCGATGTACACTAATATTAATGGCGTAGCACATCCTTAGCGTAAACATACCCATCCAGACATGTTGGAACAATCTGTTTGGTCGTAAAAGTTGCAGAATGAAAGTTTCCCCACTTTGCAACTTTATACTACTTGCATTTGACAAATTTTCTCTCAACTAAAAACTTGTCACCATGGGAAAATGTCTCTAAGATAGCAAAAAATAATAGAGATTATTGTAGAGGGTCCCAAGATGATCCCCTAGCCTTAGATGGAGATTCTATAGGTATCATGGTTTCTGAGAAATATCCCTTCAAATATTGTTGACTTTTAGCACTTTGGACTCTTAAGGGAAATCATTGATCCAATGTAGCTCAGAGTGATTCGACATATTTGGGTGCAAAAGAGGACCATCCCTAGTGTAAACGTACCCATCTAGATGTGTCAAAATACTCTATTTGGTCCTACGAGTTGTAGAACGAAAGTTGCACCACTTTGCAACTTTACACTACTTGCATTTGGCAACTTTTTCCTCAATTGAAAACTCATCATTATGGGTAAACACCTCAAAGATAGCAAAAACTAAGAAAGGTTATTGTAGAGGTTCCTAAAATGATCCGTAGCCTTAGATGGAGAGTCTATAGGTGTCATAGTTTTCAAGACATATCCCTTCAAATATTGTTGTCTTTTAGCACTTTGGACTCTTGAGGGAAATCGTCGATCTAATGTAGTTCAAAGTGATTCAACGTATTTGGGTGAAAAAGAGTACCATCCCTAGTGTAAACATACCCATCTGGATGTGTTGGAATAGTCTGTTTGGTCCTACAAGTTGCAAAATGAAAGTTGATTTACACTTCTTGTATCTGATAACTTTTTCCTCAACTAAAAATTCATCACTACAGGAAAACATCTCCAAGATAGAAAAAAATGAAAAAGGTTATTGTAAAGGGTCCTAACACAATCCCATAGCCTCAGAAAAAGAGTCTGTAGGCATCACGGTTTCTAAGAAATGGCCCTTCAAAGATTGTTGTCTTTTAGCACTTTAGACTCTTAAGGGAAATCACCAATCCAATGTAGTTTAGAGTGATTTTGCGTATTTGGGTGCAAAAGAGGACCATCTCTAGCATAAACATACCCATCCAGATGTGTTGGAACAATTTGTTTGGTCTTACGAGTTGCAAAATGAAAGTTGCACCACTTTGCAACTTTACACTACTTGCATCTGACAACTTTTTCTTCAACTGAAAGCTCATTACCGTGGTAAAAAGCCTCTGAGATAGAAAAATAAAAGAGAGGTTATTGTAGAGGTTCCCAACACAATCCCATAGCCTTAGACATAGAGTCTATAAGCATCACAATTTTTGAGAAATAACCCTTTAAATATTGTTTCCTTTTAGCACTTTGGACTCTTAAGGGAAATCATCGATCCAATGTAACTCAGAGTGATTCGACATATTTGGATGCAAAAGAGGACCATATCTAGCGTAAATGTACCCATCTGGACTTGTTGGAACAATCTATTTGGTCCGACGAGTTGTAGAACGAAAGTTGCACCACTTTGTAACTTTACTCTGCTTACATCTGACAACTTTTTCCTCAACTGAAAACTCATCACCATAGGAAAATGCATTTGAGATAAAAAAAAATAGGAGAGGTTATTGAAGAAGGTCCCAACATGATCTTGTAGCCTCTAACAGAGAGTATATAAGCATCATGGTTTTGGGGTAATAGCCTGTCAAAGATTATTGCCTTTTTGCACTTTAGACTCTCAAGGGAAATTGTCAGTTCAATGTAGTTCAAAGTAATTCAGAGTGTTTAGATGCAAAAGAGGACCATCCCTAGTGTAAAAATACCCATCTGGACATGTTGGAACAATTTTTTTGGCTGTACGAGTTGCAGAATGAAAGTTGCACCACTTTGCAACTTTACACTACTTGTCAAAATTGGAACTTATTTTCAAATGATGGAAGTTCAAGAGGCATCTTGTTGTAATTCATTGTTAAACAATTGGAAATTGTTTGGTCATGTTTTTAATTCCTTTAAAAGGCCTTGTGAATGTTTGAAGAGGAATTAGCCATTGAGAATTTGAATTTTGAATACTAAAATCACTATTTTCTCAGAGTTTTTTGTGTTTTGCATTATAATCAGCAAATTCAAGGCACTGTACTTACCCGTGTAGGAATTTTTTTCTCTAAAAGTGGTAGGATCTGGTGGAGGATTGTTGTAACTTCAATTTTCATTAAATATTTTAGATTTTCATTGAGTTTAAAGAATCTTGGAGGAAAATTACTATTAATGGGTCTATTTGACCAGTTTAAGGGTTTTGAAGACTTGAAAGTGAAATAATTGGCCATTCCATCTATTGTATCTATTGTGACTCTTTGGAGTGGCCCAATTAGGTAGGAATTATATCTTAAAAGGGTTTGGGAGTGCAGGGAAGGTCAATTGAGGTTTGGGCATGATGCCCTAGATGCAAAAAGTGTGGTTTTTGAGTGAAATTGGGAGGTTTAAGGGTGTTAGTGATTAAATTTGTTGGGGCAGCAATTTCTAAAAGTGTATTAAGCATATAAAAACTTCTCTAAACATGTTTGAGGTGTTTTTTGAGTGAGATAAGTGTGGAAATACATATTTTCAATAAACCCCCTTTTAATCTAGGGAAAATGAGGGTTTCATGATTGACTAACCTAGATGGAATTTACAAGGATGATAGTTGTGGAATTTGGATGTTTATAGCCTAGTGATATACTTTCTAAAGGAGTCTTAGAGGGGCAGTAATTTTAAAGAGGATTTTTTTTATAAATTTGGGTTAATTGGAGACCTATTCAATGTAATAGTTCAATTTCAATGGGGATGTTCCAAAATAAGCACATTAGATTTTGAGATATGTTAAAGAGAAGGGTAATGGGTGTATCTCATAACCTTTTTATTTGTGGGTTTGAGTTGATTTTATGAAGATATTGATTCTTACTCATGATGATTTTATAGATTTTACATGTTATTAAGCTTCAATGAACATTAAGTGACATTGATTTTTATCAAGATGATTATATATTACTTTCAAATGAATACTGTAACATGAAATGCATTTCATTAACTTGTATCCACTTTTCATTAATTTTAACTTCTTTTGAAATAAAAATCAATTGCACACTTCATTATATGAGTTTAAAAAACAAAATAATGTCAAAAGTAAATTCATTCAACAGAGCTTGAAATCATGTGTATTCTCAAAATGAGTGTTTGATAAAAATGTATTGGTACAAACATGTATGAAAAATGTGATAAAAATGTGTATCCTTCCTACAATGGGAATTATTTATTAGAAATAACACTTTGGATAAATGAAATGATGTGCCGCCATCCACTAATATTTCCTAGGATATATCGTTCCCACAATGGACATCATCTATTGGCAATAAGTTTTGGTTCTTATCCTTTAGAAACATAGTTTCCTTTGGCTAGTGGTATAGAGAACATTAGCTTGTTTGTTTACATGATTTTATCTTATTGCACTCATTCCAAGGACCTCTCGATGATATCCAAACAAAGGATTTAGAGAAATAGGAATGGGGCAATGATCATTATCTCTTGTCTACTGTGCTTGTTGGATATTCTTGTAAAATAACCTCAGCGAATACTTGACTTATTTAGGTGTGTGTGAAGGGTGTTTTAGATATTTTTTTTGACCACATGGAAGGCTTACCTTGCTATGTTTTGGTTTGAGATGTTTGAAGTACCTAAAGTGCACCCTAGTAAGGTTTTCGTATGTCAGGTGTGAAAAAAGATACTCCTATTTGGTTGTTGAGTCAAAGTCCATCACACTAAATACAATGCCATCCTAGTTCTTAATACTTTGATGCATTGTATTTATGTGTATTATCAAATATAAGGAAATTGGCCCTTTGAAAATCCTAACTCCTCGGAAAGTAGTCATCATTATTTTCATATTTATCATCTTGTCTTGTTGGAATGCCTTCTTTTCTTTCATTCCTTCTTTCTCTTCATGCTAACAAGGTACTATGACAGTTAATCATCATCATCATCGATCTTGCATCCAAAAATCATTAGCATATTGAATAATATATCATATAGGAAACATATGCATTACATCTCCATCATCATCTAAATGTGTTATTATAAGCATTTTTCATAAATAAGCACATCCATTTTTCATCACATTGCATTCATCACATAAACCATAGCATAAAATTCATTTGCATGAATATTTTATAATCATCTACTCCACAATCAAACATAATAGGTATGTGAGCATTATAGATAATCCATCGCATTATAAGAATACATGTTCACATCACATGAACATCATAAATTCATCTCTCACATTACATTCATTTTGCATAACATAAAGCATCATCATACTACTTTGCATTAATATATCATTTCATATATGTCATCACATCACATCATACATCTCACAATCATCTAACATGTTTAGGATAATATATATTTTTTATTATTAGCATCTTAAAACCATCTCATTTACATAATTAAGGCATGTCATATAGAAAATGACCATTGCATTCACATTGCATCATACATAATCATAAAAACATACATATCATCCATCATTCATCCATATCATATAGAACAACTCATAAATAACCAAAACACAATCATTTTTGCATATCATTATAAGTATTCATTAGAAAATTAAACAAAGCATAATAGGAACATAAATATTATAAAATACATTACATTACAAGCATACATCCATCCATAATCATATAATTTTTTTTATAAAAGCATTTATAATCATGACTCACATATCATTTTGCGTATACACCATAAATCATCTCCATATCATTTTGCATATTACATCATCCATCTCACATGCATTACATTATCATTTAAGTTGTTTAGGATAATATAGATTGGTTATTCTAAGCATCTTAAAATCATCACATTTGCATCAACATACATAAATCATCATATGGATTACATCATCATAAAAAAGCGTACATATCATCCATCCATATCACATATCATATAAATCCATTTGCATGTCATATATTAGAAGCATAATATAGATCTATTAGTTGTATAACCATCACATAATGCATACACCATCAGAAAGAAATGCATCCATATATACATCGAATAACACCATAACATTATTGCATAGTATATAGAAATAAAACCACCATAAATGCATAATAAATAAATGATACACATCACATTGTATCAACATCATCATCTCATATATATCATCATCAGGTAACTATTATAATACAAAATAATCAGATCACTGTACATGTATATGTCAATACATACAAAAGGCCCAACAAGCTATCAAAAATGAGCCCATAAGGCATGAAAGAATAATATCTCAACCAAAATGAGGCCTAACTCTCTTGTCTACTACCCTCACCTCTATCACCATGACCCTCTGCTGGTCTGTGGCTAGTACACTATGAGTAATCTAGGGCCCGACCTACTTTGGGTATGGACTGATCATAAAGAAAATGATAATAGTCTGCCTCTTGGATGGCTTGCCTATAAGAATGAAGAGGCACTATGCTCTAAGAAGAGGAGGATGCCATGCTCTATAACTACTATCTCTGGCCCATCTTTGCAACCACCTATAGCTCTACAACTTGCCTCTACAAAATGGCCTAGTCTCTCTCAGCCCTGGCCTGATCCCTCTCTGCCGTCAAAGTCTAAAATTGAGCCTGTAGCTATGAAATATTTGCATCTCAGAGATCTAGCTTTCTTGTTGGCTATGCTCAGGGGGGCTACACATGAGGTTGATCCTCACCCTCAACTCGAGGTGGTGCATCTACATGATCTTGCTGCCTGGTTGGCCCCTGGTCATGATCTTGCATATGAACATCATCCTGGACCGACTGAACTGGAACCCTAACTGGCTGATCCCACCACTCACCCTCTCTCCATCCTCATCCTCCCCCTCTGCCCCTCGATCTCTATCAATTAGAGGGTGCACTTGGAATTTTCAATCATAGGGGTGGCTGAAACCAATCTCTATAGGCTTGTGTCATGCCTGGATCTGTGGGTCCCTGATCATATACCCACAGCTAGGCCACCAACTGTCTAAAACTATCTACTACCTTGAAAGTAGGAATATATTGCCCCCAGGCATCCTGTGATACTGTGCAAGAAAATATAGCCATGTACTCATCATCTGGCTGGTCCTATGGCTCACAAAATTGACGTTGGACTTGCCCTAGTAGGTATATCTCTACCATCGTATGCTCTTGCCTCTACATAAAGTGGTCTTGGTGGGAAAAGAATAACTGTTGTACATCATCGACCCATACGGGGTGACTAGGGTACGAACACCACGTGAAGACCTCCATATCATCTAGGACCCTCCTCCAATGAGGAATATCGTGCTCACCCATGTCTGTAAAGGAAACACCACCTCTAGAGAACCACACCAAGGGATCATTAGTCCCCATCGACACTGCAATGACTCATGTCTGAAGAATGAAGATGTGCTCCCATGCCCACACATGAAGAAGCGTGACACATACTCCAAGTCCTCTGTCATCGAGGTAGACATACTCATGTAAATCCCTATAGAGGGAGGCTAGAGGAACAAGCCCCCATGCAAAATGGATTGGCCTATTATGCATCACCATCCGCTCCCAGCAAAGCCCCTAGCTAGGACTGAAATATCAGCCTCATTAATCTGGGGCAATGAGACCTAAAATGATCACTGTAACCACCAAGCAGAAGGGTGAAGTCAAGGTCTTGTGATGCTCCAGCTCTACTAGCCTTCACAAAATATAAAGTCCTTTGTAGCAAGGATTGTGTGACAAGCGTCCTTTCTGGCATCCATATCGTAAATAACTCATTGACCATGAATCAACAATCTAAGAATGCACCACATGTCCTCCAAGGTGACGGTGGCCTCACCAGTAGGAAGGTGGAAGGACAAGGTCTCACTATGCCATCTCTCGACAAGTGTTGAAATCATCCCAAGGTAGGTCCACATGGGTGCTACGTAAGCAATATACCATAGTCCCATATCTCACAGTCAATCCTACTCCCTATCACTCAGATCTCACAGGTAACAAAAAATCTCCCATGATCTATGCTCCTAAAAGTAGAGCTCCCTCATTGCATCCTGCATCAGGAAAGGCAACCATGTTAAAAGTTTTGAGAAATTTTATTCTGAGTGTCCAAAAATCTAGCCTAGAATTTCTATTTGTGAAGGCATCACAGTTTGAAATTTGCAACCTATGACGCTGGGACTTTCAGAATCTTAAAATGCACCACCGCGGTGCAATTTTCTAAAAGCAGCGCAATTTGGCAGAAACCCTAGTCTAAAAGTCTATCGCCACGTCAGAATTTGAAATTCCCCCACTGGAGGTAGCATATGCGTTGGAGTTTGAAGTTTGTTTTCAAACTCCAAACTCCACCGCAATAGTGCATTCTACGGTGGCAAGTTAGTTTGGACTATCGAGAGGTGCAGTTTGAATTTTGAGTGACCCTATATAGCACCACTGCAGAGAAGCTAAGTTTAAAAGCATTAAATAAGCATGAAAAATGAAAAATGAAGCTTAAGTAAGGATCACTTACTAGTGCCCCAATGCTGAGAGGTTGCTAGTATGTTCAAAATCGATCAAAAATGTGAATTGGAAGCTCTTGTCATGCCATCCTGTCAAAGTATCAGAGCTCAAATCATTAAATTGCTAAAAGGCTATGTGTGAAAATGAATCGAAAGTGACCCCTCGAAGCCTTTTTAAGCCTAAAAATTAGGGCTTTTTCATTATGTTTGGCTATCCTACTAGGGTTTTGAACTCTTGGACTTATTTTTGTCTAGTTGAGGCCTATTTAACATAGTTTTATTGCATTTAGACACGTTTTTCGCCTCTTGGAACTTTTCTGGACCTGTCGGGCGCCTTGTCCTCTTTTTTTTATGAGATCACCCAAAAAATACAAATTTTCATCCAATCTGTTGAGGGGGTAGTATATCAACATGTTTTCTCTCACCGGGGTAGTAGTGAGGCAAAATTTTGAAAATGATTTTTTTTGGCTTTGATCGAGATCATTTATTCTTTGAATCAACACAAGTGTGTTGCTTCAAAGAGGGGAAAAATGTAGATGCATAAAATGTACTAATTGACATTGGACAGCTGATCCTGACCACTAACATCGCTTCATCCTAAATCATCCTTCAATCTAACCATTTAATCAAATACCTTTATTTGATTAAATTCATTTTTATTCCTCTTTTAATTAAATAAATCAGTTATCTAATTAAGTCATCCTTTCTCGGTAATTAATTCAATCAATCTAACCTAATTATCCCTATTTAATTAAATAATTAATTTTATTTGATTAAATCTCTAAGGTTCATCCATTAAATGAGTAAATTAAAACCTTATTTAATTTAATATTCCTTCATCCCCTTAGTTAAATAAATCAAAACCCTTTATTTAATTAAATCTTTAAATCATATTCTTCTCATATTTGATTTAAATCAACCCATAAATTTAAGTCAAATAGGTCACATTATTTAATCCTTCATTATATTAATTAAACTTTATTAATTTAAATCTCTCCTCATGTCCCATCCTCCATCTTTTGCTACTTGCAAATGAAAATATAGTTATTTGATTTATTAAATCTCTATTTATCTTCAACATGGCATAAAGGAGGAATATTCTTCAAATTTGAAATTCAAATCTAAGTTGACTTGTCCTTCTAACAAGGCATTCACTCACTCTTACAAGTCCTTTTGCATTGAGCCAAGTGGCTCCATTTGACTCTCCCTCCACCTTGTCATTAATAAAATTTCAAAATTCAAATATTGGCATTTATTGGCACATTCATCAAAACTTGCACATCCTCCATTCACTCACATTTGGATAAGTTGCACCTTGCCATTGAATGAAAGATAGTCCCACATTGCTCTATTTTTGGCATTCTTTCAACTTGATAGTCTATAAATAAGAGGCTCCATTCCTCATTTGATCATCCTCAACTTGAGTAAACTTACTATACTCAAATATTTAGCAATCTTCATCCATAATTTTGAGTTTATATCTAGGTTATGCAGGTTTTTATCTTGGAGCATTCATCACTCTTCATCAAAGTGGATTGATTTTCATCACCAAATCACCATTGCATCATTGGAGTTGGGAAAGGGTCAATTTTCACATCAAATTGGCACCAATTCCCTCAAGAGATTAAGAGTTTGCTTTGCTTTAGAATAGGATTTGATATTTTTTAAGTTTTGTTGTGTTCATGTTTTTTTTCTTTTCTTTTGCATTGAAATGGATTTCTTGAGGAATCATGGTTCTAACCTTGCATTTGATCTAATCTATTGATTGTTTGTTGTGTTTGTGCAGGTTTGATCTAATCTATTGATTGTTTGTGCTACTGGATGAGTGGTGTATAGATGCTTTAAATCATTTGCATGCCTATCAAAATAGACTGAAATCACCAAATCACCATTGCATCATGTTTGTGGTATTTTTTGAGATTTTATGAATGTTTTGATTTTTGATTTTCAATTGTTTTGGGGTTTTCTGAGATTTTGACCAAGATACTAACCTAAGGACCTATCCTATGGGCCTTGGGGGCTGATCAATAGATTATCCTTGCCTATGTTATACACACAAAGACCACATAGTTCAACTAATGACTTGATTGATTTACAAATGAAGATATATATGATGAAATGTTAGTTTATTATGGCATACTCCTAAAGGACTGACCTAAGTGTCTCAGGGGATGATCAAAGATCAACCTTACCTACGTTCAAGGCTTAGAGACCTGTAGTTTGACAAGATGACTTTGTTTTTGACTTTTTTTTTTCATTTTTTGACTTGTTTTGGGATTTTTATATGTTTTGAATATTTTTAGATTTTGTGATTTTTCAATGTTTTTGGATTTTTTTAGAATTTAGGACTTCAAGAATATACACGAATCCGATTCGATGAGAACCTACTCCAAGCATGATGCAATAGAATACTACGATAAAAGTAGGATGAAATGACCTTGAGGATGGGCTGAATAGTATTAGGAGGAATCATGATACGAACACAGGACCAATCTATGATGCAGATACCAAATGGATAGGTGATGGATTAAGATTTGAATGCAATGGAAGATGGAAACATAATGGATGGATGATGTAGAACAAGCCATAAAGATCTTGGTGGATGGAAAGTGCTTATTTACACAAGGTGCCTGTTTGCTAGGTTTTCGCCAAGGTACTTGTCCAAAGTGCCACCGAAGTGGTTTTCACTAGAGGACAATTTTTCTCTTTACTATTTTTAATCCTTTTTCTGATTTTTCTTTTTTTGGATTTTTTGCTTTTTGATTTTTTTGTTGTCACCAAGATGCCTATTTGCCAAGTTTTTGCCAAAGTAACTATTTGTTTAGGACATTTTTTTATTTTTTGGACTTTTTGGTTCTATACCTTGAAAGATTAGGCATAAAATTTTTTGAGATGGGAGTTGTTCATGGGCTCTTGCAGAGGTTCCCCTTCAGGTGCTAATAACTAATATGCCCCTGACCTATATCTTGTTGTGATAAAAAATAGTCCCAACCAATTGGGTTCAAATTTTCCTTTACTGTTTGGATTTGGGATGTTCTTTTGATTCTCCTTTAGTACCATTTCTCCAACTTGGAATGTTTTGCTTCTAATTTTCTTGTTAGAGCTCCTCTTTAGTTTGTTCTAATAGACTTGCAAATGATTTAAAACATCTATATGCTGCTCATCTAGTAGCTCTAGCTCATTCAATCTTGATACTCAGTACTCTTCATCCGTGATGAGGTTTTGCAATGATATTCTTAGTGATAGGAGCTCGATCTCTATGGGGAGTACTACCTCTGATCTATAGACTAGGGAGAAGGGGGTGGCACCAATGGGTGTGTAGATGTTGGTTCGGTAGGACTAGAGGGCGGGATTGAGCTGCAAATTCTAGTCATGACCTGCGTCACTGATTGTTTTCTTAAGGATCATTAAAATGGTTTTACTTGTGGCTTTTTCTTGGCCATTTCCCTAGGGATAGTATGGGGTGGAGAAGCGACGTTGGATTTTGAATTTTTTGCAAATGTCACAAACATCCAAATTTTTGAATGGTATTCCATTATCTGAGATAATAGTTTGTGGGACACCATAGCGGAAAATGAGATAGTTCAGGATGAACTTTGATATCTACTTCCCCACTATGTAGGTCATTGGTATTGCTTCGACCCACTTGATAAAGTACTCAGTGGTGGTTGTGATGAACTTGTGGCCATTAGATGAAGTGGGAGAGATTTTTCCAATGAGATCGAGTCCCCACTGCGAAAAGGGCCATGGTGTGATGATGGGATGAAGTTCTTGAGCTAGAGTATGGATGAGGTCCCCATGCTACTGACATTGTAGGCACCTTTTGACATAGTTTTGAGCCTCTCTTTCCATTGTAGGCCAATAATATCCCATCCTAAACAATTTCTTGGCTAGAACTATTCCACTCGAGTGTGAACCACAAATCCCATTATGCATCTAGGTTAAAGCAGTCAAGGCTTCGTCAGTATTAAGACAACATAATAAGGTTCCCTCTATGCTTCTACAGTATAAGGTATTTCCTATTATGACAAACCTAGAGTACTTTTTAATAAAAGTTTTTTTCAAGATTGAGGGGAAGTCAGCAGGTAAGACACCTATTCGTAGGTAAGTATAAATTTCATGGCACCAGGGATCACTGGGACCAATGATTTCACACACAAATTTTGACTCTAGTACCTCGAATGCAGGCATGAGAAGCTGCTCTACAAAGAATTCATGTTTTAGGACATTGCTAGGGATTTCCAGTAAGGATCTGATTATTGCCATGGCATGTGCAGCTCTGTTGTTTGCTCTGGGAATTTTCTCAAATGTGATCTCGATAAAGGATTCTTTTAGATTCTCCACAAATTTCTTGTATGGGTTGAGATTATTGTCCTTAGTCTGGTATTCACCATTCACTTGATTTATTATCAGATGGGAGTCTCTGTATACTTTGACGGCCATGATGTGCCACTGTACTACTATTCTGAGACCTATGGTTAAAGCCTCATATTCTACAATGTTATTAGTGTAGGGGAATGCCAATTTATATGATCTATGTATGTAGTCTCCTTATGGGGTGATAAAGAAGACATCGACTCCTGATCCATGTTGCGTGTATGAGCCATCAAAGTAAAGTTTCTAGTGGTCAGCTATGTTGATATTGAAGATGGATTTTTCTAGAAACTCTGAGATGAGAGGATTCTCTGAATATATTGGTGCTTCTACAAGTTGATCTGTGATGACTTGGCCTTTAATTGCTTTCTGCTCCACATATTCAATGTCATACTTTGATAATATCATGACCCATGTAGCCATCCCTCTAGTGATCATTGCTTTTAATAATAAGTACTTGAGGGGATCGATTTTGGCGATGAGTTTTATTTTGTGTGCCAACATGTAATGTCTGAATTTCTATGAAGAAAATACTATTTCTAGACATGCTTTTTCAATGAACGAGTACTTTAACTCATGCCCAACCATTATTTTTTTGATATAATAGATGGCCCGTTCTATCCCATTTTCATCGTGTTGAGCTAGGAGAGCTCCAATGGCTGCTACTATTTCTGATACATAAAGAATTAATGGCTTTCTTGGGACCAGTGGCATGAGGATGGGTGGTGTAAGTAGATATTCTTTGATCTTATTGAAGGATTCTTCACACTTGTTAACCCACTTGTACACTACTCCCTTGTGAAGTAGGTGAAAGTAAGGATTCTTTTTATCTGCCAATTGAGCTATGAACCTTCGAATGGACTGAATCCTACCTTGGAGACTTCTCAATTGTTTCAATGTTTTGGGTGCCTCCATCTCAAGGATTGCTTTTACCTTGGCAGGGTCTACCTCAATACCTCTCATTAACACTATGTATCCTAGCAACTTTCCTGATTATACACTGAAGATGTACTTATTTGGATTTAATCTGACATTTTATTCCTTAAGCCTATCAAAAATAGTGCTCAAAGTTGCTATGTGATCCTTCCTCTTTCTAGATTTAGCTAGTATGTCATCAACATAATCTTCAATAGTTTTATGGATCGTGTCATGGAAGATTAACATAATGGATCTTTGGTATGTTGCTCCTGCATTCTTCAAGCCGAATGGCATCATATTCCAGTAGTGAGTCCCCCATGGACAAGTGAAGGTTGTTTTGTGTTGGTCTTCTTTAGCAATCATTATTTGGTTGTATCTTGATAAACCATCCATCAAGGAAATCATTTCATGTCCCATCATCATGTCTACAATCATGTCAATGTTGGGAAATGGGAAATCATCTTTTGGACATGATTTGTTTAAGCCCTAGAAGTATGTGCATATTATGATGCCCCCATCGGGTTTTGAGATAGGAACTAGGTTTGACACCCATTCTGGATAGTCTATTGGTCAAATGAATCATGCATCCAATAGATTATTTAGTTCCATTTTTACTAGTAAGGCTATCTAAGGGTGCATTTTCCTGAGTTTTTGTCGAATAGGCTTTGCTTTAGGGTATACTACTAAATGATGTACTACAATTTCTGGATCAAGCCCTGGCATATCTGCATAGCTCCATGCAAAATTAACTTGTCTTTCCCTCAAGAGGGATACTAGGAGCTCTTGTTTCTCTGATAGTAATGATTCCACATAGAATGTGATGTGTGGGGTCTCCTCTATTCCTAGATTAATTAGATTGCACTTTTCAGCTAGGACTGCTGATTTTTCCTGATGAAGAGCTCTGAAAGGAAGATTTAATCCCCCATTCTTAGGTTCCTTAGAGAGGTTTTCACCATTGGATGTGTCCTTTATTTTTATTTTTTTCATGTTGGAGAGTACCATAGTGTGGTTTTCACTCAAGGAGTTAGATATTATTCTTAATTTCTCACTTTTGTGACTGAGGGATTCAATCGTTTCCCCATAGTATACATGTGTAGCTAGCTCAATCATGAACCCTGCTTTATGATCCCCACATGGAATATTATCCTGTAGTCCCATGAATTATGAGAGTGCCTCATTGTTTTTGAATGTGTCGAGAATTGGCGGTCCTCGTTGGTCATAATCGATGAGTTGTGGTTAGACTAGATGGATTTCATGATTTTGATGGTCTGATTCAAAGGATAAGGTACTAATCATGAGAAGGGTGGTATCCTCAAAATCATGGGTAGGTTGGTTATGGTATCCTCATCATCACTGCTACTACAAACGTTAGTTATGTCAAAAGTGAAATTATCTATGACGTGGCCAGTGGATATAGGTAAGTGAAGTTCAGTTGGCGTTGGTTCATGGGGAGTCTTGACCGCTTTAACTAGGGGACCTTTTCCACATATGGTTATACTTGGAGGGGTACATCTAAGGCCAATATTTCTCATCCGCATCTCTAGAATGATAGGTATTATAAGCCCATTATCGTTTTGTCCAAGTCTCTATTTTTTGTCATAGCCCATTGCGAGCATCATTTGTAAACCTTTGCTTCTATCATCCATTGGTAGATCAGCTGATAGTCTATTATCTTGGTATAGGAGATGAGATGGGTCCTCCTCTATGACTTCTCAGCCAAGATCACCCCAACTTCTGAAGTTGGGATAGTCTTTAGGGGATATCTGAGATGTGGAGGCTTCATTTGACTAGGGATGTCCTCTTGATCTGGGAGATTGTGGTAACTCTCCTACTACAAAAGCATTCTTGGGAATTCTATAATTTCTGTAACCATTATCTTGGATGATAAATTTGATATTAGAGATGGTGGGAATGGCGGGAGAGGTGGGTACGTCTGTCATAGAAGTGGATGCGAGAGTGGCTGGATCAATGTACAGTATTGATGGGCCTTCATCATTTTTAGGCACTTGATGTATTTTGTAGTATTTTTCCTCAAGGCTTTTGCAGTAGGAGAATGGTTCAGGATCTTCATGGATGGTGACCTCTTTTCCTTCATATTTGAATTTGACACATTGATGGAAATTTGATGCCACTACTTTCATTGCATGAATCCATGGACATCCTAGGAGAATGTTATAAAGCAAGTCAAGGTCCAGGACCTAACAGGTGGTTTCCATGATAGCTGGCCCTACATGAATAGGGATTTTTATTGTGCCTTAGGAGACTCTTTCTTAATCATCATATGCTCTGATTGTAATACCTTTTCCTTTGTTGATGGAATCCTTTGATATTTTCAATTGCTTAATGAGCTTGAGGGAACAAATATTCAAGCCTACACCTCCATCTACCAAGACTTGCTTGACTTTACTTTTCTACATTAGGACCTCTAAGTGGAGCACACAGTTATGAGATGGTTGAGCGGGAAAATTTTGGTTGGAGAATGTAAGGAGATTCAAGGTAATGATGTTTAGACCATAGCTTGGAATTGTTCCACATCAAGATCTGCGGGGACGGTGGATGAAGCCAATGCTTCCTCAAGGATTTTCTTGTGGGAGGATGAGATTTTTAATAACTCCATTATGGAGATTTGTACTGGGGTTCTTTTTAGTTGATCAAGGACATTGTAACCATTGGGAACAAATCTGGGGTGAGGCGTGGGTGCTCTATTTGGTTCAAATGACCCTGTGATAGTAACCTTTCCGCCTCTTGTGATGACTCCACAATCAGTGTAGGCTCCTTTGATAGTGATTACTGCACAATGTTCATCTAGGGAAGCAACGATCATTTCATACACATGATTTACATTTTTGAAGGTGCCTTTCCCCTTATTAGTATTATTGTTCCCTTTATTGTTATGGTTAGGCACCGGATTTGTGTATATTTTGAGGTTTTGGTTTCCTATTAGCTGTTCCACATTTATGATTCTTTGATCAATGAGGTTTTGGACTAGGTTCTTTAACCTCATGCAACTTTTCATGGCGTGCCTTTTGATTTTGTGGAAGTTGTAGAGCTTTTTTTTTATACCAAGGATGTTTAACATCTAGTTCTTGGTAGTTCTCATAGGTTGGAATCCTGATGAGGTTTTCATTTTTTAGTTTCTTCATGATGACTTTGAGTGGTTCCCCAAGAGTGGTGTATTTTTGCTTGATAGAATTCTTATTTTGCTGAGGTAGTCCCCTTTGATCATTGATGTTATTGAGTGCTTGATTGTTGGTTGGTTGGTGTTGTGATACCACATTGGTTTGAGTGTTGTTACAATCATTTTTTTTCAGTTGTTGGTAGTTTTGGGTGTTTTTCCTTGGAGCACTTATTATGACCTTGGAATCAACCGCACCATCATTCATGACATTATTTTCCTTTCCCAATTGCGAGGTTTTTCATTGTAACTTGTGGATGGGAAATTATTCTGCTATTCAAGATATGCAATTGATCCTCCAAGTTGTGTCATAAGGGCTCATTCGATGCTGAGAGCCTTGGAAATCAACTGATCATATGTGGTGATCTCTTGGACCTTGAGATGAAATGCCAAGAGGTCATCAAGGTTGGATTGATAGTGCACACTTGTTGTTCCTCAGGTATGACCCATTTGCTCTGATTCTCCTTGGATCGCCATCATTGTATGAATGAAGCAAATGATTCATTCTTACCTTGTTTCATAGCTGAGAGTTCTTCTAGACTGACATCCATGGTGATATTGCATGTGTAGGTTTTGATGAATGAGTCTATGATTTCTTGGAATGTCTCTATGCTAGTAGGTAGGTGAGAGAACCACTCCATGGCATGGCTAGCCAAACTCCTAGGAAATAGCAGCATCAAATAAGTATCATCATACGCAACTTCCATGCAATGAACTTGGAATTCCCTAATGTGATCTTTAGGGTTTCCTACCCCATGGTACTTGTCAAAATTTGGGATCTCAAATACCTTAGGGAATGCTTTCATCACAAGGCTCTTTTCGAATGGATAAGAACACAAGTTGCTAGATGTTTTTGTGGTTCACCTTGATTGAAGGTCAAGCACTTGTTATGAGAGCAACCTGATTTGTGTTGTCACATCATTTTGCAGATCAGTGGGTGGGATGAAAGTGTTCTGAGGTGGTTCGATTGTCAATTGGATGGGTGGGTTGTTTGGTGTGTTGCTTGATTGTATCTACATATTTTGTTGAGCCATGTATGCTTGCACTTGCTACTGTATAAACAACACTTGTTGTTGTGCCAAGATTGCTTGTTGTTGAGCCTACTATTGTGCTTGTTATACCAACAATTCTTGTTGTTGTACCAACAATGCTTGTTGTTGTACCAACAATGCTTGTTGTTGTACCAACAATGCTTGTTTTTGGGCTGCTAATTGGGATGCTTCTTTCTACTCTTGGTATTGTTTTACCACTTTTTGATATGCTTTTTATTGTGTTGCTTTTTTTTGTGCAAGATACTATGCTTGTGCTTGTGTTTGTTGTGCTTGATATTAGGCCTACGCATGAGCTTGAGCTTGAGCTTTAGCTTGTTCTTGGGCTTGTGATTGGGTTTTTGTTTGGTCTTGTGCTTCTTGTTGTTGTTGCAATAATATTTGGGCTTGAGTAGCCTATTGTGCTTGTAATCAACTTGGGCTACTTGAGCAGCTTGCTGAGCAACTAGTTGTGCAACTATTTGAGCGGCCTTTTGTTTTTGTACTTGTAGGAATTCCTTTTGATAGGCAGCTTGTAATGCAATTTTGTATTGATTTGATGTATTGGAGCTTGGTGGTGGTGGCGGTGGAGGCGGATTTGGAATGGTGTTTGTTGTGGTGATGAGTGGTGTTGTTGTGTTGATGGTGTGATCAATGTGGTTGGTCCTTGAGAGACCATGTTTTGAGATGTTAGGGGGGTGGTTGATGATGTGATGGTGGTGGTTTGTGTCATTGGGATAGTTTTCATATATTGTTATAATGTCAATGACAAGTTTTGAGAGTTTGGTGTGATGCTTTGATTGGTTCTCAAGATATTGGTTTGATTTTGATTGATACTTGGTAAAGGGGGAAGTCCTAAGCCAATAAGTGGTGTGGATGATGATAGTAATGGTGGAAGTGGTGAAAATGTGAGGGATGTGATCTCTTGAGGAAATGGTGTAGTGTCAAAAATTCCCCCTGGTCTGAACATGTCACCTTCTCCTTGTGAGGTTATGGGGAGAGAGTTTTTGGGTCTTGCACGAAAGAATGATGATGATGGGTTATTGGAATCATGCAAAGTGAGAGGGAAATATGTATGTAATGGATTTTAGGGTACATTTTGTTCCAATATGGTGTTTCCATCCACGTCTTGATGGTTGACAAGTGGGTGTGTTTGTATGGAATTGAGAAATGCACTTCCCTTGCTGACACTGGGTTGAGTTGTGGCAATGGATGATGTGATTTCTAGGATGTTTTGAGTGATACCTTGGAATGGGGGTGTAGATGAAATGGGGATGGTGGATGAGATTGGGGGTGTGATCCCAAAAGATGGTTTCACAATAGTGCTCACATTGAAATTAGAAGGAAGTTTATCCCCTTGCTTTGCTAATTCGAGCATGTATAGTGAGGGGTTGAGTCTCATCATGATATTGATAATCTTATGATTCTCTAGATTTTGAATCATTTCGGTGATTTCCTCATGTGACATCCCAAAGGTAAGATTCTATTCTTGGCTTTCCTCTTGTGGATTTTGTGATGATGAAGGAAAGTTAGTTAAAGGATTGCTTGATTCAAAAAGATTCATTTCAAATTTTGTTTGGCTTAGGTCACTTGAACCGGGTGTTTCTTTGTTGGCTTCCATGTTCTTCTTGTGTTGAGATCTAGTTTGCACCATAAAATAGGGATCAAGTTTTCAAGAATATGGGAGATGAATCTCTAATTCTTTGGATTGATATATCTTTAGGTACAAAAGGAGAATTTTTTAGGATGATAATGATACACATGTTAGATGGATGTTTGATGGATGATTGGAACTATTGAGAAAATCTTGAAGGGTATGTGAAACTTTAGGACTTGATTTAGGATTGATTTGTTTTAGATTCGGATTTTTTTGAACTCATGAACTCTAAGAGCTTGGATGTTGTCCTAGAGTTAAATCATTCATAAGATGCTAATTTGTCTAGGAGTGAGAAGAAGGATTCATCTAAACACTCCTATCCAAACAAGATGATTTTGATAATGAACTCCTAAATCCCAATATGTTGGATGTTATCAAGGGATGAATTTGTTTCACAAGGTTTGATAATTTTATCAAATATGTGGAGAAGGATGCATCTACACACATTCAATCAAACAAGGATATTTTGGATTGGTTTCAAATGATTTTCCCAAAGTTTAACATGAAGGATTTTTCAAATATTTTTGAAGAGTTCATGATGAGATGATTTTTATTTTGATGTTCAAAGATGGATGAAGGCTTGATTTTGATCCTAGGATGTACCTAAAAAAAATACACTTGTTTACTAGACATTGGTATTAAAGAACATATGATACTACTAAGGACCTCTATAACTAAGAAGTGGTTCAAATTGAGCGTACATTTCCAGATTGTTCAAAGGAATGAGTCTATAGAACCTTGTAATTTTTTTTCTTATTTTGATATGTTGCTTTTGATTGCACTTCCTAATGTATTTCTTGATGACCTTTTCAGTGTGACTCCTAAATTTTGAACTTTGGCTCAAGGACTTTCATTTGGGATTTTGACTTTCTTGGAAATCATGAGGAATTACCACATGTGAGCCAATTTTGTTATCTTTTCTTAGTGATTTTGTTTTACCACAAACACTTCTTTGATTAGGTTTCCAAACTAGATGTCCAATGTCTCAATTTATTCAAATCCCACAAAGTATGTTATGTGGAATCTTGATGAAGTCAAGGCAAGGGTTACCTATTGTTCAACTTTAGTAGGAAAATTGAGATGTAAATCCAATTGTTTAGAAACCTCTAAGGATAAAATCCCAAGGGCAAGCAATAACACATGAATTTGGTCAATTGTATTTGCCTCCTAAATGGTTTGAAATTTTGATGATGATGTTAAGTATTTGTTTCCAAATGTTTTCGAACAAGAAGCAAATAATTTTTTAACCAAGAACAAGCACAACCTTATGGATATGAAAGATAATATTTGTTTAGTCCCCACTTGGACAAGTCCAGCTATGCTTATCTTTAGTGAATGGTTAGATGCTTGACCCCACTGGCTCCCCTCCACGACACTCACTTATATGGGGAAGCCAAGCATCAACACCCATGAAACTCCCATGGCATGCTTTCTATTTCTACTAAAGACCATAAAAGTGTGGGGTGGCTTCAAAACGACCATTCTTGCACCAAAAAATAGATAGGGATTTTGGCCTTTCTACAACAAGGGTTTTAATTCAGACTCTTCGTTCATAGGAGTTGACCCAACATGGTGAGAGACCATTGTTTCCCTTCTCTTCAAAACCAACCGTGTGATATTGGTGTTTATTCCAATACCCACATTTATATCCCAACTGGAAATACTCTCAGGTTTAGAGTGTTACCGGTTGAGTCGTTCCCTTGGGTGAGTAATTTTCCCCCAAGGTAGGCCCTCTAAGATAAAAAAAGTGAGTAAACATATTCATAGTTTGGTCAACCTTTATTTAGAAACAAAGGGAGAACACATGCAATAGGTTTACTCACACTCGCAATTTTTTTTGTTCAATTTTAAACCCAAATTGAAGTGTGTATGGGAAATTACTTACGCAACTTAATGTCACCAAAAGATTTTTGATTTTCAAGATCGTCGTGAGGTGCAAGAGAAGTGCATATGTCTTTTGACAATATTACTTTTTTTAAGTAATTAAAAAATAATAAAAACACTTGTTCATTTTAAGTCCACAAATCAAAAGTGAATTCATTTTAAAGCACCCAAGTAAGTGTGACAATTTTCCTTTTTCAATTATTAAACCCAAAACAAACTCTAGTAAATTTGAGTCCTAATGTTCTTTTTAAGCCTTTTTGCAACAAGAATCTAAAAGGTTCTTTTTAAAGCCCAAAATGAAATTAGTAAGTCCTAAGCATAAAAGGATAATGAATTTTTCCTTAAGAGGAATAGTGAATTGTCTAAGAGTGTTAAACAAAAAACACTAGAGTGTTTAAAAACACTTGTTTTTGTGAAATGACATTATCATGTTTCAGTTTCTTTTCATCTTTGATCGATCCAACCTACAAGAAAGTCAGTTAGATTCTAAAAAAATAGAGGTAAAACAAAGTAGAAAATAGAGAAAAGAACCATAATTTGAAAAAAAACACATGCTACAAATAAATATTTCACTTTATACTCCCCTCCAGTAGTGCAATCCACGAAGGCGTCACAGTTTGATTTCACCAGCAATGTTGTATAGTGCCACTTACTAGTCATCGTTGCTCTATAATTGGACTAGTGAGCATGAAGGAATTTCCCTTTTGGTCAATGGTACAATTTAGATGTTTGAAAGATTCCCACGAGTAAGGAAGGTTCGGTGGCATAGTTTAGAATTCAAAATTTTGGGCAAGAAGTTAGAGGTGTCATAGTTTGTAGCTTTCAGTGGTTCTATATAGTGACCCTGGAGAACCAATGACGTTGAATAGTGACATTGAGCTTCTAGCAGAGGAGTTCTCCTATAGACAAACAAAAACACAAAATTTTTGACAAAAACACGATTAGAAAATGAGATCAAACCCTCCTTCTAGCGCCCAAAATGTGAACCAAGATTGCCAACCTGCACAAACACAACAAAAAATCAATAGATTAGATCAAATGCAAGGTTAGAACCATGATTCCTCAATAAATCCATTTGAATGCAAAAGAAAAGAAAAAAACATGAAGAACACAACAAAAATTAAAACATATCAAATCCTATTCTAAAGCAAAGAAAACTCTTAATCTCTTGAGGGAATTGGTGCCAATTTGATGTGAAAATTGGCCCTTTCCCAACTCCAATGATGCAATGGCGATTTGATGATGAAAATCGATCCACTTTGATGAAGAGTGATGAATGCTCAAAGATAAAAACCTACATAAGGGTATGTGCAAGATCATGATGGGCCAAAAAGTGGTGATATGATGGGTATGTGGCTGATGACTATTGTTTTACCCAAAATTGATGAAACGAAAAGGGTTTTTAAAGGATATTCTCAACTTTCCACCAATATAAATTATGCTTTACTTTGAATTTAATAAATAATTATTATTCATTTTCTATTTGAATTACGACTAAAGTCTTGATTGATAGGCTGATTGAAAAAAAAATATAACTTTCAAATGGTATCACATTTTTTGAATTTGAAACATGTGTCACATTATATGTTTCGCATACTATAGGATTAAAAAAACAAAATTTAATTTCATGAAGTTTTGACCAAGTTAAGGTGGTCGATATATGAAGTTTATATTTTTTTAAAAGTTGTAATAAAAAATCATAATTAATTATTTACTTGGAAAAAATTACAAAAAAATATGCATCACTTCGAGACATGATTCCTCTAATTATATCTAAAATATTATAAAAAAATATTATCATTTTATTGTGGTTAGGGTAGTCAGACAAACACCTACTTATTTTTTCCCTGAAATTTAAGTACTATTGCATTGAAATTTCAAAGTTTCACTAAATAGATTTTTTATTTTAAAATAAACCTAGTAGTTTAAAGACTACATTCAATTTGGTAAAGATTCTATTCTTACATATTTTTCAAATAATATAGATAACTTATTCAAATTTTTACATCAAATTGCCTAACTCTGATTTTCTAAATTTTTCGCCACTTAAGGGCCTGTTTTTTCCATGATGATCCTGCACATACCCATAACCTAGCTATAAACTAAAAATTATGGATGAAGATTGCTAAAGATTTGAGTATAGTAAGTTTACTCAAGTTGTGGATGATCAAATGAGGAATGGAGCCTCTTATTTATAGAATGTCAAGTTGAAAGAATGCCAAAGATAGAGCAATGTGGGACTATCTTTCATTCAATGGCAAGGTGCCACTTGTCCAAATGTGAGTGGATGGAGGATGTGCAAGTTTTGATAAATGTGCCAATAAATGCCAATATTTGAATTTTGAAATTGTATTAATGACAAGGTGGAGGGAGAGTCAAATGGAGTAATGCCTACTTGGCTCAATGCAAAAGGACTTGTAAGAGGGAGTGAATGCCCTATTGGAAGGACAAAGTCAACTTAGATTTGAATTTCAAATTTGAAGAATATTCCTCCTTTATGTCATGTTGAAGATAAATAGATATTTAATAAATCAAATAACTATATTTTCATGTGCAAGTGGCAAAATATGGAAGATGGGACATGAGGAGAGATTTAAATTAATCGAGGTTAATTAATTTAATGAAGGATTAAATGATGTGACCTATTTGACTTAAATTTGTGGATTGATTTAAATCAAACATGAGAAGAATATGATTTAAATATTTAATTAAATAAAGGGTTTTGATTTATTTAACTTAGGAGATAAAGGAAAATTAAATTAAATAAGGTTTGAATTTACTCAATTTAATGGATGAACCTTAGAGATTTAATCAAATAAAATTCATTATTTAATTAAATAGGAATAATTAGGTCAGATTGATTGATTTAATTACTAAGAAAGGATGACTTAATTAGATAACTAATTTATTTAATTAAGAGAGGAATATTGATGAATTTAATCAAATAAAGGTATTTGATTAAATGGTTAGACTGAAGGATGATTCAGGATGAAGCAATGTTAGTGGTCAAGATCAGATGTCCAATGTCAATTAATACATTTTACGCATCTACAACCTCAAATCTTACTCTCTTTTTTGCAAGATGTTCTACATATGATTGTCCCTTAGGACAATCAGGAGTCCTTGTATAAAGTAATGGTCTCTCACTCATCACAATGATGAGTCAAACATAGGACTATAGCAGATAAAATAAAAATGATAAAAATTAACATATAATTGTTGAAAAATAATTATATCTAGTAATCACATATCTACTCCTATCTAAACGTAAATGATCTACAATATAAAATAAAAACATACTTTTTGTGATGCTATGACACTAGATGGGCTCATAGTGGATGGATCAGCTAAGATGGTTTCTTACATAAAAAATGACAAGAATGTAAATGCGCATGCACATATAATTATAATGTCGAGAATACAAAAAATATGTACCTATTGTGCAACTTCATCTAATGGGTTAGACCCAATCAACAAGGCTATATAAGAACCACATTGCTGCATAAAAAGACAAGATTACATTAGACTATAAATATATGTAGTGCATGTATTTAAGAATAATAGATTTCAAATATTAACATCTAAAATAACAATTTAAATAATTTACCATGTACTGATTCTCTAAGGCAAATGAAATGGCAGTATGTGTAGCCTGTTGCACTTTCGACATCTACTTCTTTGTAAATAACTGTTAAGATTCCAGGACATAAACATATATTAGTACAAATATCTTTCATAAAATATGAAAGAATTTACATAAAACACACTATGAAATTACTTTTAAGTCTTACTAATCTTCCCATATCATCCCTGGCAGTTGATGTCTCTCCTACAAATGCTCCACTCCATGCTCTATAAAATCCTACATCCGACATATTATGAACCTCAAAGTTAGATGAGTCTATGGGATCCTCAATGGACCGTCAAAGAGGACTAAAACATAATTTTTTGAACGTCATCCAATGATGAGGCACACAAATATGTCCCAAAGATGATGATTTACCAGTGGGAGCTGATGGTGATGTACCAGTGGGAGTTGCTACAATAGGTGCACCACCATCATGCTGGGATGTATTAGGTGTAGCACCACCATGATGGGATGCATTGTCAAATGGCTGTGCAACATGATGGCTCTGCATGACCAAATGATCACTCAATGAATGTAATGCATAAATGCTCAAATTCCCTGCATCTACAACAATCTTAGGGTAAGGTAGTGGAGTTAGAGCAACAATAGGGGGAGGAGGACTAACTAGGGTGACTTGAAATGCCCTAGGTCTATCTTGTGGCATCTCTCTACCAACACCTTGGAAATCTCACATGTCAAAGTAATTGACATGTTTCCCTAGTGCAAACTCAACATATAATTTTTGGAGAAAATAATGAGGGACATAAAGATTGTTGTTGGGTGGTTTATCAAAAACCATCTACCAACATCTCCAAAAATTATCTAATATTTCTCTATGGGTGCACCATTTAATTGAAAATTTTGGTTTTCACATAATAACAAGCTGTCTAGTTCTCTGATCAATGAATAACTGGGCTAATTGGGCTTTCTCAATATCAAGAGCCTTTAGCTCATCATATGATAACCCATCAGCATAAAATTTTCTTTGTTCCTCTCACTACTATACAAATCTATTATGCTAAGTTCCCAAACTTTGAACATTTAAAATGATTGTTTCCAAAGTGTTTTTCATGTCTAATAGTTCATCGAGTGTCTCACATATTTGACATAATTTTCTTAATTGATCTAAATTTCTATGAATAGACTTGTGTATTGTTGGCACATTTTGATTTGGAAACAATGGTTATGGTGAAGGAGGATTTGGAGGGTTTTCATTTTCTACAGGTTTAGGGTTTTCATTTTGTGCAGGATTAGGGTTTTCATTTTGTGAGGGGTTAGGTTTTTCATTTTGATTCATTTTAAACTAGTTAATTGATAAAAAATTTCAAAATTAACAATGATTTTAATGTAATATAAAATCTATCAAATATACCCTATTTTTGACTAAAATTCAAAAAGAAAAACAAAATGAATATAAATTGAATATAAATTGAAAAAACCAAACATACCTTAGAAATTTGATAGATTTTTTAGCAATTTGACCTCTCCTAAACAACTATCTGAGTTGCTCTATTGAAACCCCGCACACAAACGCATAAAAAATGGCTCTCAAATTTTTTTGGTATTTTGTTTATAGCATAAGAAACAGATATTTGTTTCTTGATTTATAAAATTCTTAATAAAATGGTTAGGTCTAGGACCCAACCATATTTAATTGTGGGTGGTCTTTTTGAAATGTTTAATATAATATATAATATATATTATATTAATTTTAATATAATACATATATTATGAATAATATATATTATATTATATATATTTAATATACAATATATTATAATACATGTATTATATTAAAACTAATATACTATTTAATATATTATATTAAAATATATATTATATTATATAATATGACCTCTCAGGTTTTTTTTTTATTATAACACAAAAAATGGATATCCATTTTTTTTTGGGTATGTGCAGGATCATCATGGAAAAAATAAGCCCTTAAGTGGCAAAAAATTCAGAAAACCCAGAGTTAGGCAACTTGATGTAAAAATTTGAATAAGTTATGTATATTATTTCAAAAATATGTAAGAATAGAATGTGTAGAAATTGAAGGTAGTTTCTAAACTACTAGGTTTTTGAAAAATCTATTTGGTGAAAATTTGAAATTTCAATGTAGCGTAAAGTAAATTTCAGGGAAAAAATAAAAAGTAGGTGTCTGTCTGAGCATCTAACCACAATAAAATGATAATACTTTTATAAGATTTTAGATATAAGTAGAGAAATCATGTCCGATGTGATGCATATTTTTTTGTAATTTTTTTCCAAGAAAATAATTAATTATGAAGTTTTTATTACAAATTTTCAAAAATATAAAAACTCATATGTCTGACCACCTTAACTTGGTCAAAACTTCATGAAATTCATTTTTTTTTTAATCCTATAGTATGTGAAGAATAGAATGTGACACATGTGTTTCAAATTCAAAAAATGTGATACCATTTGAAAACTATAATTTTTTTTCAATCAGCTTATCAATAAGGACTTTTGTTGTAACTCAAATAGAAAATCAATAATAATTATTTATTAAATTCAAAGTAAATCATAATTTATATTGGTGGAAATCGGAGAATTTCTTTTAAAAACCCTTTTTGTTTAATCAATTTTGGGTAAAAAAAGTTTATCAGCCACATACCTTACACATACCCATCATATCGCCACTTTTTGGTCCATCATGATTCCACATATACCCTTTCATATTTTTTTTTTTAATAAAAAAGGGGTAAAATTTTTATTGAAACTCAGAAACCAGAATTACAGCAAAGCCAGGGGCAAAAGCCCGGAAAGAACATAAGACGCCAACAAGAGCCAGAACCAAATCATTCAGCACCCCTAGTATCTTCAGCAAGGACCCTCTCCAAATCCGAGCTAAGCTCAGGAGGGATTTGAGCCCAATCATCAATCTTCCAATCCTCAAGACGCTCTGAAGCCCATTTGGCCAAACAGTCAGCCGTCCTATTCCATTCCCGCAGAATATGGACAAAAGACACTCTCTCCATAAGAGATCCAATCTGCAAAATCCGTTGAACCAGAACCGCCAACTGCCAATTCACATCCAAACTCCTCCCTTGATTAAGTAAGTTAATTAGAACCTGAGAATCGGATTCACAAATAACCCTACGCCACCCCAGCTCGTAGGCCTTCCTCAAAGCATAAAGAATCGCCCAACCTTCCATAAAATTAATAGTCTGTGTTCCCATATGAATGGAAAATAGGAACACCACCGATCCCGAGGAATCCCGCCCAACCCCTCCAACACCAGCTGGGCCAGGATTTCCCCTAGATGAACCATCAGTATTAACCTTCAAGGTTCCCTCAGGGGGAAGCACCCAGGACCCCTGCCTCTGGACACGCTGCCTCACTCGACTGCCCTTCCGCCCACAAGTTGCCCCAGGGGAAAACCCCTGGATACCCAATCGAGCCACCACCTCAGCATCCTTCTTATCCAAGGGAAGCTCCACATCCCCTTTGGCATGGATAGTCTCCTGGATCATCCCAAGAATTCTGCCCCACACCTGCTGAACCTGCAACAATTCGCCATGAAAAATCCTCCTATTCCTTTCAAGCCAAATCTGCCACAACAAAAAGATTGGGCCAGCCAGCCACACCTCCTGCAAAAAGGAGGCCCTCGAGGGAGGCCTGCCCAAGCTAGTCCAGAATTCAACTAAAGAGGAAGCGTGAATGCACAAATTTCCCCAAACACTCCACCAGAAATGCCAGAGCTGCCGGGAGAAAGGACACTGGAAGAAAAGGTGTGAAGAATTTTCCTCACCTTTCCCACACATCACACACATAGACGGTCCCTGAAAGCCACACATTTGGATCTTGTCCCAAGTCAGGCACTTGTTCCAAGCCAAAATCCAGGCAAAGCAGTTACACTTCAGCCAAGAAAACTTGTTCCAAACCTTCTTCCACCACGGAACTTCCTCCCCCTCAAACCTTTGAGATAAAAGCCTCCGATATCCAGACGCTACCGTGTAGTGCCCCTTTGGATTAGGAGACCAAGCAAGAATGTCCTTGTCCCTTAAAGGATTACATTGTCTTCTCAAAAGAATACTCTGCAGAATCCTACAATCCTCCTCCATGCCCATAATCGGCCACTCCTCATGAGTTCTCCATCTAGAACTCACAAGCTGACCCTGGTAAGAAATCACCTTAAAATCACTTACCCTCGTCCAACCAACATCCTCGAAACTCCTACTCAAAGCCATCAGTTCAGGGAACTGAGATAGGATGGGAGGGTATCCATCCCAGGAATCAAACCAGAATTGCACCTCAGTCCCCCTCCTGCAAATCCAAAATAAACCATCCTTGATAAGCATTGCTCCCTTCTTGAGGGTAGCCCACACTGCTGAGCCCTTACCTAACAGAGGATAACGAGGAATATCATCTCTAGGAATACCCTGAAAGTACTTATAGGACAAAATCCTAGCCCAAATCCTATCCTTCTCAGTGCACCATCTCCAATAAAGCTTCGCTGCCAACGCTGTCCCTTCCAGAGAGGAATGTCTCAACCCCAAACCCCCAAGCTGCTTAGGACAACAAACTGTATCCCACTTAACCAAACTCCACTTGGAAGTCATCACACTACCAGCCCATAAAAATTTTCTTGCCAAAGAGTCCAACTCAGAAACAAATCCCATCGGAGCCACCTGAAGCATACATCGATAAATAGGGAGAGCCTGGACCACAGACTTCAGCAATTGAACCCGCCCAGCAAAGGACAACCACCGATTGGTCCAATGGGTAACCTTCAGTCAAAATTTATCCAAAGTAGGCTGCCATGACTCCCTTGATAATCTTCCCACCGAGATAGGAACCCCAAGGTAAGACATAGGAAGGGTCCCTATCTGAAAACGAAGAATTTGAGCAATCCGCCTCTGAATAGGATTCAGAGTATTAAAGAAATAAATGGAAGACTTATCTTCATTGATTGCTTGACCTGAAGCCTCAAGATACCTATCCAACACCTGACGAATATTAGTAGCCTCCCTCACAGTAGCCGCTCCCATCAAGGCAGTATCATCCACAAACTGCAAGTGGGATGAAGGAGGTAAATCACCACCCCACCGCCACCCCTGAATAAGCCCCAACTCCACCTGGCTCCTCAGAAGGCGCCCCAAGCCTTCCACAAGCAAGATGAAAAGGTAAGGGGAAAGAGGATCCCCTTGTCTTATCCCACGCGAAGCCTCAAACAACTCTGAGTGCATCCCATTAGTTAACACAGAGAAGGACACAGACGTGATGCAACTCATGACCCATTGGATCCAATCATCCCCGAAACCGAAAGTAGCAAGGATCCTCTGAAGAAAGGACCAACGGACTCTATCATACACCTTTGCCATGTCCAACTTGATAAACATATCCTTAACCCTAGAATTAGCCATAGAATGGATGGTCTCAGTAGCCAAAACAATACCATCCAAAATCTGCCTGCCTTCCACAAAACCACTTTTCTCCTCAGATATGAGTAACGGCAACCACTTTTTCAGCCTATTCACAATTAGCTTCGAGATAATCTTATACACCACATTGCACAAGGATATAGGCCGGAAGCGGCTCAACCTATCCGCTCCATCGCACTTCGAAATAAGAGCTAGGAAAGTGGAATTCAGAGCCTTAAGCATTTGCTTATTCCGCTGTGACTCCTTGACCACCTCCAATAAATCCAGCTTGATGATCTCCCAAAACTCTTGGAAGAATTCAACCGGGAAACCATCAGGGCCAGGAGCTTTTCCTTTCTTCATTTGAAACACCATCCCCTCTAATTCTTCAAGCGTGATCTCCCCCATAAGATCCTCTCTCATCTCCTGAGACACCAAATGGGGGATGCAAGAAAGGACCTGTGCCTCCCCCCCCAAGTTCCCCTGCACATCCTCTCTAAAAAGGCTAGAAAAATAACGAACAGCCTCATCAGAGATACTCTGAAAAGAATTCAAACTCTCTCCTCCATCTGAAATCAAAACAGGAATAGAGTTACCATGCCTTCGTGCCTTCACAAAGTTGAAGAAAAAGGCAGAATTTTTATCCCCCTCCTGAAGCCACTCAATCTGAGACTTTTGTTTCCAAAATATCTCCTCTCATAATTCCCATTCCTCCAAATATTTCAAAGCCCTAGATTCCTCTGCAACAGAGCCTCAGACACCCCTTTCTCCCTCAACAACCTCGTAATACCATCCAACTTAGCTTGTGCATCAGCCTTGGCCTTAAAAATATTCCCAAAACATTGCTTATTCCAGCGTTTAATCTTATATTTAACAAACTGAAGAAGCTTAGAAAAAACATACATAGCTGTACCAAAAGATGGTCTTCCCTCTTGCCACCACTGAGCAACATAATCATGGAGATCGGGATCCTGCAGCCACATAAGCTGGAATTTGAAAGAGGGCTTGTGGGTCTGCCCAACCGGGCTGATAGAAAGCTTAATGGGCCAATGGTCCGAACCCCTCCAGTCCAAAATCTCTGAGCAAGTAACCCACCTATCCCCCACCCAAAAGCAGGAAACCATAAACCGATCCAGCTGCTCTGCAATGCCATGTTCACTAGAGCATCGATTATTCCAGGTAAAGTGCCCGTTACCTGGCTTGATATCCACCAGATTCAAAATAGAAATATTATCCTAAAAGAGGAGAGCATAAGCCTCCAATCTCATGGTACCCCCCCGCTTCTCAGTGATCTCAGTGATAGCATTGAAATCACCCCCAATAATCCATGGCAGGTAAGGGTTCATACTTCTCACATACTGAATATTTGACCACAAAATCTGCTTGCCCTGCAAGTCCACAGGTGCATAAATGTTGGAGAGAAGAACCACTTCCCCAGATTCATAACAAGAGGCCACCATAGAGATAGAGGATTTGAAAGAAAACCACCATAGGGGGCAAATCTTCTGAGGGTTCCATAAGCAAGCAACCCCACCAGAGGCACCCAGAGCACCAATGCATTGGCAATCACCATTCCTCCACAACTTGGGCATAATGCCCATCATACCATCCACAAAAAGCTTTGTCTCCTGTAAAAAGAGAATATCAGGATACTGACATCTAACTAAATTCCGAACAGCTTTTTGTCGAGGGCCACTGTTCAAGCCCCTAACATTCCAGGATAGGACAATCATTTCAAAGGGCTTGTGAAGTGAGAGTCCAGAGTCTTAACTGACCCTGATTCCACCAAATTTTCCCCAATCATCTTAATATTCTCCAAGTCCTTCTTCCTGCCCAACTTGGAACCTTTCTCCACCCCTCCTTTCTTGAAATCCTTTTGGAGGATGCCTAATTGAGGAGAAGCCTTATTGCTTTTTCCCCCCACCGAACCAGCTTTCTGATCATGGAAAGACCCAGCCCCTCTGTCTTTCACCACCACACTACCTGGTTCACTTTGAGCCTCCAACTTTAAGTCTGATTCCATCTGCAAGGTTCCCACCACCTGAGGGGCAGAGGAGATCCCAGGGCTGATCCCCTCTTGACCAAAGCCTCCCTCCCCCAGCTCAGCACCCTGAACGGCCGAATCCACTCCCACCTGATGGTTATCCATTGCCAGCTCCACCAACTGCCCTTGCTGTTCACCATCCAACCTGCCTTGATCCAAATCAACCAACCCAGGATTCACTTCTTGCTGGCTAAGACCCTCCAACACCTCAAATCTGTTTAAAGAATCCTCATCCTGTCTCTCATTCAGGGGCCTTTTAAGCCCCTTATTTCTATTCCGAGATCTGACAGGAAGAAAGCCATCCTCCCCAGGACCACCACCCTGAACAGGACCTTTACCCTTATCCAACCCAGAAGGATTCTTAGGTGGCAGAGAGGAATTAGTCTCCAAAGGCTTGGCCCTTGGGCATCTACGCAGTAAATGTCCATACTCATGACATAACCGACATCTAAAAGGTAAGGTCTCATAATCAAGCTGTTGAACCCATGAGTAAGAACCTGCGCACACTTCTAAAGAATCTGGCAAAGGTTTACTTAAATCAATTTCCACACAAAATCGGGCAAAAGTCATTACCTTTTTGAACTGTGTCTACTGCGAGGAACCAACAGGTTTACCAAGCATTGAGGCTAGTAAGTGCAGAACATCCTCCCACCAGCACTCAACCGGTAACCTCGGCAATCTAACCCAGACCGGAACTCGACTAGGGATCTCCTCAGCTGGATTGAAGCCTGCATGCCACGGCTTGATAAACAAGCCCACCTGGTTGTAAAAATACATGCCTCCTTAGAAAACCTTGATCCTATCCGCCATGCAGTCAAACGTGACCATGAAATAGTTATTAGCAAGGAGCCGAATCTCCATCTCCCCTATTGGCATCCAAGTCCTTCGAGCCCAGCTCTCCAAAAATTGCAGAGAAATTTTCAAACCCAAAAATTTGCAATACAACGAATGTCTTGAGTAGTACTCAATATCATCCGCGAGCATCTCCATCGAGATCACAACATTCGGCCTCTCTTTGCACATTTCAAGGCAACCGTTAATCTTTGGAACACGAAACCCTCCTGACGATCCCACCTCATTTTTTTCCGCATTCTGAGAAAATAAAATATTATCATGAAGACGAGACCCTGAAGGCAAGGGTTTCGAGCCAAGAGCAGATCGAAAATCCAGCTTAGGTTCTTCCCCCGAAGGCCCCCCCGCCTCCATTGAGAAAAAAGGCCCCTGACGGAGAACCAAGTCCTCAATGACCACCAAAGCAATAGCTCCCCCACGAGGGAAAGCCCCACACGCACTCCCCAAGGAGGGGTCCCCACAAAAACCTCTCACACCACCCCACACAAGCCCCGAACCCAGATCCCACCACTCCACTACACCCCACATATACCCTTTCATATTATTTTAATATATAGTCAACATTTTTTTTCAAATGTGTAATATGAAAATATAATATATAATATATATTATACTATTATATAATATACATTATATTATGTATAATATATATTATATTATAATATAATATATAGCATATGAATTATAATATAATATAATATATTATTTATAATATATTTATATTATATTATAATATAATTTATAATATATTTATATTATATTATAATATAATTTATAATATTTTACAATAATATTATATAATAAATTTAATATATTTAATATTATAATATATTAAATATATTATGATATAATATTAAATTAATAAATATTAGTATAATGGTTTTTGATTTATTGCGTACATGATAAATATATTAAAAAAATATTATAATATATAAAATAAAACAATTGGTCAGGGTCAGACCCGACACAATTATAAAGACTGGCTTAAACAAAATGGATATCTGTTGCTAACAGATATCTGTTTAGGTTTGGTATTACCAAACCAAAATGGATATTGTACTTTGGCCTGCAAAAAGTTGAAGGCATGAATTTCACATTTTTGGATGTGTTAAAAATGATTTTTTTTCACATTGCCACTTTTTGGACCTCCATGATCTTGCATAGACCCAAAAGGAAGAATAGTTATTAAAAGGAAACCTTTTTCCGAAAGGGTGTGATGGTTTGGAAACCACCCCTTAAAAGGATATATAAATCATTCATGTGAGACATCAAAGAAAAGCATTCAAGGATGGAGAAAATTCAAGAAGAGAAGGGGGAAAGGAAAGAGGAACTAAAAGGGAACTATAACATAGATTTTTTGGAACCTAAATACTAGCTCTTGCACTTCTAGGGTTTTTCACCTAAAAGGAGAGAGATTTAGGTCCAAAAATGCTTATGTAACATCAAATTAGAATGTGTGCAATGTGATATGATGTAAATGAAGTTAACTAAGTACAATTGACTGATTAAAATGAACTAGAATGAAAGAAAA
>VDFB02271358.1:82462957-82546731 GCA_007258455.2 Sequoia sempervirens | reverse complement strand
TACAAGCCATTTAATAAGAGACATCCCTCCTCTATCCTTTAATACCATTTCTAGCATGTGGGTCTCTCTTTGTTGATCATCTAGACTACGATATAGTTCAATAATGGAGTAGGTTCAATACTATGCAATATTGATTGTTAGGTTTCTATTCAAGCTTTTATCTTCCTCTAGACTTATGTTTGTTATGAATAAATGTAGTGCTTATAATATTTTCCAACTTTCCCAAAAAAATTCTAGGATTAATTATATTTACAAGAATATTCTCATTGGAAATATTCTAAGATTAATATTTTTTATCACATTTCTTATGGAAAACAATTAAAACTGATGTTTCTTCTCATCTTTTCGATGGCTCTCTCTCGCGTCTGCTGCTATAGCCATTAAAACTATTGTTTTTTCCCATCTTTTTTATGGTTCTGAGTTGGATCTCTCATCTGCTGCTATAGCCGCGGCGTTGCACTTGGGATGCAGCTTCTTTTGGTGGGAAAGCTTACAATGGGTGTGGCGGGAAGTGGCCATTGTATTGGCTTTTTAACGATGAGGATATGTAGAAAATATTATGCCCTAGTTTATGTTTTCTTCAACCCGTGGGTCATCTGCAAGCAAACAGGTAATATTATTAAAAACCCAGATCTTTATGCAAAACAAATTCGTTCTAAAACAAATTGTTGTAAATTAATAGTCTATTTTCATTGTTTATCTCAATAGATTGATACAATTAGTGTTCTCAAACTAATTTCCCACCTACTAATGACAACTATTAAGTCATTCCTAATTATTTCATTATATGGTGGTGTGACTGTGAATACACAAGAAATTTAGTTATGAGAATGGTGAATTTAAATAAGAACCTTCAAATTTTTCACATTTGTTTTCAAGTCTATTTTTGATATCATAGTAGACAAGATGAAAAAGATCTGAAATTTTACATACAACACAGGTGAATGCATAGGTGAATGTAAAGATAGAGATACCAGGAATTCAAAAGGTTATGGGTTTTGCATCTACCAGGTGAGCCTTTATGCTGATATTTTTGTAAGTTCTTAACAAATTTTATTTGAAATGGCATTTTCAGTACTCTGACACAAGCATCATTATTTCTTGTCATATTCAAGATGCTAATTACTTTTATCAAAAATATTAGGATCCAGCTGTGACAGACATTGCATGTGCTTCCCTAAATTGGGAGATAAAACTTTGATTGTTCGCCGTGCTACAGCCAGGTATAGATATGCATGAGGCTATAATACAATTGAATCTATATTATTTGTTTTTAATCTGTACTTCTGACAATCTAATTGATTCCATCTTATTTCCTTCTCATAGCAGTGGTCAACCAAAACCAGACCAAGAGAATGTCTTAGCTCAGGCTCAACAACACATAGCTTTACAGGTAAGACTGGGGAATCATCTTTATAGTGAGAAAATAGATTTGGATTCCTTTTCTATTGTGATTCTATGTCTCTTATTCATGTATGGTAAGCAAAGCATTCTTTTGGTATATCTGTAGAAGCTTGTATGTATCTATAAATGATGACTTGTGGCTATCAAGGTGGGATAGAGTCTTAAAAGGGCATTAGGTCTCCAAGGTATTTTCCAGCACAGAATCAAAGTGTCTAGAAACTATTTTGTGAAAGCTATCTAAGGTGACTCAAAGGTTAGAATTAGTCTTAAAGATAGGGTTACTATTGTTGATGTTTGAGCAAGGTGGTTCCTATGTTCTCATAACAGTATAGTAAACTACCCCGCAATCTATGCACATTCCACTTCATATCAATTTTAAAGGACTATCCCTTCACACATAGTCCATTAATGACTGTCATAAACTTACTCATTTATATCTAATCTTTTGCATTTATGACTAACTTTTGAAGCCTAAAAGTTTCCCTTGCATTTAGTTGACTGTCCTTTCAACCACATCTTGTCAAATAGCTCTTCAATAGGAAGTTGTTCTATTAGCATTAGGTCCTATTAGCATTTTTGAAGAATAGGGACATTACTTTGACTCATACTGAAGCCAAAAT
The DNA here is from genome assembly GCA_007258455.2 of Sequoia sempervirens. NCBI lineage: Eukaryota > Viridiplantae > Streptophyta > Pinopsida > Cupressales > Cupressaceae > Sequoia > Sequoia sempervirens. Next base: position 82,544,707 of record VDFB02271358.1, on the reverse strand, counting down.
CAGTAACTTTTTTGGCATGAAAGGTGACTGTGAACTTTGATATGCTGCCTCTTAACAGATTCATGGTGAGTGTTCATTTCTAGGAACACATACTCTAACAAATGACCCAACTCATGAGAATATTGATGTATGCTATCTGAATCTTTGCTTATAGACTATTGTAATCTTCAAAAATTCATATGCCCTGCTTGTAAGGTGATACACTTTTAGGGTCTTCATGTTGCTTGAGGTGAACCATTATTGCTTTGCTTGAAGTCTGCCCCTGAACCCTTTCCTTTGTTAGTTGGCAATGCCCATCCTTCCTTGCCATTCTTGGACTATACTTTTGCATTAGAATGATATTTTTGACTGTTTCTTTCCACATGCATTCATCTTGACTGTCCAAACTTTACAATCTCTTATCACTATTATTGAATCTTTTGCAATGTGACTGTCATCCTCTATCTCTTGATCACTAGCCTCATTATGCTTGATTGCCTGTGTGTAGAGTCTCCCCAGATTTGTCTTCATTGCATAGTGAACTGTTATTCTTGCTTATACCATCTATAAATATGCCTCCTATGCTTTCAACCTCTTATATGTTGTCTCTTTCAATAGGTTGTCTTCCTTAATGACTGTTAAGACTGTCACTTGTTTGATGATTTCTTTTGTATGTATCTATAAATGATGACTTGTGGCTATCAAGGTGGGATAGAGTCTTAAAAGGGCATTAGGTCTCCAAGGTGTTTTCCATCACAGAATCAAAGTGTCTAGAAACTATTTTGTGAAAGCTATCTAAGGTGACTCAAAGGTTAGAAGTAGTCTTAAAGGTAGGGTTACTATTGTTGATGTTTGAGCAAGGTGGTTCCTATGTTCTCATAACAGTATAGTAAACTACCCCTCAATCTATGCACATTCCACTTCATATCAATTTTAAAGGACTGTCCCTTCACACACAGTCCATTAATGACTGTCATAAACTTACTCATTTATAACTAATCTTTTGCATTTATGACTAATTTGTGAAGCCTAAAAGTTTCCCTTGCATTTAGTTGACTGTCCTTTCAACCACATTCTGTCAAATAGCTCTTCAATAGGAAGTTGTTCCAAAACATTCAGAGAAAGTACAATTCAATTACTTACATATGCACTTGCATTAGGTCCTATTAGCATTTTTGAAGAACAGGGACATTACTTTTCCTCGTACTGAAGCCAAAATCAGTAACTTTTTTGGCATGAAAGGTGACTGTGAACTTTGATATGCTGCCTCTTAACAGATTCATGGTGAGTGTTCATTTCTAGGAACACATACTCTAACAAATGACCCAACTCATGAGAATATTGATGTATGCTATCTGAATCTTTGCTTATAGACTATTGTAATCTTCAAAAATTCATATGCCCTGCTTGTAAGGTGATACACTTTTAGGGTCTTCATGTTGCTTGAGGTGAACCATTATTGCTTTGCTTGAAGTCTGCCCCTGAACCCTTTCCTTCGTTAGTTGGCAATGCCCATCCTTCCTTGCCATTCTTGGACTATACTTTTGCATTAGAATGATATTTTTGACTGTTTCTTTCCACATGCATTCATCTTGACTGTCCAAACTTTACAATCTCTTATCACTATTATTGAATCTTTTGCAATGTGACTGTCATCCTCTATCTCTTGATCACTAGCCTCATTATGCTTGATTGCCTGTGTGTAGAGTCTCCCCAGATTTGTCTTCATTGCATAGTGAACTGTTATTCTTGCTTATACCATCTATAAATATGCCTCCTATGCTTTCAACCTCTTATATGTTGTCTCTTTCAATAGGTTGTCTTCCTTAATGACTGTTAAGACTGTCACTTGTTTGATGATTTCTTTTGTATGTATCTATAAATGATGACTTGTGGCTATCAAGGTGGGATAGAGTCTTAAAAGGGCATTAGGTCTCCAAGGTGTTTTCCATCACAGAATCAAAGTGTCTAGAAACTATTTTGTGAAAGCTATCTAAGGTGACTCAAAGGTTAGAAGTAGTCTTAAAGGTAGGGTTACTATTGTTGATGTTTGAGCAAGGTGGTTCCTATGTTCTCATAACAGTATAGTAAACTACCCCTCAATCTATGCACATTCCACTTCATATCAATTTTAAAGGACTGTCCCTTCACACACAGTCCATTAATGACTGTCATAAACTTACTCATTTATAACTAATCTTTTGCATTTATGACTAATTTGTGAAGCCTAAAAATTTCCCTTGCATTTAGTTGACTGTCCTTTCAACCACATTCTGTCAAATAGCTCTTCAATAGGAAGTTGTTCCAAAACATTCAGAGAAAGTACAATTCAATTACTTACATATGCACTTGCATTAGGTCCTATTAGCATTTTTGAAGAACAGGGACATTACTTTCCTCGTACTGAAGCCAAAATCAGTAACTTTTTTGGCATGAAAGGTGACTGTGAACTTTGATATGCTGCCTCTTAACAGATTCATGGTGAGTGTTCATTTCTAGGAACACATACTCTAACAAATGACCCAACTCATGAGAATATTGATGTATGCTATCTGAATCTTTGCTTATAGACTATTGTAATCTTCAAAAATTCATATGCCCTACTTGTAAGGTGATACGCTTTTAGGGTCTTCATGTTGCTTGAGGTGAACCATTATTGCTTTGCTTGAAGTCTCCCCTGAACCCTTTCCTTCGTTAGTTGGCAATGCCCATCCTTCCTTGCCATTCTTGGACTATACTTTTGCATTAGAATGATATTTTTGACTATTTCCTTCCACATGCATTCATCTTGACTGTCCAAACTTTACAATCTCTTATCACTATTATTGAATCTTTTGCAAAGTGACTGTCATCCTCTATCTCTTGATCACTAGCCTCATTATGCTTGATTGCCTATGTGTAGAGTCTCCCCAGATTTGTCTTCATTGCATAGTGAACTATTATTCTTGCTTATACCATCTATAAATATGCCTCCTATGCTTTCAACCTCTTATATGTTGTCTCTTTCAATAGGTTGTCTTCCTTAATGACTGTTAAGACTGTCACTTGTTTGATGATTTCTTTTGTATGTATCTATAAATGATGACTTGTGGCTATCAAGGTGGGATAGAGTCTTAAAAGGGCATTAGGTCTCCAAGGTGTTTTCCATCACAGAATCAAAGTGTCTAGAAACTATTTTGTGAAAGCTATCTAAGGTGACTCAAAGGTTAGAAGTAGTCTTAAAGGTAGGGTTACTATTGTTGATGTTTGAGCAAGGTGGTTCCTATGTTCTCATAACAGTATAGTAAAATACCCCTCAATCTATGCACATTCCACTTCATATCAATTTTAAAGGACTGTCCCTTCACACACAGTCCATTAATGAATGTCATAAACTTACTCATTTATAACTAATCTTTTGCATTTATGACTAATTTGTGAAGCCTAAAAATTTCCCTTGCATTTAGTTGACTGTCCTTTCAACCACATTTTGTCAAATAGCTCTTCAATAGGAAGTTGTTCCAAAACATTCAGAGAAAGTAAAATTCAATTACTTACAGATGCACTTGCATTAGGTCCTATTAGCATTTTTGAAGAACAGGGACATTACTTTTCCTCGTACTGAAGCCAAAATCAGTAACTTTTTTGGCATGAAAGGTGACTGTGAACTTTGATATGCTACCTCTTAACAGATTCATGGTGAGTGTTCATTTCTAGGAACACATACTCTAACAAATGACCCAACACATGAGAATATTGATGTATGCTATCTGAATCTTTGCTTATAGACTATTGTAATCTTCAAAAATTCATATGCCCTGCTTGTAAGGTGATACGCTTTTAGGGTCTTCATGTTGCTTGAGGTGAACCATTATTGCTTTGCTTGAAGTCTGCCCCTAAACCCTTTCCTTCGTTAGTTGGCAATGCCCATCCTTCCTTGCCACTCTTGGACTATACTTTTGCATTAGAATGATATTTTTGACTATTTCTTTCCACATGCATTCATCTTGACTATCCAAACTTTACAATCTCTTATCACTATTATTGAATCTTTTGCAATGTGACTGTCATCCTCTATCTCTTGATCACTAGCCTCATTATGCTTGATTTCCTGTGTTTAGAGTCTCCCCAGATTTGTCTTCATTGCATAGTGAACTGTTATTCTTGCTTATACCATCTATAAATCTACCTCCTGTGCTTTCAACCTCTAATATGTTGTCTCTTTCAATATGTTGTCTTGCTTAATGACTATTAAGACTGTCACTTGTTTGATGATTTCTTTTGTATGTATCTATAAATGGTGACTTGTGGCTATCAAGGTGGGATAGAGTCTTAAAAGGGCATTAGGTCTCCAAGGTGTTTTCCATCACAGAATCAAAGTGTCTAGAAACTATTTTGTGAAAGCTATCTAAGATGACTCAAAGGTTAGAAGTAGTCTTAAAGGTAGGGTTACTATTGTTGATGTTTGAGCAAGGTGGTTCAGGCTATGTTCTCAAAATAGTATAGTAAACTACCCCTCAATCTATGCACATTCCAATTCATATCAATTTTAAAGGACTGTCCCTTCACACACAGTCCATTAATGACTATCATAAACTTACTCATTTATAACTAATCTTTTGCATTTATAACTAATTTGTGAAGCCTACGAGTTTCCCTTGCATTTAGTTGACTGTCCTTTCAACCACATTCTATCAAATAGCTCTTCAATAGGAAGTTGTTCTAAAACATTCAGAGAAAGTACAATTCAATTACTTACATATTCACTTGCATTAGGTCCTATTAGCATTTTTGAAGAGCAGGGACATTACTTTTCCTCACATTGAAGCCAAAATCAGTAACCTTTTGGCATGAATTAAGGTGACTATGAACTTTGATATGTTGCCTCTTAACAGATTCATGGTGAGTGTTCATTTCTAAGAACACATACTCTAACAAATGACCCAACTCATGAGATTATTGACGTATGCTATTTGAATCTTTTCTTATAGACTATTGTAATCTTAAAAAATTCATATGCCCTGCTTGTAAGGTGATATTCTTTTAGGGTCTTCATGTTCCTTGGGTTCAACCATTATTACTTCCCTTGAAGTCTGCTCCTGAACCCTTTCCTTCGTTAGTTGGAAATTCCCATCCTTTCTTGCCATTATTGGACTATACTTTTGCATTAGAATGATATTTCTGAGTGTTTCTTTCCACATGTATTCATCTTGACTGTCCAAACTTTACAATCTCTTATCACTATTATTGAATATTTTCCAATGTGACTATCATCCTCTATCTCTTGATCACTAGCCTCATCATGCTTGATTTCCTGTGTGTAGAGTCTCCCTAGATTTTTCTTCATTGCATAGTAAACTGTTATTCTTGCTTATACCATCTATAAATCTGTCTCCTATGCTTTCAACCTCTTATATGTTGTCTCTTTCAATAGGTTGTCTTCCTTAATGACTGTTAAGACTGTCACTAGTTTGATGATTTATTTTGTATGCATCTATAAATGATTACTTGTGGCTATCAAGGTGGGATAAAGTCTTAAAAGGGCATTAGGTCTCTAAGGTGTTTTCCATAGCAGAATCAAAGTTTCTAGAAACTATTTTGTGAAAGCTATCTAAGGTGACTCAAAGGTTAGAAGTAGTATTAAAGGTAGGGTTACTATTGTTGATGTTTAAGCAAGGTGGTTCCTATGTTCTCATAACAGTATAGTAAACTACCCCTCAATCTATGCACATTCCACTTCATACCAATTTTAAAGGACTGTCCCTTCACACACAGTCCATTAATGACTATCATAAACTTACTCATTTATAACTAATCTCTTGCATTTATGACTAATTTTTGAAGCATAAAAGTTTCCCTTGCATTTAGTTGACTGTCCTTTCAACCACATTTTGTCAAATAGCTCTTCAATAGGAAGTTGTTCCAAAACATTCAGAGAAAGTACAATTCAATTACTTACATATGCACTTGCATTAGGTCCTATTAGCATTTTTGAAGAATAGGGACATTACTTTTCCTCATACTGAAGCCAAAATTGGTAACTTTTTGGCATGAATTAAGTGACTATGAACTTTGATATGCTGCCTCTTAACAGATTCAAGGTGAGTGTTCATTTATAGGAACACATACTCTAACAAATGACCCAAATCATGAGAATATTGATGCATGCTATCTAAATCTTTGCTTATAGACTATTGTAATCTTCAAAAATTCATATGCCCTGCTTGTAAGGTGATACACTTTTAGGGTCTTCATGTTGCTTGAGGTGAACCATTATTGCTTTGCTTGAAGTCTACCCTTGAACCCTTTCCTTCATTAGTTGGCAATGCCCATCCTTCCTTGCCATTCTTTGACTATACTTTTGCATTAGAATGATAGTTTTTACTATTTCTTTCCACATGCATTCATCTTGACTGTCCAAAATTTATAATCTCTTATCACTATTATTGAATCTTTTGCAATGTGACTGTCATCCTCTATCTCTTGATCACTAGCCTCATTATGCTTGATTGCCTATGTGTAGAGTCTCCCCAGATTTGTATTCATTGCATAGTGAACTATTATTCTTGCTTATACCATCTATAAATATGCCTCCTATGCTTTCAACCTATTATATGTTGTCTATTTCAATAGGTTGTCTTCCTTAATGACTGTTAAGACTATCATTTGTTTGATGATTTCTTTTGTATGTATCTATAAATGATGACTTGTGGCTATCAAGGTGGGATAGATTCTTAAAAGGGCATTACGTCTCCAAGGTGTTTTCCATCACAGAATTGAAGTGTCTAGAAACTATTTTGTGAAAGCTATCTAAGGTGACTCAAAGGTTAGAAGTAGGCTTAAAGGTAGGGTTACTATTGTTGATGTTTGAGCAAGGTGGTTCCTATGTTCTCATAACAGTATAGTAAACTACCCCTCAATCTATGCAGATTCCACTTCATATCAATTTTAAAGGACCGTCCCTTCACACACAGTCCATTAATGACTATCATAAACTTACTCATTTATAACCAATCTTTTGCATTTATGACTAATTTGTGAAGCCTAAAAGTTTCCCTTGCATTTAGTTGACTGTCCTTTCAACCACATTCTGTCAAATAGCTCTTCAATAGGAAGTTGTTCCAAAATAGTCAAAGAAAGTACAATTCAATTAGGTCCTATTAGCATCTTTGAAGAACAAGGACATTACTTTTCCTCTTGCTGAAGCCAAAATCAGTAACTTTTGTGGCATGATTTAAGGTGACTGTGAACTTTGATATGCTGCCTCTTAACAAATTCACAGTGAGTGTTCATTTCTAGGAACACATACTCTAACAAATGACCCAACTCATGAGAATATTGATGTATGCTATCTGAATCTTTGCTTATAGACTATTGTAATCTTCAAAAATTCATATGCCCTGCTTGTAAGGTGATATGCTTTTAGGGTCTTCATGTTACTTGAGCTGAACCATTATTGCTTTGCTTGAAGTCTACCCCTAAACCCTTTCCTTCTTTAGTTGGAAATGCCCATCTGTTTGTCAGCTCCTCTCAACCTAATGAATAATTTTTTACATAATCTAAAGGACACAAAATTCAATTCAAAGAACCTTTGCCAATGTCATTTTTTCAAAGAGATTAGGAAATAGGACATAACAATCATGCTTTAATGTTTAAGAAACATCATATACAACATTGACCTATAGCTTTTACCGATATGCTTCAAATGAAGCCATGCTCTACAATGACCACAGGAAAACACACTTAAAAATAATGGCAATCATATACTGGCTATATCCATAAATAACTGAATTCAATTTTTTTTTACTAGTTAAAGTCAGAAATTTGTGATAAGCAATAGATTTGGATTTATCCTCTCAATCAAAATGTATGAAAGCATATTCACATTTGCTACCAAAAACAAACTCTTTAAGTGTAAGGGTATGTGCAGGATCATGGTGCGCCAAAAAGTGGCAATATTATGGGTATTTGTAGGGTATGTGGCTGACGAATTTTTTTTCACCCAAAATTAATGAAACAAAAGGGTTTTTAGAGGAGATTCTCAGATTTCCAAAAATATAAATTACATTTAATTTGAATTTAATAAATAATTATTATTCATTTTCTATTAGAATTATGACTAAAGTCCGATCGATAGGTGATTGAAAAACATCTATAACTTTCAAATGGTATTATATTTTTGAATCAAAACATGCGTCACATTCTATTCTTCACATATATAGGATTAAAGAAAAATTAAATTTCATGAAGTTTGACCAAGTTAAGATTAGGACAAGCGAGTTTTATATTTTCTAAAAGTTGTAATAAAAATTCATAATTAATTATTTACTTGAAAAATTTACAAAAAATATACATCACATCCAGACATGGAGTCCTCTACTTATATATAAAATCTTACAAAAAATATTATCATTTTATTATGGTTAGGGTGGTCAGACACACCTACTTCTTATTTTTTCCCTGAAATTTAAGTACTACTGCATTGAAATTTCAAATTTTCACCAAATAGATTTTATTTATTTTTAAATAAACCTAGTATTTTAGAAACTACGTTCAATTTTCTACAAATTATATTCTTACATATTTTTGAAATAATATAGATAACTTATTCAAATATTTACGTCAAGTTTCCTAACACTGATTTTTCAGAATTTTTTGCCACTTAAGGGCCTATTTTTTGCACGATGATCCTGCACATACCCGTAAATAAAAATTCTTAGAATGAACATTGAAAATACACCCCATGAATCAAATATTGAATTTCAGTGGTTGAAAATTATGCCATGTTTCATGCAAGCATAAAAAAAACATGAATTGAAAAATGGTGATGGAAAAAATTTACTACCTTGAGAAGTTACGATGAAGCTTTTCCAATGCCAAATTTTCCAACTTCAGAGATGAATCCATGATATTGCTAATGTACCTGATAATTCCATTTGACTCTATGTATGCTCCATTTGTAAGTCTACTTGCATTCTTTGGAGGCAGTCCTCAAGTTTTTGCACTTTTGTGTCAAAGAACGTGTTTTTTTTGCTATTCTTCTTTAATCTGAACCATGGCTTGCTCTAGTGCTACTTTCTTTTCTTCAAAAGATTCTTTGATTGCAATTGTTTGTATGTTTTTTAATTTCTCTTTGAACCAAGGCTAAGGCATAATCTTTTTGTGTAATTATTCCTTCAATATCTATTCTCTTCCCTTCCTCCTCCATAATATTGCTCACGACATTTCCCCTATCTTGGATAGCATCCTCAAGCATCAATTTCTCTTTGCTTGTTTCTTCCAAAACTCTTAAGGCTACATCTGTACAGTGTTTGTTTTCTTCAATAGCTTCCTCCAACAAACTAATTTTCCTTTTCAGTTCATCTTGTTCTCTCTTAGCTAAATCTAAATCCTTTTTTCACATTAGAAGCATTTCAATATAAAATGTATTTCCTTTTAGATCTTTACATTCTTCCAACACATTCTGAAACAAACCATGTAGTTCTTTATATTCATTTCCCTTCTAGTCAAGCACATTCTCCATTGTTGCTATCTTCTACCTCTGAATTTCCTTTTCCATTAAGACTAAACTCATATCCCTATCTTTATCATGGATCATCTTGTTAAGTGAATGCTTCTGCTTTCTAATCTCTACACATTCCTTCAATGCCATATCTAAGGTAATTGATATCTCCTTGATAACCTCTTCAAAAAAAATTATTAGTATGTATATTTCGTTCTTGTTTTTCTCTTCTATTTCTTCCCTATCATTTTCCAACACTACTATTTGACTCAGTAAGTAGGATTCTCTTGATGACTTATCTAGCTCTTTACTATCAAATAATGCTTTGAATTCCCTTTCTTTCCCTGTATGCAGCTCTGTCATTCTTCTATCCTTAGTTTGCAATTCATCTTATAAATTAGAAACCATTCCAAAGTTCTTGTTTTCAAACCTTCTTGAGAGGATCAATTTTTCATTCTATTTCATAACTTCATCCAATTTTCTAGTCGTGTCATTCAACACTTTTCTTAAAACATGCATCTCACTATCATTGCCTTTCTCCCTCAAAATGTCCTACTTAAGCCAATAAATCTCTTCTATTTTTTCAGCCAGAACATGATCCTTATCCCTTCTTGTTGCTGCTACAACCCTTAAATAATGGGATATTAATTGCTCTTTTGACATTCTTTTCAATGGTGATTCCAAAATGATATATGATCTATCTTTTGAGATACTATTTGATAAATAAGGCTCTATATTCAAACAACCTTCACAAACTTTTGTCATCTCATAAATTTTCATATTTCCATTCATGTTTCCATTGTTAGCTATTTGTGACAAAGAAGGTATACTACAATGGCTCGTTTTGGTAATATATACCTTAGAAGTTCCAATTTGCAATCTCATAATACACATATGGAAAACTTCTAAATGTTTATTTCAAGATTTCTTTTTCTTTTACTGTATATCTAAATGATAATCTTCATTTATGTAGCGATTAATACTATGATTTATCTAGGTCCTGGTTTCATTATTTCCTATGGTATTTTTATTATCTGAGCCATTTTGTTAAAGACTAGATCTCTAGAAATAGTGGCCTACACTGGACAACCTACTCATCATGTATTTCACAAGCAATAGCCCTCATATAAATATTATTTACTTCTTATCATCTCAAGAAAAAATATAAGACAAGTCAGGACTCAAAATAACTGAATGTAAGTAAGCTAGAAGCCTAGCACCATACCTAGTGTTCTCATCATGAACAAAACAGATCAAGTAACCATCATCTTCTGCAAGGTCTAACCTAGAATCCCTAGGTACAAATATTGCCTCAAAACCAAATCTTCCAAGTCCAAAGTCAAAAACCCCTAGCACATTGCCTCCAACTTCAATCTATGAATTCCCAACCTTAGGTTTTGCTTGAAGATCAAACTTTACGAGTCCCTTGACCTTAGCTATTGAATCTAGTGTAGTACCATACACATAACGTTTCTTTCTGCACCCATGTTAATCATAAAGCAAAATTAGATATTTCCCAATCAACATGGTATCCTTGGTTATATGATCCACAAGCATTGTTTATGAGGGAGAGAATGGAGGAAAAAACATAGCTGTAGTGTTCTGAGAAAGAGTGTATGTATTATCTCTTAGAATTTTCTTACCTGTCAATATACTTTTCATTAATCCTTGGAAAATCTACTGCATACTCTGACAATTTTTTATTTTTTTTCTTTGATGGGTCCACCAACCAATTCTAGGTCCAAGTCAACCAATCGACAAGGGTAAAGGACAACTTCATCACCCTCCTCCCATGCATTTGCTAATATTTGGTACACAATACCCAAAGCAAAGACATATAAGACTCCTAAGAGCTATCTCAAGTTGGCCTCAGAATGATCGACCAGCCTATGTAGAATAAAACTAACATCAAATGATTCTCCTCAATTGTGAACAAATCACCATGCAAATATCAATAGGAACTTATCCATTTTTTGTTCTAAGGGAGAAAATGTAAGTATATAAAATATAATATTAAAAAATGCAAGAAAAGATGCATCTAGAAGGAAGCCAAAGACAACATGAACTATGAGTTATTGACACAAGGAAAGACTAAAATATGAAGCTTGTTTCTCAGCATGACCATTATGAAATATGTAGCAGTTTGGTAGCTCAAACCATCTCATATGAATATCATTTCTAGCATATCAGGGTAGTATACCAAAATGAGCCATTGTTTCCATTCATTCATATAAGGCTCTCCATTCATGTTTCCATTGTTAGCTATTTGTGACAGAGAAGGTATGAATGAAATCCCATTTGAATTATCATTGCATGGTGTCATGAAGTAACTACAAGAGGAATATGGCCTTGTTCTCTATTTTGGAGTCTTGAGTGTTTGAACCAAGAGCCATGATGTGTATTTAAGGGAAATAGTGAAAGAATTTGATCTTCGTTGATATTGAGAGAAATATAGTTGAATTAAGTGTGTCAAAGGAAGGCAAGTTGAAGGTTTTGTGAGATGTGTTTTGAATCCTCCTAACTCTGCATCACTGATGAAACCCAAAATTTTGATGTCCTCGATGTAACATTGGATGGTGTTTTTGATGGAATGGGTGTTCCCTTATGGGGGACTTTAGCTCTTTTCCCATTTGAAGGAGCAGTATTCTTCTTAGTGAATTTTTCTTTTTGCTCTTGTTTTTAAGAATCCACCAAGGCATGGTTAGATGCCACCTCATTTTCCTCTATTTCTTTGATGCCCTTATTGTCTGATTGTGCTGATTTCAGACTATGTCTTTGTTGGCATGGGAATGAAATTGGATTGTTGTTGATGTTTGTTATTCTCGTGGATAGGTATTGAAGCACTTGCATGGGTGATAAAGCTTGTTTGGATAGGACTTGGAGACTTTTGAAAAGGTGGGCAAGGAATTTAGAGTTTGCTGCAACAAATTTGAAGTCAGCGAAGCCCTCTGCAGTGAATTCAGAGGTAATTCGAAACCCTCATTGCTGAAAGTAAGCTGATAGGAAAAATAGGCATATTCCATTCTTAGTAGGCAAACTTCAAATGAATGTAAGATAGATCTCACAACAATGACTCATTATATCCTCTTTTTTCTGTTATGGTCTCTACTAAAATTGACTACTTTCAAAGATGTTTTGGCATCTCTATTTTTAGATTTATGTTTTTTATTTAAATAATAAACTAAATTAATATTGGAATGCACAATATTACAGATGGATTAGCGTCAAAGGTTGAATATGGATCAATATCATGAATATGATGAGAGAGTAGCTAATGAAAGGGACATTGAAAAATATCCATGTCCATGTAAAAATTGTCTTGGTAGAAAGGTGAAAAAAAGAAATATGATTTATCGACATATGATAAGATATGGGCATAGTGGTGTAAGCCTTTGGGCTTACAATTATTATGAAGATATGATAGAATTGCAGAATATGAGAGATGAAGAGGCAACAAACATAAATGAAGTGGCACCAAACATAGATGAACAGACAAAAATGTTTGACAAAGGGTTTGAAGTTGATAAAATGTTGAATGAGGGTCTAAACAATGATTGGGCCAAGTCAATGGAGGATGCTTTAAAGCCTGTGTATGCTAATTGCAAGTTAAATCATTTGGAAACAATCCTTCAAATTCTTAACTTGCAACTAGTACATGGCTAGACAAATGAGAGTGTAGATCAGTTATTGGCATTATTAAGTTCATTGTTACCAGTTGACTCCACATTGCCAACAAAACGAAGTCAATGTAAAAAGAAAATCAGTAAGCTCGGCTTGGGGTATGAAAACATCCACACATGTTTGAATGGTTGTGTATTATTTTGCAAAAATCTTGCAAATGAAAGTGAATGTCCGAAATGTCATGAAGTGAGGTATAGACAAGGGTTGAAATTAGTTGTGGTTCCTAGAAAGGTTCTTCGCCACTTTTCGATAATCCCACGATTACTCCAAATGTATAGGTGCAGAGACATTGTTGAACTTATGCAGTGGCATGCCAAAAATAAGAGCACTGATGGAAAAAAATGACATGTGCCTGATTCTAAGACGTGGATGGAATTTGATAACAGATGGCCTAATTTTTCTCAAGATCCTCATAATATAAGGTTGGGTTTGGCTCTAGATGGGGTGAACCCATTCTCAGATCAAAGTAATAAATGGTCAACTTGGCCAGTGTTTCTAATAAATTATAACTTGCCTCCATGGTTAGCACCTAAACCATTTTTCTTAATGTTATCATTGATTATACCAGGAAAGAAAAGTGTGACTTCATATACAATAGATGCTTATCTAGAGCCATTATATGATGAGCTAATGGAATTGTGGAAAGGAATTGAAACAATTCAATCTTTAAGGGATGGTAATTCAATCAAATTCACTTTAAGAGCTTCCTTATTGTTTACGATTCATGATCTTCCTGCATATGGCACATTGTATGGTCTTTCTGTTCATGGATACCATGGATGTCCTACTTGCAACTTTAAGGATTTTGTGAGGCACTCAAGAAGTTTGTGTAAGTGTATTTATTGTGGACATCGTGCTTACCATAAAATGGATCATCCATATCATCGACAAAAAACATGTTTCAATGGTCAAAAAGAGAATCGTGAAGCACCATTGCTAATAACAGGTGATTACATTGTTGAGAATGGAAAAAAAAGAATGTCATTTGTTGAAAATGATGGGATTGCTGGCAGTAGATATGATCCATGTAATGAAAGTGGTGTAAAACGGTTGTGCATATTGTATAAGTTTCCATAGTTTAAGGATATAGCCATTAGGCATACTATTGACTTTATGCATACTGAGAAAAATATAGCTCATGCTATTATAGAAAATCTTTTTGGTGCTTTTGATACTATTTCATCACGTGAAGACTTCTGAGAAATAAAGATTTGCCGAAATATTTGGGTTGAAAAATATGATAATGAAAAATATAAAAAACCTAGTGCTCCTTATGTTTGGACAAAGGAACAACGTGCACAATTTTTATAGTTGATGTCTCAAACTCACTTCCCCACTGGATATGTAAGTAGTAGCATAAGAAGCCAAAATTAAATTAATAGCTTAAGAGGCCTCAAGACCCATGACTATCATGTCATAATAGAGAATATTTTACCTATTGTGGTAAATATATTGAGTTTGGCAAAGGGGCCAAGATTGGAAATTATAAGGTTGGGCCTAATATTGAAGAGAATGAGCTTACATGTATTAGATCCTTCGAACTTTGATAGTTTGAGGGAGGAGGTTGTTGAAGTCCTTTGTCTCTTGGAACGAGAATTTCCACCAACAATCTTTAACATTTCTATGCATCTTTTGATACATCTACAATATGAACTAGAGCACTGTGGCCCAGTAAGAAAAAAATGGATGTATCCTATAGAACGACATATGAAGGTTTTGAAAAAAATTGTTCGTACTAGGGAAAAACTAGAAGGCAGAATGTCTGAGGGATATTCAATGCAAGAGGCCATGGGATTTTGCACAGAATATATGAAGGATTTTAAAAATGTCAATCGACATGTATGGGATGTTGATGAAGATGAGAGAGTTGTAGGTGAAGTATTAGAAGGCAACGGATGTCGCTTCAAGCTATCATATCAAGAAAGAAGTGCAATACATGCCTTTATTCTTCAAAACACATCTTTGTTTGATAAGTGGCATAGGTAAAAAAAAAATTACACAATAATTTATTTACTCAATTGCATTTACACATTTATATTATTAATCTTACTATTTGTACATCATTATTCTATGTAGAAAACATGAAGAAGAGAATCAAGCTTGGATGCAACATCGACCTCAAAAGCACAGATGTCATGATTTGATTAGAGGTGATTTTTTTCCAAAATTTGAAGAATGGATTGCTAATGCAATCAATGATGCAAAAGAAGAAGGTCAAGATATAACAACAGAGGAAAGTGAGCTTTCAAAACCTCCACATTTATGGGCTATGCATTTTAGTGGAATGTGGGCCTATGGTAGTCATTTAAGAGTGGAAGAAAAAGACAAAGGAAAGACAAATTGTGATTGTGTTGTTAGTGTTGAATTTCTTCATGAAATTGAGAAGAAATTTTATGTTGGATTCATCCAAGAAATTATTCAAGTGGATTTTGGTGAAAATAGTCCTATATTATTAAAATGTAAGTGGATCCGACCATCCACAGTGCAATTTGATGAGTATGGATTTGTACGTGCAAATACACGGCAATTTTTTTCATAGATAGATGAGCCATATGTTTCCCCTCTTCAAATTATCCAATCATTTCTAATTGATGATGTAAGAAGCCCAGGTTGGTCATATGTCATTCAAATAGAGTCTAGTTCGAAACAAAAATTCATGGAAGTTGTTGATGTAATGCTTGATGGGCAATATGTTAATTTACAAGAAACATTTGAAGAAGTGGATGAAGACAATGAGGGACTGTTTGAAGAAGAGATTTTGATTACCAATGAAGAAATTGGAAGAGAGAATGTATTGCATGTCACAAATGAGGATGAGGAATAAAATTAAGTAGATGTAGACACGAGTGATCAGGATTCTGATCTTGCTGGCAATGCAGATGATTATTGATGAGCCCCATTTTATGACATTTTATTTAAGACTTTTATGTTGTTTTAAGACTATTTTATGTTTTAAGGACATGGACCTTCAGACTAATACCTGTTTCAAAGCATTAATGTCAAAAAAAGTTGCTATATGAATGCAATATGAATTTTTTTCATATAAAAATGAGGATGCAATATGAATATGTTTTCATATATAAATGTTGTATGCAATATAAATATGTTCTCATATATAAATGAGGATGCAATATGAATATGAATATGAATATGAATGCAATATGTATATGTATACCATCATTGCTTTACTTTGACAATGATCTTTTCTTGACAGCTCCTCTGGATCATTGCTTCCACTGTCATGATAGGATGTTATAACAGTCCTTGACCACTGTACTTTGACTCACTGCTATGACTATTATAATGCTTGTACTATTTTAACATATTTTGTGCAGGTACTGTCAGGCTGCTTCTGAATGGAAAGAGCTAGATTCTCAGGTTAAGTCAAGTGAAAAATTTCTTTTGTTATTGTAAGGTTCAAGATTTGATATATAATATATTAATATTCTCCTAAACTCTTTGAAAACTTGGTAGACTTGGCCTGATAAAATGTAGTGAGTTGACACAACTCACACACAAGTCCCGGCCAAGTAATTGTCTGAAACTTGTGATTTCTTTTTATTGAAACTCATCAGAAACTTGACCCTTGACTTACATGTTTTGGGTGTGGACTCATCTGTAGAATAAATGACTAAAACCCATGTGAATTTTTCATTTTTGCATTTCGTTTGTCCTTTGATTTCAATCTAGCCTATTTGTAGGATTTCTTTTAGAGAAACACAGTTCTCACGAGTAATTTTTCTTCCAGGAACTGGTTTTTGGTTTTTAAATTTTTAATCTCTAAACAAATAATTTGGTATATATTTTAATTATAATTCAGGTGCTTGTTTCTTACATCTGAATATATGACATCCATTTGAAGGCCTTCCATGCTATAATTATCATTCAATAGTTTCCACAAATGTTTTTACCTGGAAATATCTATTCACTATATCACATATTATACTAATGCTATAGTGAAAATTTAAAGCTACAAATAATGTTCTTTTCTACATTTCTCACTAGTATACAAACCTGCATGGACTATTGATAAATACTTGTTTGTGTGCCAAAGGATGGAGGGATTATCTAGGAAAAGTGTCAGTAGTGAAAAATATCGTAAATAGTTTTTTGAGAAGATTCGTTCCTTCGTTTGCAACAGTGAAGTGTTGAGTTGCACGAAATTTATGTTGTAGTAGTTGATATATTTTTTTGGCACTGCAAATCTTTTTTTATTCTTGTGGAGCTGCATATTGTCCAACACAGTTTTGCTTGTCTTTGAAAGAAGAGTGTATTCTCTTTTTGTAAACTTGCAGTTCGTGGAACTTGGAGTAGAATAATGTAAAAAATAATGAATAGAAATCTTTTGATGAAATATCTTTAATCCTTAGATGTTTAAACTATCACATATATCTTCAACTTGATAAACCCAAATGACTATGGAGTTTCAGACTTCTTGGACAAATTGGATTAGATCACTTGACAAATAGTTATCTCAACCCATTTAGCTATTTTCTTGATCAGTTGATCCCTAGATGACAAGCACGTATTGGAAAAACCTTTTGAGAAGCCATATTTCCATAGCAAAGCTTCTACATTTGGTCCTAGTGCCAACCAAGTCACCTAGAATGCCAATGGCTACTATTATCACATTTTTATCTGTCAGCTTCATTGGAAAACCTTTGTAGTTAAGAAACTGCCATGGAAAAGCTACTGCATTTTGTCTTGATGTGACAACCAAGTCATCTAGAATCCCATAAAATCAGATGAGTTTAACTAATAAGAGAAGAATACAAGAAGAGATAAAAGAAATTTGGTACTAAAACCCTTTTTGCAATATTGTTCAAGAGAGTGCATGTTCAGAATATGGTTATGCACTCCATGGATTTGTCTATGCCTTTCCATGGCAGCCGGTTTTATTTTATCCTTGGGTACACTTTGCATGATTGCAACCCTATCTTTCTTTTCTAGCTTCAATTTCTATCTGGCTTGCTTTCTCCATAAGTATAGCCCTAACTTGCCTTCCCTACCCTTCTATGTTTTACCCTTTACCCTTTGGTTTGAACTAGTCATAACATGACATCAAGTGGCAATGTTGTTGAATGGATCAAGGTCACACTTGAATGTACCCTGATATCCATTTCATCACAGGATAACCACATGCCTAACAGGGTTTTGGGCTGCCTGACTATTATGAAAAGGGCTTTAATGCCAGTAATCTTAAAAGTTCTCGACAATACAATTGCACTACAATTCCTTGGATTTGATAGTGAATATTTTGAATATAGTTTTTAGGGCGAGGATTTCTAAAGTTGTTTGGGTGGTTGTTTGTACTATAGGGTTTGATGCCCAGTTGAGCTCTAGGATGCTATGTGAATATTGTTTTCCTTAATATAGGAATTGGTTTCTTCTATGGAGGTGGTTCGTTTGTGTGCATATTTTGATGCCTGTATCAATTCCTTTAGGCAGATGTTATATTCAGTGCAGATAATGGGGTTGAGATTTCTTTTTATGTTTTGTGCACTAGTATGCAGTGTAGGTTTTTAATGCTGTGACAAGTTTTCTTATTTGGTTTGTCATTTTAGTTCCAAGATGGTGTTAAATTTGTTTTTAACAATGGTGCAGTTAGTTTATGGTACTCATTGTGATGTCAATGTTCATTGTATTATGTGGGTTGTTGTTCCTACTTGGATGATTTCAAGTGATTTTTTTTTTTATTTGATTATTTATTTATTTATTTATTGTTTTCAAAATGTATTATTCCTTTCAGATATTCTTCCCCAGGTGATTTCTAATGATAATTTGGTGATCACATTTTTTCCCTAAATGTAATTATTGTATTTTTTATTAGTTTTTATCTATATTGCTTATCTGGTGCAATGATCCTCTTGATAGGAAAATTTTGTTGAATATGTAAGCAATGATGATATCTAGTTGCAGAAATAGATGATGGAAAGCTTGAGTTCTTTGATGATGAAGTATTTCCCAGTCCTGATCTTGTTACCCACTTTTCCATGTTGACATCCATGGACACATTTGTGGATGAAGTTTTGAAGAAAAATAGTCACACATGCACAGACACTCATACTTGTAATCCCCCTGGACCAAATAATGCACATACTCATATTTGTTATCACACTCATACTCAAATTATCTCTACAGATGAAGAAAGGGGTTTGGTTGAGAAAACAGAGCAATGCACAGAGAAAAAGAAAAGGCCCTTAGGGAACCGTGAAGCTGTGAGAAATTATAGGGAGAAAAAGAAAGCACACACTGCTTATTTAGAAGAGGAAGTGCAAAAATTGTGTTTGATGAACCAGCAGTTACTAAGAAGACTACAAGGCCAAGAAATTCTTGAGGCTCAGGCTATAAGGTTAAGAATCCTTTTATCTAACTTCAGAGTAAAAGTAGAGTCTGAGTTGGGCACTTTTCCTTACCAAAGCCCATGCAGTGGAAATTTTAAAGAAGGGAATTGCAGTGTCCAACCTCATAATGTTGATATTAGTGTTCATTGTGAAACTGAGGTGATCTACCCTCATGCACCTTTAGAGACATCTAGGACAACTGCAGGTCAAAATGGTGATACTTTGCCATGGGAAGGAATTTGTGAAATTTCTAATCCTGATTGTTAAGGTTTTAAACTGAATGGAGATTTGACTCCACACTCCTTAAGCCCTGAAGGTACAGTAACAACAGAGCATTCTTTAATTCCCAAGTCTATATCAATATCTGGGAATCTTTCCTTACAAGGTGGATTGGTCTTTGAGTAGTAACATTGGACTATTGGCTATTTTCATAATTGATGTTTTGTAAAGAACATAACTACAAATCTACTTTAAGGGCAGTGTACTGAAGCAACATCTGTGATGAAAATGTATCTTCGGTGTGCACGCACATTTAGTTTTAAATAGCCAATATCAAGGGTATCATCAAAAAGAAGAATAGCTGGATGTTTAGGAAGTTACAGTGCAGAAGAATCTTCAATATAGCTATCTAATAGCTCAAAACTTAAGGAACTTTATAATTTAAGAGGATTCTTGAATATGGTTAGTTATCTTGAACCTGTATATAAAACTAAATGTTTTGGCCATATGTTACATATGCTTGGAGTAGAAATGCATCCTAGTTTGATGTGTCTCTAGTTCTACTGTTGTTTCTGTGTTTTTGTTGGGTATACAGGGACACCTGTGAGGTTATGTTGGAAAAAACTTAAAGGTCCTAAGCATTTTTAGATGCTTATGTATTTGTAATTTTGTTCTCTAAATGTACAAATCTGTAGTCTTATATGTAATGCATGCCTTTGATGTCGGGTAATAGTTGCAAACTTACAATACATTCCTTGATATAAATGTTAGCTGGTTTACAATTGCATTAGTTTTCAAGTCTTATTTTCACACTTGCATTTATATTTTGCAACTTTGCAGTCCTTGGTGTTGAACTTTTGGATTTAATGAGAGTTCTACATTTAAAAGTTGAAAATATTTGACCGCTTATAGCAGCAACTCGCATCCATTCGTTATATTGTTTAAAGAGATTATTTTATTGTTTCAATCTATATTGGTGATTTACTTTCTAAAGAATATTTGTATTTTTGATTGTCTTTTAGTGTTCATTTAATATTAATGCAAATTATTAGCAATGAAATTACTTGTTTGGATTTGGTATGCTTCCTTTATGCTTAAATATAACTTCTTTTGTAAAGTATAATTTGTACATGTTCCTGAAACTATTTGGTATCATCTTTGCTTATACTAGCTTAACATTAAATCTCCCTCAGTGTGCTAGAAGCCATATGTTGACTAATGCAATTATCAATCCTAGGTAGAAAATTGTTTGAGCATAGAACATCTACAATTCTTGCATTGATCCCTTAATAGTCAGACTCTGTTATGCAATCAATAGTGGGGACTAGTGAGAGACATTTTAGTTGTTCTATGTCTATGAAGGATGCTCATAATCATAGTATTTTTGTCCTCCATATCAGTCATGGTTGTTGTTGATAGCTGAAATGTTTTTCTTTGTTGATAGATTATAAAAAACTTTGTTATTAAGAACTTAAGACATCTTTTAAAGGAGATGTGTGCTACTTATCTGATGCCTATGCCTAGATCATTGGTTTTACTTATGTGTGTATTTTTATACAGATTGTTTGACCTTTCTATTTTAAGTTTAATATATAGCCATGATGATTTCGATCTTTATATCTGAACCACAATGATTAGGACGTTTATAGCTGATCCATCCTTAACATACTAAATTTAAAAGAGATTTCTCCTGGAGTGGTTTCATTTCACTATTATTCTTGTTAATTTGTCTTACCATGTAATTGACAGGATGGTGAAAAGCCCTTTATTTTAAAATTCTGGAAATATCCAGTTTCTTGAGTTTGTTTTTCTTAGCATTTTGTTGAGTTAATGCCTAGCATATGATAGGAACGTCTATAGATTGCCTATAATTTATATACAATCCTGAGCTATTGTGTCAAACTTTAGATAACTTCGATAAAGCTTAATTAATGGTGATTAGATTTGCTTAGGAAGTGAGCAAGTTAAGCATACGAGTTATTGTTTTGATGTAGCTGTTCACCAAAATTGTAATGCTACTGCATAGGATTGGCTGCAAACTAATTAGTCATCTCTGTCATGTTCTTATTGCCCTTTTTTTGAAAATTTCACTTGAGGAATTGTATACCATGAAATGTATAATGCATTAGCTACTCAGCTGTAGGTGAATTCTTTGAAACCTTGATATTACTTCAAGAATTCAACTATGAGCTAAGCACCTTAAGCAAGCTGAGTAGCAGAGTAATGGAATCAAGCTATGGAGCTTTATCAAATCCAGAAAATGCCAATTCACAGTTAGGATAATATTTGATAATGAGATTTGCAATCTATAGATATTCCAAGTGTTTGTGAGCTCTCCTACTTCAGATGAAGGAGGTGTCGATGTAAACAAAGTGTGGGCATCTGCCTCACTCTGAGCCCATTCATCCCATAGAGACTTAGATATAACTTCTCATTTCCCACAAAGATCAGATTGTATATTAAACAAAAGAATAGAGGAATGCAACCAAAAGACCAGGAACACCAAATTTATCGCTGAACTAATGGTGAATCTACATCCAATGTGAAGGACTCCTTATTCCAATCCCAAGATTTGATGGATTGATTCAAATACATTGCTAAGCTTTTTATGCAACTGGCATTTCTGCAAGGAACCATTATTTAATACCCATTGATTGAAATACCCACAAAATCTAATGACTATTGTTGTTTGCAGTGCTTTAGACTTCCTACATTTTTCAATGACTATTCATTAAAACTGAGACCTCATAATCTTGTATTTATGCAATTTCTATTATGGTTAATTATCTTTGTATCAAGTTGCTAATTTATACATTATTGTTTTTATGGAAATTAGGAAATGAGGAAAAAGAATTTAAGGTGCAAATTAGATGATAGTGATCATAATGCTGAAATTCCAGTGATCGATTATGAGCGCTTTCGTGAAGAACGTGTGGCCAAGAATAATGAATATTTATCGCGTCTTGGTTTGACAAACATGCAAGTTGTAAATCCACTAAGTAGTATATTATTGATTTAATACTATTTAATGAAATTTAATAGGCAAGAGCTTTATGTATATAAGACATGATATGATATTTTTTTTATTTTACAGGCAAGAAAAAGAGTGCAGAGAAAATGTAGAGAAAAACCAAAAAGAAAGTAAAGATATAGTGTTGCCAGCTCGTAGAAGCTAACACATAAAGGATGTGTTTGAAGTGAAATATGGGGAGACTAGTACTAATCTACCTACTCATTCCACACCTGATATGGCCAAGGAGCATGAAGTTTCAGTTAATGAAAGTCACGAAGAGAGTCTGCTTGCATCTGATGTGCCTCAGAGTGCACTTGTTGCATCTACAACTTTTGATGGAATTAGTGGATCAGCTAGAAATATTGGTAGTGGTTCAACAGAAGATGTGTCTACTTTTGTTAAAAGACAAAGATTGAGTCAAGATTTATACAAATCTATAGAGAGGAATGCAAAAGAAAGAATATTAGAATGGAAGAAGCCATTCTTGGTTGAGGTATCAAGAGATGTTGAACCCATTGGGAAAAATGCTGCAAGGTGGGCCTCAGAGTTGGGCGTAAGATGTAGGGCCCATTTGGATATTTGCAAATAAAATTTTGCATAGCAAGATCCACGAAATGTGGAATATGTTATACAAAAAATGGAAAATGCCTTTGACACTATTGGTGGACAAATCTCTAGAAAATATTACAAGCACAAGATGAGACTTCTGATGAACAATTTTAGATACAATTCCACAAAAATAATCATGGAGGGAAATGAGAGGTTAGACTTCACTCTATCTCCCAAACAGTGGGAGGAATTGAAAGAAAGTATGCATTCTGAAGAATATTTGAAAAAGAGTAATAGAGGCAAGAGAGCAAGAGATAATGTAAGGGCTGAATATACATTTGGCCGAGGCGGGTTGCAGGCCAAAATTGACAAATTTGGAGTAAGTGTATGGATTTTTGGTTCTATTTACATCATGTTATTTAATTCAATTTTTTATTGAACTGACTATATGTTGAAATTGACATTGTTTTTTAGGTGGAAAACAATAATAGAGAAGTAGGAGTAGAAGATATTGTCAATTATATGCCAACACTAGATCGTACTAAATCTAAGAGTAGTATGAATTGGAAATCTAGCTCATCAATAGAGATTTCACAGCCATTTGTTGAACACCCAGTAAGAGCCTCTCCAAATCATGTCAACTCAAATGAAGAGTACCAACATTTAATGAGTTACTTACATGGTCTCACTGAGAAAGTTTCATAGTTGGCTGCCTCTGTTAAACCTATAGTTTCTACATGGAATGACCATAATTCCATAGATTTAGATCAGGTAAGAGGCTATTCCTCAATATTTTGATTCTCAACTATATCATTTTTTTCCATACTCTTTCTCTATTGTTATTTTTTCTTTGTTGAGCTCTTCATAATTGTCTTACTCTATATGTTTTTATAGTTACAGAACAATTATATGAAAGTAGAACAAAAAGGAAAAGACCCTATCAATAGAGCTCTCAACAAAGCTACACAACTTTAGGACAATGTTGACAGTGATTATGCTGAATTCAAGGAGTATGTGCATGATATTGAGGTGAGTGCTATGAAACCTTTAGATTAATTTTTAATTTTGGTTGCTTTGGGTTTGAGCATAGGTCACAAACAGGATTGTATATCAGATTCATTTATGATTGCTTTTAAATCTAAAATGTTTGGTATGTGAAATGAGTGCATTTTAAGCATCTAAAATATTGTTTTTTGGTTCTAGTATTTTCCTTGGTTGCTTATAAATGATAGGGAAAAACCTTTAGGAAAAATAGTTTTAGGGAAACATGTACTTAAAGTTGTAGCACTTGAACATAGAAATGTGTAAAAGTTTAAATAACCCCCCTGATTCTATTGGCAACCTGTCATAGCTGTAGCACTTGAACATAGAAGACTGTAGAGGTTTAAATAACCTTCCTAATTCCATTGGCAACCTGCCACATCTGCAGCACTTGAAAATAGAAATTACAGGCAAAAATTTTGTGATTTTCATTTTGATTTTCCTACATGATGGAGAGAAATCTAGTGGTCAAATCTAGATTATATGGGAATATACAGCCCACTGTGAATTGTATTATGAAGAAAAAACAAGTTTGTTGTATCTCCCAAGTATCTGTACATTTTTACTCCAAGTTTTACACATGCAAATGTACAACTACCAAAAACTTTAAATTTAGGTATTTCATCAAGCAATGGACAAGTGACATGGACAATCAAATGAGAATTTGGGAACCTCTAATACATCCTAAGTTTGCTTGATGGTAAAGGCACAAGTAATTCATAATGGTCACATGAAATTTAGAGGGTTTTACAATTGTACACCTCAAAACAATGTAAGGTATATGGAAAAATAATCCCCTCATTGATGTCTTGCACCAGGGGGTCTCATAAACCAAATTAGTGTCTCTTAGAGGTGAGATAGTCCTTTACAAATAAAAAGCATTGCTACTACTCCTATTTTTACATGATACAGTCATGATTTTGAAAGTAGAAATAGTCCTTTACAAATAACATTAGAGGAAGTACAAAACTCCCACATAATGTCAGCATGCCTCACCAACCTAAAGTGGGTGATTCAAGAATGAGTTGTTGAATCATCTGCAAATTTAATGTCCAAAAGACCATAAATTCTTTTGGGATTCACCACAAAATAAATCAAGCTCACAAAACAAATTACAATACATGTGCTTTGCTGTAGTATTATTATTATTTTTAAATATAGACCATAGAAATAAACCTACTGGATCAAAAAAATTGAATTAATCTCCTAGAGTCATGTACAAGACAAATCAAAATCCTCTGGAGCAATTTGCACAATCCAAGAACTCAGAGTCCTCTTGGTCTCAACATTGTTCACAAATGCTAATTCATACATACTACAAATATTTAACACAACATTCTCATTCAATGTAAGAACATGCACCCTCTCAAGTGCATTCTCTAGAACTTTAATGGATCTAAGCAAATCTCTAGAATACATCAGATAGAGCGCCTTGTTATTAGTGGCTATAACATCACCTAGATCTCAATCCAACACTTCTTCATACTCTCTGACCGCTACTGTGCAATCCTTTTCAACCAAATACTGAAGAGCTTTATTACGGTGTATCATATTTTTAAGCACTTCTGAGCTTGATGAAAAAGGCACCTGACTGTTGTCCACAATAGCCTCAATTCTAGCAAACATAGTCTTGGCACCATTCAAATCACCCAGCTACAGCTGAAGATAGCCAACCCTTGAGAGCAAGAAGGGATCTAGTGGTTTTTCCTTGAGAAGCCTCTCAAGCCACTTCATGCTTATCACCTAATCTTTCTAGATTAGATGATGCCTCAAAATTGAGTTTATAACAAGCTCTTCTCTCTACTGCCACCATCTGAGACTTGCCCCTAGAGTAGAAAAATTAAAATGAACTTGAGTTGTAGACCCTGTGGATGCGTTGCTTGAGATAAACTCACCAAAATCCTCATCCAAACTATTCAAATGATGATTACAAAAACCATGACCACTACCATGTCCCACAGGCTGCCCATCTGTTTGATTCCAAGCACCAATATCCATAGTGGGAGTTTTGTACTTCCTCTGATGTTATTTGTAAAGGACTATTTCTACTTTTGAAATCATGACTGTATCATGTAAAATAGGATCAGTAGCAATGCTTTTTATTAGTTTGGTGTGGATTCAGTTCAACAATTCTTTCCAAGAAGAACATCATGTTTCTCCTTTAGAGTGTCCTTGATGAGTTGTTGAACATTCATGGAGGCATTGGGAGTCATATTCTAAGATTTAACCATCTCACCCCTATGACAACACTCATGCAGATAGTCTAGCTCACTAATATGGAACCAATTTGTACTCCTTCCTTCTACTGTTGTAAGTAAACATTGAGAGAAATTACCAAGACTTGCTCAGATGCCACAAGCCTAAATTGGTGTAGGATGTCTTAAGCCAAAGATATGCTCTAACACCGATGACCTGCACCACAGGGCTTGGGATGGGTGGCAATAAGGAAAACATGATAAGTTGTTAGCTAATAACAGCTGTATTATAATGAACATGCCATAGAATAAAAGGCACCAAAGTTCAAACCATTGTATGCTTGTGAAATACTGAGACAACATAACAGTTCTCTTCTATTGACCAAGAACAGGTTACCACATATGTATACAAAGAAACAAAAGAATAAGAATGAGAATTCTCAAGATCAAAGACCAAGGGTGATGATCCTAGCTGATTCATCTATGAATAGTACACCTATGGTGAACCAAAGAGGAGTTGAGAAACATTTCCTTCCTCAAGTTCTAAAATAACCACACACACAATTACAAGAAAGAGCAGTTACAATCAAAATCTGCTACAAAAAGGTTTGGTTTTGTAAAGGTGGATGATTGAGAGTCCATTTTCCTTGAAATAGGTTTGTGATAAGTGCACAGATGTAATTCTCGCTGCCCCTGCTTACCCATATGCACTAGTTTCTTTAGCATTAGGCAGTGCCATTGACATGTGATTCTTGATACTGTGTTGCAAGCTACTTAGGTTAAATGCAAGCTTCTTAGGTTATTTGCTTCTAAAATATAAAACTGAGATAATGAGATAGCCTTGTACCTAGAAAGGGAATTAATGTTAAACAACACACTAGAATTTGTTGCAAACAATATGTATAAGGGGACCCAATTGCATCATGAGTTCACAAAAGATGCCATTCTTGATACTATGCTGCAAGATAACCTAAGCAGCTTGCAGCACAGTATCAAGAATGCACTTTGTAAATAACTGTAAATATATTAGGATTAGTTTTGATTTCCCCAAATAGAAGTCTTATATCTTAGAAGGTCTCGTTAGAGCAACAACTCACTTCCAAAGACACTTAAAGAAAATAGTCTAGCATGGGCTAATAAGTTGACATAAGTTGAAAGGAATATATAAGCAAAAACATCTCCAACTTTCAACACTCCAAATGCCACAAGTGGGGTATTTCCTTAGTCCTCAACATAGATGCTTCAATTGATACATGGTCAGTAATGTTGAGCCAAGAATTTCTAGATGGAAAAGAGAAATTTGTGGATACAAGTTTCATACATTTTCATAAAGTAAAAAGAACTAACACATATATAAGGAGATTTTGGTTGTTAAAAGAGGAATTGAAAATATTAAAATATTCCTCAAGCCCAAACATTCTGCAAGCAAAACAAGTAGTTAGCCAATAAGAAATTTGTTAAGGAAAAAAACAAACATAGATTTAGCCCAAGGGAGAATTGTTGGATGGTATTTTGAGTTCCAGAGTTATAACTTTGATATACAATGGGTTAAATGGGAAGAGAATTCCCTTGCTGATGCTTTAACTAGAGATCTCAAAATTATTGTAGTCATCACAATAGATCCCACAGATCCACTTATTTGCCAAGTGAGATTCTAGTTATTCTATTAACCAATAGGTATGCTAATAGGTGGATCAAAATGATTAAAAAACTAAAAAGGGGTACTTGGGAATATAATATAGAAAGATATAATTTCTATATTATGGATGTTCTAGACCTTTTGGAAGCACACATTATCTCAGAAATGCTTTCTCATTTGATCTTGTGATCACATTTATCATCAGGCCAGTGGTTACCTAAACATTGATAAAAAAATATAATTCTCTACTCAATCAGAGTAGTAAATAGTTTTTATTTTGGTAGGTTACCTTTGGAAAATTATGTAGATGCATACAGAGCTGTATTAGATGAAGAAATGGTTTATTTCCTCAATTTAATTAAGTTTGTAAAATTCAAAGTTTTTGGTAGTTTGTACATTTGCATGTGTTATAGATCAAATATTATTAAGTTGCCCCATAAATATTATATTACTGATCCCAACTTAAAATAATATTATTATTCATTTCCCTTGATTTATCCTTTAGCCTATGAGAAATGATGATATGCTAGAAGTCTCTCCATGGTTCTAATTTGGAAAAGGGGACATGACAATAACTGATGAGTAATTGACTGATTTTTAACTATGATTGCACAACTAACTGCATGATTGCATGACTACATAACTAATGGGTAATTGATGTGCTGCTAATGATTATTGCATAATTGGTGAAGACCTGACTTATTTTTAATGTGTTGATAACAGACATCATTATAATCAACAAGAGGTCGCAAACCACTTAGCTTGGTCTTTAATTGATCCTGATTATAACTGCTGTACTAAATAAGCCTGTAGGACCATAGTAGCCTGTAATAGTTTTAACTAGAGGGCCATGTTAATAGCTCAAAAGCAAACTGATTTTGAGAAGCCTTATAGTTTTCAATCATTTTTCTAGTGTTAAATTTAGTTTCTTTGGTTAATGTACTTATTCTGTGGAATTTTATTGATTGTTACCATAATTCTGATGCAGGGTCAAGGACATTTTCTATCATTGTTTAATCATAGATTTCTAAGGCTGATTAGGCCTTTTTTTGTTTGGAATTTAGAATTTTATGTTAAGATGTGACTAGAATTTACAAACTGTACAGATACTTGGGAGATACAACAAACTCATTTTTCTTCATAATACAATTCACAGTGGGCTGTAGATTCCCATATAATCTAGATCTGACCACCAGATTTCTCTTTATCATGTAGGAAAATCAAAATGTAAAGCACAAAATTTCTAGCTATAGCGAAATCTGACCACCAAATTTCTCTCTATCATGTAGGCAAATTAAAATGTAAATGTCACTATCCTTACCTCCTTTACCTCTATATTTTCCTTGTGACCTGTTGGTCTTGCATTGTTAGTCCTCAAATGATCTCTACAAAGACAATTATACAAACACATAACTCAATGTGTAGGGTCCATAATGAGTACCAGTTGAATTCACTATAGGAGGCTGGATTTAAAATTAGAGCCCTAGAGGTATGAAAGAAGAATGAAATTAAATTATAATTCATTACTGAGTCATTGACCAATAGAATTAAAGCAATGGGAACCAAAATAGACAGTATAACAATATCAAAGGCTTTCCATATGATTTTATTGAGATACAATCTAAAAAATTGTAACATAAACTAATCAGAAAAGCTTGGAATGAACTACTGATAAGCCCATGAATATAACCAAAGAGTAGATCTTGCTTGTAAGGAGTAAAATATTTTTTATATCTTTCTATTTAGCTTGAGTTATAAATGTATAATTTCAAGTGAATTCCTTAATTTGAATGTATTAAATAGAGTGCATGTGATCTCACCAAACAATAAAGTAGCTCCAAAATCAATCTTTTTTAAGAGCAAATTTTAGCAAATAAATGCAAGCAACTATGAGAAAGGGGATTTTTTTGAAAAGGTAAAAAGGCTATCACATGCCTAGCATTTTGTGCTAAGATAAAAGATCAAAGCACTCGCAATAGAGAATTGGAAATTAAACTGGATAAACCAAGTGATATTGGTTTGAAAGGTGATAATGTTAACTTTGAGTTTATAAGCTGAATTGAAATTTTGAACAAAAATTAACTATCATCCATAGGTTTTGGATAAGAAATTATTTTTTCCTAGTTTTTGACTCCTCACACCTTGGTAGAAATGTCTATTTTGTAATTTTCTCTTGTTTTCTAATATGTTATAAGGCAAGTTTGTAATAAGGTTACTGAACAATAGTTAATATGGAATGCTTGTTGATATTTAAATTGTTGATGTGTATGCACAAGCAGGCTGATGAGAATGGGTTTGTAAAAAGATCAACTACTAGTATGTTGAGTGGAAAAAAACTTGCTTCTCCAAACATGGTGAGTTCTGTGATGACCTCAATGAACACATTTTATCATATTTTCTGTGTTCTATGGTATTGAATATTAAATCTTACAATTTTTTATTTGTCTGAATGATATATTGATTGAGCTGCATGTAGCAATTGTAATCTAAAGAGAAAATTGTACAAGTTTATTAGTTTATGTTAATCATGCATAAAA
This sequence comes from Sequoia sempervirens, assembly GCA_007258455.2. Classification (NCBI taxonomy): domain Eukaryota; kingdom Viridiplantae; phylum Streptophyta; class Pinopsida; order Cupressales; family Cupressaceae; genus Sequoia; species Sequoia sempervirens. The sequence continues at coordinate 82,514,029 of VDFB02271358.1, read as the reverse complement.
ATTTTCTGGAAGCCTTTATGCAAGTTTAGTAAGAACATGGATGAAGTGAAACTTTTGAACATCATAAAAACTCAACATATCTTCCAAGGATTGTTATAGATCAAATATAATATAAGTTGAACGTCATGCTTTGGATTTATTTTTGGCTGCCTTGTGCATCCCTTTTTACTAATCTCCTTATGTGTGGATGGAAACGAACCCTATACCTAGTCAAATCATTTTTTCAAAATGTTAACTTCGAGTTTATAAGTTGAATTGAAATTTTGAACAAAAATTAACTATCATCCACAAGTTTTGGATAAGAAATTATTTTTTCCTGGTTTTTGACTCCTCACACCTTGGTAGAAATGTTTGTTTTGTAGTTTTCTCTTGTTTTCTAATATGTTATAATGCAAGTTTGTAATAAGGTTACTGAACAATAGTTAATATGAAATGCTTGTTGATATTTAAATTGTTGATGTGTATGCACAAGCAGGCTGATGAGAATGGGTTTGTAAAAAGATCAGCTGCTAGTATGTTGAGTGGAAAACAACTTGCTTCTCCAAACATGGTGAGTTCTATGATGACCTCAATGAACACATTTTATTGTATTTTCTGTGTTCTATGGTATTGAATATTAAATATTACAATTTTTTATTCGTCTAAATGAGATATTGATTGAGCTGTAATCTAAAGATAAAACTATACAAGTTTATTAGTTTATGTTATTCATGCATAAAAATTTGTTAGAAGCCTTTATGCAAGTTTAGTAGGAACATGGATGAAGTGCAACTTTTGAACATAATAAACATATATTACAAGGATTGTTATAGATCAAATATAATATAAGTTGAATGTCATGCTTTGGATTTATTTTTGGCTACCTTGTGCATCATTTTTTACGAATCTCCTTATCTGTGGATGGAAACCAACCCTATACCTAGTCAAATCATTTTTTCAAAATGTTAACTTTGAGTTTATAAGCTGAATTGAAAATTTGAACAAAAATTAACTATCATCCATAGGTTTTGGATAAAAAATTCTTTTTTCCTAATTTTTGACTCCTCACACCTTGGTAGAAATGTATGTTTTGTAATTTTCTCTTGTTTTATATGTTATAAGGAAGGTTTGTAATAAGGTTACTGAACAATAGTTAATATGGAATGCTTGTTGATATTTAAATTACTGATATGTGTGCACAAGCAAGCTTATGAGAATGGGTTTGTAAAAAGATCAACTGCTAGTATGTTGAGTGGAAAGCAGCTTGCTTCTCCAAACATGGTGAGTTCTGTGATGACCTCCATAAACACATTTTATTGTATTTTCTGTGTTCTATGGTATTGAATATTAAATCTTACAATTTTTTATTTGTTTGATTGAGATATTGATTGAGCTACATGTAGCTGTTGTAATCTAAAGAGAAAACTATACAAGTTTATTAGTTTATGTTATTCATGCATAAAAAATTGTTGGAAGCCTTTATGCATGTTTAGTAGGAACATGGATAATGTGTTATTTGTTGGAAGCCTTTATGCAAGTTTATGTTATAATGTGTTATTTTTTTCTTTTTGCAGGAATGTGTTGATAAACTCAAAGAAGGAGATAAAGTTAAGGTGTTGGATCCATTAGATGGTGATGTTGTGGGCATTAGGTGGATTCACTCCTATCTATTGTACATGGAGTCAACTTGAAAGGAACAATGGATGCAAATGTAAAAAATTTAAAGGTCACAAGTAACATACCCCTTGTTTATGAAGACAAAATAGATGGAGTTGTTCGTCTGAAAGAGAAAGAGGGACCCTTCACATAGTGGCCACTAAAATATTTGCAAAAAATGACATAGTTGAACATATTTATCTTGTACTAGTTGCTAGACATCTTGGCTCACTACTGTATGCAGTATTTTGAATATGTTGTTTAGGGATCTTAATTATCATGGTGTATTTGAAAGACTTGGAAACTCTTAGACAACTTTGACATTTTTTATTATATTTACATATATACTCTTAGACATCTTTGACATCTTACAACTTGATATATCTATTGATATATATTTGCATTAATTTTTTTATTGTAGATTACCTTTATTTATAATGATGTTGAATCAATCTTTTAATTTTAGTATGTTGTAGCTTGTACGCATATGTAATATTTTTATTTACTTTTATGTTTTAGTTCAAATTTATTATTATATTAGTTTTACATTATAAAATTTATGGTATTTAATAAATAATTTATTTCATGATTATATTTACTACCAATTAATGAAAACTAGTAAATAAAATGATTGAATTAATGACTAACTGTATGACTAAAGTAATGATTAAATTAATGACTAAATATGATTAAATGACTAAATAACTAAAGTAATGACTAAATATATGACTAAATAAATGACTACCTTGACTAAATAATGACCAGTTAACAACAATAAATGACTAAATTAATGATTAAATATATGACTAAATAAATCACTACCATGATTAAATAAATGACCAGTTAATAACAATCAATGACTAAATCAATGACTAAATCAATGACCAAATTAATGACCAAATCAATGAGTACAAATCAATGACTAAATAAATGACTAAAATAGTTTAGTCATAAATTTGGTTGCATTATAAATGACCGGAAATAAACTACTAATGGTCACGTGACCAAAATTAGTCATTTATATGCAATTTTTAGTAGTTTATTTAGTCATATATTTTTGTTTGTGTACTAGTGTCAGGTTAGTTGGTCATAGAGGGGCATTACAAATCAACCCCAATGGGAAGTGTAACACCTCTACAAGCTTCAGACATAGGAATCCATCAAGGACATGCTTGTGTACCACATAAACATCTGTGCATTGTGCAAGCATCCCCGATAGTTATTCTTTTGTTGACACAAAATAAAATCCAAGTGGAATGAAGGTAGCAGGTTGAGGTGGATTTTTTCCTTCAAATTTGGTTTTCTAAGGTGAGGGAGTGTAAAAGGGGAATTTGCATAAGTGGTGAAAATTCCCTCCTATACATTTTCCCCCCACTTTAGCAAGCACTGATATTGATGAGTGCTTTGGTAAAGTAGATCAGAGAAGTAGTAGAGTTATAAATGTATACCTGAACCGTCAAGGAAGCAAACCACGATCAAGCGAACTCAAAAGCACAGGACAAGTAAAGGACTTCATAGCCCTGTAGAACTATGAAGCTAAATAATGAAAGTGTCTTATAGGCCCACAGACTTGCAAGGAGGCAACCCCCAAGATCTATCACATGAAGGAATCCCCACTAAGAAAGTGCCTCATGAGCTCGCAAACCTACAAGGAAGGTGTCCCCCAAGATCTCTCACATGGATGATACCTAGTAAAGCACCTTGCAGACCCATGGACTTGCAAGGGAGCATCCCCCAAGATCTCTCGTATGGAGGAAGGAAAGAAAGCACCCTACATACCTGTAGACCTACAGGGAAGTTTTCCTTCAAAATCTCTCACATGAAGGAAACCCAAGAAAGCACCCTATAGACCTATAGACCTATAGAGAGGTATCCCCCAAGATCTCTCACATGGAGGAAACCCAAAGAAAGTTCCCTACAAACCTGCAAACTTGTAGGGGAGCTATCACTAGGATCTCTTGCATGGAGGAAGCTCAAAAGAAGTTCCCTATAGGCTCATAGACCTACAGGGAGGTATCCCCAAGATCTCACATGGAGGAGACCCAAGGAAAGCAAACTCCGTAGAGTCAGAAAGTGGCTTCACAGGTGCACCTGTGAAGTGACATGTTTACTCACAAATAGAACATGTTAGAAAGAAACCACACAGGAAAGTAAGTGGACAGTCACACAAACCGTTAACAAGTTGGAAAATTTTCAAAGGATCCCTTAGAAACCTAGCATGAAGAAGGGGTCCACTCAAGGGACACACTGTTTGAAAGTGTGGAAGAGATGTCTTTTTTCTCTAATTGACTTATCATCAAGAAATCCTTTTGAAAGATGTTCACTTCATCAAGGAATTCAAAAGGAAGAATATGCCCCCATGTGAGGGGAAGATAAAATTTGTTCTCACTTTGGAGGAAGGTTCTCAAATTCTTTCTTTATGAACCCATGATGAAGGAAACCTGTTTCCATTATGGTTTCAAGTCAAGAATGTGATTCTTGGAAAGAATTTTGTGAAGATTCTCAAGAAAAGCTTCATTGGAAATGAATGCATTTTCTACAAATCAAAATGTTGAAGTAGTGTTGTCACAAATGAGAGGGACAACTCAAGCAAAGAAGAGAGAAAGATAAAGGGAAAGATAAAAATAAAAGATAACATGAATGAAGGGCACAGGGGTAGTCTGATATTTTGGGGTAAAAACTGCTTATAAATAAATAGATATATATATATAGTATATAAAATGAACTATCATCAACCCCCTACTATATCAGACCATGTGAAGAATGCATGAGAAGACAAAATAAAATTAAAAACTTGGGTCAACATGGAAGGGAAGCCTAAATTCCCCCAATACTTTGCATCATCCCCAATTTATCAAAAATCAAGTCATAAACATGGAAGAATGATGATACAAATAGAAGAAGGTTTATGACACAAAAACCATACCTATATACAAGCACAATAGGGGTGATGAAGGTCATCAAGGCACACAAAGCATGATCATGGGGGAACACATCACAAAACACACACACACACATCTAATCTAAAGGTAAAGAAGAGGCCTCCTCCTAACACTGATCAACCAAGAGGTCATCCACTTCCCACTGTAGATCATCGTAGGGGGAAGTAGGATGAGCCTACAGTGGCAGGATGTTAAGAGGAGGAGCATTCGACCTTCCCACAACAAGGGCTAAGGAAGAGTGCCTTGCAAGGTCCCCTCCATTGAGCTCTTGTGGAGCTAAGGTAAACTATTTCGCAAACATCGCCGACAAGGCCAAAAATTTATCCAAAGAGTTAAACATGCACTTAACATGAGTGCCATGTTTCACCTTAATGGATGGAGAAGGTTGTGCTCGAGATTCACCACTAGGATCATTGAGTGATTCGGGAGTGGTGAAAAACTTAGGAGAAGCCGGGACTAGTTCCATCACTGGGATAGAACAAGTCAGCATGGAACCACCTTTCAGAGAAGATGGGCTCCTCTTATGTCCTTTTTTGTTGGAAGGACCACTCTCTACCTTCTGCTTCATTGAAGGATGTGAAATCCCCACAAATGAGGAAAGAAGTTTGAAGGAAGAGGAGGAGAGAACCACATTAGATACGATTGAGGTGTTAGTCATATCTATGGGTTTTGAGAAAGGAGGGACATCTAGAAGGGACATCAATAGAGGTGGATCCACCGAAGGAGCAATGAACACCTACATCTGTTTGGGGTCAGGTACATTTGCACTCGTAGCAAAAGCCAAAAGCAATACAGATTTGGTTTGAATGGAAGCAAAGGAGAGGAGAGAGGAGGATGCAATAGGAGGCCCTGATACATGGGTAGTCATCTCCTCTTCCTTCCTCTATAAGGCATCCTACTCAGCCATGAGAGCCTTTCACCAGTGCTTGCGCTCACGCAAAAGGTAGTTTCTATGGATCTTTGAACTGGAGGATGGAGGATACGAAGGAATGGAAGGCTTCTGCTCAGCCATGGGAGTGCTCACTACAACTGGTTTTGGTGGAGGAATAGACTCCTAAATGGGAGTAGGAGGAGCAGTTTGAGAAGCAACTAGGGGATTCGACTCAAGTGCCTTAGCAGCAGGCCTCTTCCCATTCACTACTTTGGGAGAAGGATCGGTAGGAGGCCGTGAGGGTTGAGACAAAGAGGAATATCCATGGGGACCTTTCTTCTTGCTATACTGAATGAGCCTAGGCTCCGTGGGAAAAATAGGAAGCTCAAATGTGAGACGATTTGGTTTCCGCCAAGTGGGTACCATAGGATCTCTCACAAACATGGAAAAAAATATGATGGTGCCTCAATAGGATGAGAGGAAGCATCAAGTTGAACAATGAAAGAGGAAGAAGGATGATCTCAAGATCACTTATCTTCTTCTCTTCTACATTCCTTGGCAGCATCACCGTCAACTTTTAGGCAAGCCCTATGTGAAACAAGATAAGGTGAAAGAGGGTATCTCACTTTCAGCCTTAGGCACCCTTTCTTATAATTTTGATATGTTTAGTGTAGGAGGTCCATCCTAGGTGGAAGAAGACAATGGGTGTAGGAAAAGAGTAATCCAAGGAGTAGTTACCATGATCAATCGATGGTTTATAACTGGTGTCATGAATCACATGCACGGAACCCTCGTGGATAAACTTTAAAAAAAATTGCACGACTGAGGGTACGACATTCATAGCTACCAACCAAGGGATACCCAGCTTCACTATAAAGAGTTCAGACCCAAGGATTACATCAAACAAAAGCTTCACAGATGTAGGTCCAACCAAAAATGATAGGACAATACTACCAAAAGGGGGCATATAAATTCCATCATGCGTGCAGATGGTGCTCACAGGTGCATCGTACCCATCTTTATGCAAAAAATTTATTAGCATGATCTCCTTAGTTATAATGTTTACTTGAGATGTCAGATCAATGAGAACACCTGGTATGATGTTTCTATTGATTCGCGCAGGGATGTAGAGAGGAGATGGTTCCCTATTAAAACCCATTGGCAAGTTCTATGAAGTGAAGGTTATACCAGTACCACTGCTCACAGGTTGCGTAGAGGGAATAAGTTGATGTAGGAAAGAGGCCATTACACACACTAGACAATACTTTCACATCATCCCTAAAGGTTAAAGGATAAGATGATGAACCATTTAAGGTTTCATTATGCAACACCTTCAGAACCTTCCAACTACGCATACTAGGGGCTACAGGTTGGGTTGTGAGGTAGGTAGCCTCACAATGCTCACACCTACAACACTCCTATGATATGAGGAAAGGAGATTTCAGTGTTGCAAAATGGAACCAAAATGGTTCACGTCAGGTTCACCAAAAATGTAAGAGAGGGGGACCAACCACATTCAAGGCCCCAGGTCATGGAGAGCCAAGAGTGGAAGTCCACCCTAACTTACCTCAACTTAAAGGGGTGTTTAGAGATGAGGGACAAGAATGATAAGGAATATAAGGTCCTTCAACCACTTTGCAAACCTAAAACTCATATCGGGGCTAGGTGAGCTAGTTTCTGGGTTCAACACTATGCCTCAGGTAGCTCTTTTCTCGAGGATGAAAGCATGGTTCCGAGACAATAGTGCGATGCACTAGCATCTCTTAGGTGTGCTAGCGTTCGTACGACCAGAGGACTAAAAAGACAAGGTGAACCACTAGAAAACAAACTAACGACATCACTAATGGTTTTTAAGGGAAAAAAATAACACTATGAAGTAAGAAATATATAGAAAAATATGATAAAGTAAGTAGATTAAAGCCAGGGTGAAAAAAATGATCTCACAAAAGAGCCTGTTTTCTAGCTAGCTCCAAGAAGCACATCTAGCTACACACAAGAAAGAGGAAAATTGTTGGGTAGTTCTATAGGGGCCTACCTTAGTCAGACCCACATTTTGGTGTTTCCACCTCCATGGACAGCCAATATAGCGATAATGGAGAAGAATTATGATAAAGGAGAATGAAAGAAATGAGTACAATAACACTACAAAATAGTATTACGCTACTCAACCAAATTGTAGAGGAGAGGAGTAGAAAGCTTACCACCTCCACCAAGAGCTCACTAGCTAATGGTGAAGAAAATGAGAGGACTCAAGCCCCTGCTTCAATGTAATTTTTTCCACACTTTCTCTACGAAGTTGATGGAGTGTTGTTGCTTCTATGGAGTGCAAAGTGCTACTTGAAAGCTGAGAGTGCAATAAGTGAATGCTAGAATGCTTGGAGAATGCTTGAAGAGATTGTGTAGAGGATGAAACAAATGAAGAATGAGTGAATTTGAAGGTCCAAGAATGAGAAAAATGGCCATATTCGGGTCAGTTGGTCGAAGATGGCCATTACAAATTGACCCCAATGGGAAATGTAATGCCTCTATAGGCTTCAGACGCAGGAATCCATTAGGGAAGTAAGAACACTGCGAGGACGTATGTGTGTTGCGTGGGCATCCCCTATAGTTATTCTTCTGTTGATGCATAAAACAAAAGCCAAGTGGAATGAAGGTAGTGGGATGATGTGGATTTTTTCCTTCAAATTTGGTTTTCTAAGGTGAGGGAGTGTAAAAGAGGAATTTGCATAAGGGGTGCAATTTCACTCCTATACATTACTATGTAGAAGAGATTCTTAGGTGACCCAAAAATTTCTATTTAGCCCAAATCATCAATGATAACCTTCATCAATAGTTCTCCATTGTGAAGATGACCATTTTTTTACATGACCTCTTACATTTTCTATATACTAGCTAAGAAATTTAGATATAGCTTGGTTTGACATGCTTAGGTCCAGTTGAAAATGGGCCTAATCAACATAAATTTTATAATCAATACCCTCAACTACAAATCTAGAATGCAATGAATCATTATAATATGGTTCAAATGATCCATTCATCATGTTCATGGTAAGAACATTTCAAGGAGACTTAAACAAAAGACTCTCTTCCTCCATAATGGAAATGATCAAAAGGTTTGTATACTAGTTTATCCAGTTTCTCAAATTTACCTACTTTAAAATGGAGGGTTTTTTAGGAGCACCAAACAAATTTTCCACATACCCCAGTGATAATATTGTACTTTTGGAGATGACCAATAAATTTTTTACTTCTAATAAGTTATTAAAATGAAAGGATAGGGAAGGAGGAACTTATCCTTTAGCCAAAAGGAGACAATTATATGGTTGTCCATTAGCTCAGCCAGCCAAAGGTTTAGATGTGGAGATATAATTCTACAAATTCAATTTCCATACACTTAGAAGGAATTTTGATCCATATGGGAAATTGAATAAATTGGTGGGCCATCAACACAAAAATAAATTGGATATTGAAGAATTTTGGGCTAATTTTCATGATGACTTGGAATTCATAAAGAGAACTTACTCAAGGGTCATAGTGAAATATATCACCTTTTTTTTTATCCCTAATCAGATTCAAGAAGATGGAAAGGTGCTTCAAGAGAAATAATATAACGAAGTGGCATATAAGCCAAATCCACTTCATGGTTCAATTGAAGAAGAGGTTATAGACCTCAATGTCATAAGTAATCCTATCTTAAGGTCTACCAAGAGATGGGTAGAGATCCAAACTTTTTCTCTCATGGACCAAGGAGTGGAGGTAACATTTGAAGGGATGAACCACAAAAAAGATTTGTTTGGTGAAGAAGAAGAGCATGTTGAGGAAGAGGTTGGACTAGGTAAAGAGTCCACAGGAGAGGAAGTAGGGACATCCTCTAGAGCCAAAGTCAAGGAAAAGAAGACCAAAGTAGATGGAAGGAACCCCACTACTAAACCTAGGATAGATGAAAGTTTAGAATTACATGTGTACAATGAAAATTATTTGCAAAAATTTTACAAAAAGTTTATAAAATATATATGCAGGTGGGGGGCAAAAATAGAACACAATGCTCCAAATACTAGAATCTTAGATGAGAGGAGGCCAAAACAAAATGTAAGCCTCAAGCTAGAGAGTGTGTGAAAGCCAAAGAGAAGACATTTTTTAGTAGGGGTAGGTTGAAACTACTCATACCATTGGAGGGGTAGCTTCAAAATCCATAATCTATTAGAGATCTTACATAAACTACAAATTGTTTACCTTTTTTAGGAAGCAGTTGCCCCATATGTGCTAGATATCGATGTTAAAATATTGACACCATTTGAAATTTTTTGAGGAACATGAACATGTTATGATTTAGAAATGCGACCATGTTATTAGTTATTTTGACCCAAGGAAATTTTTTGGTCACTGTTTGTCCTATATCCTTGTGAATATACTCATGAAAATTTTAATATCAAAATCCTCAAAATTTATTACTTGGGGCATCCATTTAACATCTTACCTATACTAAGTATGATTAATGGTAATTTTAAATGTATAAGCTAGAATCCCAACTTACAATCAAGTGAAGTAGAGCCCCAAATTTAAAACCATCTAAATCTTATTCCTTTAGTGACATAGATTTTTAATGTGAATCACATGTCAACAACTATTCACCTCTGATTTCTCTTTACCTTTAAATGACCTTTTTCTCATTTTTCTTCTTATTTATGTTTCACATTTTGAGAAAGTTCATGTGCATTACTTCCACAAACGTGTTTCCAAGAAATTACCTACTAGAAATTGTAATTTTGAATGCAATGGCTATTGCAAAAAGGTCTTAAAGGAGAATTATCAGGTCCTTAAGGAAATTATATGCTACCTTGAATATAGCTCCATGAAGACACACATTAGTTTTGGATTATTGGCATAAAATGGTTGATCAAAATATTCTCTCTCTCTCTCTATTCCAAATATACATTCAATGGTTAATTACATTTTCCAGTATAACCTACAGTGGAAATTTAAGTTAAACTTAACATTCCATCTTGACTATAAAATGTGTTTAATATTTTTATATAATATAACTATTATTAAACTATATCTATTTTATATAAAATAGATATTATATTTTATATAATGTAAGTTGTATTGTGTGAATTGTGTAAAGTGAGCAAATGAGTAATAAAACACATAATCAATGAAACATATTATATTAGATAATTGAATCACAAAACTAATTGAATTTGAAACAAAGAAAATTCCATAAAATCGTTCCATTGTTTCCTATCTTCAAGGATTCATTAAATCATATTAGCTCTGAGATTTGTTTTGCACTATGACTGTTAAAATGGCAACCTAGGGAATGAAATGCTATCTAAAATGAAAGAAGTATATTCTAGCATTTACATGATTGATCTATAAATGATATGATGCTAAGATTATGATGTTGTTGTGTTCAAAATGATGCTATGATGAAATGCAAGACTAATTAAAATGTTGTATGAAGATGCAATAAGACTAATGCAACAATTAGGATTCTAGAAATGAAATTGCCACGGTAACATTGCTTTAAACTAAATGCAAAATGCTGAACTAAAATGATATGCTAAGCTCAAAAATGCTGGTATGATTTTTGCAGAGTAAGTTTTCCCAAAGATGGGATATGAAAATATGGAGAATGATGCTACATTTATAGGATTTCCAAGGCATAAAATGATGTGGCAGCAACCAATGATCAATATTTCAGTTGGAGAGATGAATGGTGGAGAAGGAAGACGTTAGAGGGAATCACGGAGATGGTTCCCTTTAGAAGAACACCATGCCAAGTGTGAGAGAGAATGAAATGATGGAGAGAGCCAAGTGTCCAAGGTTTGTTTCAAAGTTTGTTGAGGATAATTCCAATTTAAATATTAGAGATATTTAAATTCATGAGACACTTGATGATGTGGAAAAAGGAAAAGTGTTGTAGACATGTGACTAAATTTGAATTTGGAATTATTCAAACTTAGTAATTAAGAAGATATTAATCAAATAAGAAAAACTATTGGAATTTATTTATTTAATTAAAATTAGAAGAATGTGATTTAGGATGGAAGAATTAGAAAGTGTGAACTATATAAATAAATTTAGAATTTATTTATCAGTAGACGAAATAAGAGGTTTATTAATTAAATACCTTGTATTCAATGAAACGTATTACATTAGAGAATTGAATCACAAAACTAATTTAATTTGAAACAAAGAAAATTCCCTAAAATTGTTTTATTGTTTCCTATCTTCAAGGATTCATTAAATCATATTGGCTCTCAGTTTTTTTTTGCACTATTATTGTTAGAATGGCAACCTGAGGAACAAAATGCTATCTAAAATGCAAGAAGTATATTCCTACATTTACATGATTGATCTATAAATGATATGATGCTAATATTATGATGTTGTGTTCAAAATGATGCTATGATGAAATGCAAGACTAATTAAAATGTTGTATGAAGATGCAATAAAACTAATGCAACAATTAGGATTCTAGAAATGAAATTGCCATGGTAACATTACTTTAAACTAAATGCAAAATGTTGAACTAAAATGATATGCTAAACTCACAAATGTTGGTATCATTTTTGCAGAGTAAGTTTGATCAAAGATGGGATTTATATAACCTACAGTGGAAATTTAAGTTAAACTTAGCATTCCATCTTGACTATAAAATATGTTTAATATTTTTTATATAATTAACTATTATTAAACTATATCTATATTATATAAAATACATATTATATTTTATATAATGTAAATTATTAAATATAATCTTTCCCTACAATTAACTCATCTATTATTACTTCATAAATCATCTCAAATAAAGCCTAGAGATTGAAGTTATTAAATACTTATACAAATCCAAATGAGCCCTAAATTTATTATTTCTATACCTTAACATAAATTATATTCAAAATATAGCAACAAAGATTCAAATATAATAATTTTAAATAGAATAAATTCTATATTATATAAATCCTCATATTCTTACACTAGATTTAAATAAATTGCAGAGATCTAAAAATGGAAATTCATTCTTGTACAACAAACACAACAATGAAAAAAACAAAGCAAGGCTTGATAAACTCATTAGAAAAAGTAATTGTGATTGTTAGATTTTTGAATTTGTGTATAAAAATTACTCTAATTTTAATTTTGAGTACATGATTTAAAATACGTCATCCATTTTAATATTATTTAAGATTTATCACTTTCAATAGTTTTCTTATCTTCTAAAATCAAATATATTAAGAAAAGATACATGCTTGAATGTGATATTTTACTCACCCTCTCACATTTCTTTTATGTTTTCTTTATGTACTAGTAGTCCAAAGCTACCATCATCATCTACTCTTGCTCCTAGAGTAAGAGCCATTGATTCATTAGAAGTTGAATCTAAGAGTAGGTTTTATTAGAGTTTATTTCACACACTCAAGTGATGTGATATTTTTTGCCACCTCTTCTATAACTTGAGTTATGTGAATGAATGTCCAAGTACCCAAAGTGTCTCAATACAATTAACATGAGATTGACATGCATTCACACAACATAAATATAAATTAAATTATAATCTTTTAGTATTAGTATGTGAGTTTACACATTGAACCAAAATATATTTTTTACTTTGTTTTTGTTTTAAAATATTTTAATTGCATAGAATTTTGAATGTGATGTTATTTTACTCTTTTTTATTTTAGTGTAATTTTTTTTTAATGTGAATACAAATGTTTGGTAGTGTGATAGGGTGAATTTTAGTGTTAGAAAATGAGCAGCAAACAAAAAAGACCAAATAACACTAAAAACACTCTACACCTCAAGATTATCCTAGTTGCATTTAATACAAAATAAAATGGAACTTTTTACCTTGTGTCGAATCGATCCTTTGGTTGGCCCTTCGATTTTTGGTGTTTTATACTCCTTGGATGGCAAGAGATGCAAGCTATAAGGTGGAATGAGGATGGAAAATGAGTGAAAAGTGGATGCAAGTATGAAAAATGGCTAAGTATGGCTCAAGAAATTTTTTTGCAAGAGTTTGGCTACTATCAATGATCTCCCTTAAAAAAAAAGAGAGGGTATTTATAGAGATTTTTGGACTCTCTAGGGAAATGGACAATCAAGATTGAGCCACCAAAATCAAGATGTAAGGCTAAGGTGAGTTGAGAACTTACAAGCCCTCACATCTTAACATGTGGCATGTGAAGTGGCTTGAAAAGGATGAAGTGTACATGAGGTGGAAATATAGTACATGACATGGAGGTACTTCATAGTACCTTGGGATTGGACAAAATCTCCTCATTAAGGAGGTCCTTGTCCCCATGTAGGTAAAAGGACATGTGAGAAATTAAAAATTTCTCAAATATTCTCATGGGGATCAGAAAAGGAATTTAAAATTCCTTTAAATGCATTGGAGGATTAAATGTGAATTAAAAATTCACATGGGGAATGGAGTGCCTTATTCAAAAAGAGAAAACTTTGAATGAAGTTTGACTAAGGACACATTCAATAAATGACATGGGGATTAGGGATGACCTAATTAAGTGATTAAGGTTGTGGAAGTACTTGATTAGACTAATTAATGACATGTTAGAGGCAAGTGGGAAATTATACAAGATTGGAATCTAAAGATGATTAAGGGGGGCACATCTTAATTATAAATTAATTATGACTAAGAAAGAGGGTTAGATTGCTAAGAAGGATTAGAGACCAACTTGCAAAAGTTGGAGGATGTGACAATGAGAGAGAAAATATGGAATTTAAAAATAAATTTAAAATTCCAAAAGATAATATGACTAAATTAAATAAAGTGATGCATTTATTTAATTTAGAGAGAAAAGAGGGGAAAAAGTATTTATTAAATTAAATACTTTGGGAAACTTTATGTAAGACATAAAATATTAATTAAATGAATGATTTAATTAATATTGGCAAAGAGGATGCTTTAAATGTGAAAGGGGATGATTAAATAGATGACTTTGACCATATGGAAGTGGTCGAATTTGGATGTTTACATTTTTCCCTCTTTGAAACATTATTAGGATAATACTGTTTCGAAGAAAAATAAAATACAAACGACTCTATGGAAGAAGCGTCCGAAAAAGAGATGCCCCAGCATGGGAGAGATTGTGTGAGTTACCCAAACGGAGGAGAAATAAAGGGGATAACCTGGTCTCGCAAGGGAAGGTTGGGGAAGAATGGTAGGGTATGCCCCCTCAAGAAGGCAGACAGGGAAGGAAAAGGGGCTCTAGACAACTTCTTGAAAGAAGGAAGTGGTATATGTCAATGGAAAGAGCACAAAAAATTGAGAAGATTGGCACTTGAATGGAGGAAAATGGGTTTACATGGGGGCACCAGGAAGAGAAGTGGGGTGAGGGAATTAGTTGAGGTTAAAAAAAGCTAAATAAAAGGAAAAAATTCCTTTTAGTTTAAAAAGTAAAAAGGGGGGAAAAAGGCTATAAAAGGTAATTCTAGGAATTACCTCTCCTCATTTGCACAGCTGTCAAGTGAGGAGAAGAGGAAGAAGAGGAGAGAGAAAAAGAGAGGAGACACAATGCCAAAGTATGTTTCAGACATCATTCATCAGGGGGACGAGAGATGACGATTCTTCAGCGAGTGTGTCGTGCCACACTAAGTGATTCTGAAACCCCACTTTGTGATTTTAGTCAATTTAGCTAATCTTTTGCAGAAACAAAAATATGGGTTTTGTGGGGTTGCTCGAGAGGAAAAATGGGTTAGACAAAATTTTTATTTAAAAAAAAAAATGAAATTTTTTTGGGGAGGGGGGGATAGGTTTAGTCTAGGCTGGGGGGTTGGATATTTTGGGGGGAGGGGGCTAGTTGGGCCTGGGCGGGTCCGCCTAGCCAGGCTCAGGTGCGTCCACTGGGGCTTGGGTGGGTCTGCCCAACCAGCCTAGGCAGGTCCACCTGGGCTGGGCAGATGCCCACCAAACTAGCTCAGGTGGGTCTGCCTGAGCTGGGCAGAGGCCCGCCCAGCCAGGCGGGGCGGGTCCACCTGGACTCGAGTAGGCAGGTTCACATAGGCTCGGGTGGGTCCGCTTGGGCTCGGGGCGAGTCCACCCAAGGGCTGGGGCGAAGCCAAGATGACCAAAATAAGCTAAAGGTAGGGGGAAAGAAAGGGGGTCAAGGGTGGGATGGTGAAATAGTGGGATGGGGAAGGCAAATCCTGGGGTGGGAAGAAGTAAGACAAGAAAACAAGGGGTAAAATGACGCTAGAATAAATTGACAAAGTGTTGTGATGGATGCAAAATGTTGAGAGCCTGCAGATGTGGGAGAGAAGATCAGAGGTATTGACGAGATGCATGGCACAAATGACAGGCACAGAGCACTAGAGACTGGCGGAGGTAGGGCTAGTTCATATGCTGACATACCAGATGATTAAGGCCCATAGGGCCATGCTGGTAGCCTTGATAAAGTGCTGAGAATTGGCAACATCAACATTCCATCTACCGACTTTGGAGATGACAGTGACCTTGGAGGATGTTTGGCGGATCTTGAGGCTCCCTATAGTAGGGCTTGTGGTTAGCGAGTGTTGGATAGCAGGCGAGGCACTGGATGAGTCTATGCATGTGGTATATGGCAGTGACAATCTACTGATTCAGCGGGGGTAGCTAGATGTGGATAGATGGTTGTCTTATAGGGTACCAACTTTGTCTTTGTACCTTATAGGGTTGATTAGTGGGATCTTGTTACCAGACTAGAGTGGTCGATTTCTGCATCTCAGGTTTATCAAGGTGATTCGGCATATCATCGAGGGCCAAGAGGGGTAGTTTGTGTGGGGGCCCTGCATGCTGGCACAACTATATCGGGATATGCACTGGGTATGTTATCGAAGGGCACAAAGTGTGGTTCACATCACACTACTATAGGTTTGGGCTTGGAAGCACATCAGGGTGACTAGGCTGATTATGCACAGATTAGGAGAGTAGGATGATAGAGAGGTCATGGCCTGGGGATGGGGGGGTAGAGGCGGGAGCAATACTATGGTATCGAGATGTGAGAGATGTAGATGTATGGAGGAGATGGTTGGATAATGTGTAGGTGGAGATGATAGTGTGGTAGCCTTATATGATGTGGTGCTTCAGGGGTTAGAGGGATGATGAGGAGGCACACATCGGTTACTTCTTCACTTGCTATTATATTACTAGGAGAGTTCTGCTTGTAGTGGAGCTACATAGACCCAATCGAGTGACACGATAGTTTGGAGTGAGGTAGGATATTCCCGTAGGGCACATGAAATTTTGGAAACTGTCATAGGAGTGGCCATGGTAGGCTGCATTGATTCTAGATGCAGTGTGGGTAGAGTTGGAGACACTACAGTTTGTGCCATACCCAGACAGGCAGGAGGTTCAGAGAGATGCAGGTATGATGGATCGATATTAGCAGTGGTTTAGGCGACATCCACGCCACAGATTACCCCATTAGTGTCAATTGAGGGAGCACTAAGGTTCAGATCAAAGGATGAGAGATGGCTGAGGGTGGTGGGACCAATACCCCGAGGGTAAAAAAGAGGAGGTCAGGTGAGAGGAGGATAGTAGGGGGAGGGATAGGAGATGGTTGGAGCAACTGAGGAGCCAGTGAGGGTAGCCAGGAGGAGGAGACAGGAGGTGGTTGGAGCGGTTGAGGAGCCAGTGAGGGAAGCCAAGAGGAGGAGATGATGGTGTAGAACCCAAAGGAATGGAGCAGAGGAGGGAGAGGATGAGTTCAGGGCTACAAGACAGGAGGATAGGGGGTCTGATGCCCGGAGAGAGAGGATCTAGGAGGCACGTGCATCCCCAAGAGGTCAGTAGTGACAGAGAGGAGAGGAGGCCAAGGCCAGCGTAGCGTAAGAGAGGTAGGAGGTAGATGTGGCCATAGGATGGTAGCAGTGATAGAGACAAGAGGTGGGCAAGGTGAATGGGGCATAGGAGAGGATGATATGGATAGGGGGAGCTCCCTCAGTGATTGACGTGGATGTAATGGAGGCGTTGGCAGAGAGCGAGGGGTATGAGCCACGAGAGATGGACATTGATTCTGATGTGCATGACATCATCCCGCTATCGAAAACACCTCCCAGAGGAGAGGATCCCGCAGTGGTGTTGAGAGAGATGTTGGAGATACTGTGCCTCAGTGAGTAGTGAGTATGATAGACAGAGGTAGAGCAGGTCAGATTAGAGGTAGTGCTGAGTGAGCTACAAACACGATTCACCTAGGGTGAGAGAGATTACATAGTCCTAGCCATGTTGGTGTTAGATGTGCAGAGGAGATTGATGAGGGAGAGAGATGAGTCATGGGATGAGGCAGTTGACCTATGAGCAGAGATAGAGAGATTATGAGGGAACATGAGGAGGGAGATGTGGCAAGATGGGAGTGAGACTGTTTGGTGGTAGAGGTAGCGATACGACAGGTCGTTAGAGGGATAGGGTAGGATCCATTAGAGATTGGGGCAAGGACTATTGGGATACAGAGGATCTGTAGAGATAACTACATCGATTATGGAGAGAGAGAGAGCAGATTGGCACCGGGAGTAGGTTGAGCTCAGAGATAGAGTAAACTGTTTAGATTAGATAGTTGGGGATATGGGGTTGATGTGTCAGAGAGAGGAGGAGATGAGGAGAGAGATACACATGCTATGGTCAAAGAGAGATGTGGCACAGGCACAGGTGTAGTTCACAGAGGTTGATAGGGATGTGCTACAGGCACAGGTTCAGGTGGCTGAGAGTGAGAGGTAGGTGGTAGAGACAAAGGTTTAGTCTCTTCAGAGGGAGAGAGATGCAGCGGTGTCACAGGTGTTGGGTCTTCGACGAGAGCAAGATTCTGTTGAGTTGAGACTATAGGCACTTTAGAGGGACAAGGATGCAATAGAGGCTCAAGCACATGCAACAGAGAGAGAGAGATGTTGCAGAGGTACAAATGCAAACACTGTAGAGTGAGCGAGACACAACATGGGCTTACCTGCAGGTAGTGCATGGTGTGAGGGGTGATCCGGAGGTGGATGTACAGGGCTTACATGCACAGTTATAGGCTATAGAGGCTAAGAGAGATAGGGCTATAGAGCAAGTACAATAGCTGATAGAGGCATAAGAGGCCCTGGTACAGGAGCAAAGAGTTATTAGCGGAGATTGAGATAGTTACATACTTGAGCGGAATTCCACCAGGCATTAAGTTGCATAGCGAGATGATTATATGCAGTATTCGAGTTATTGGAGGTGTGTGTATGAGCATGCCATTCTAGTTCCAATGTAGCACACAATGTGCTACATCAAACAGGTACCTTAGATGCCAGCACCATCCCAGTCATTAGGGACACGTACTAGGGGGTATAGTGACTATCGACAGACTCCTTCTCCTCCCAGTGGTTACTAGGGGACTCCCACCCATGAGTATCAGGGGACTCCCATGCATAGAGGGCTAGTGATGGATTCACCTCAGAGATCAGATGTGGGGAGCTCACAGTAGGACAGCTAGAGAGCAGATGACAGGATACCGATTTTTTGATAGACACAGGATGGAGTGTTTAGTACTTATGGGTAGAGATCAGAGGTGCTCCACATCTCTGAATTTTGTACCTTATTTGATGATGTATGATGGATATATGACATACATTGTATTATTTTGATTATGATATGGGACAATCATTATTGACACTACGCATTATGTTCTTTGTCATGGATGATTTAGTTGATGTATGCATATGTATATGATATTTTATGCCTATGCAGATGTATGATTTGATTTATTTATGCACATATTTATGATATCACATGCTTAGATGGATGGATGATTTGATTTATTTATGCACATATATGATATCCTATGCTTATGTAGATGGATGATTATGCATATACTAATGTTGGTAATGCAAGATGAGATGAGTATTTGGTATGAACTACAATTAGTATGTGGCCAACAATATGTTTTGGTGGGTGATAATGCATGTACTATGTTTATGATACTTCACACCTATGTGGATGTATGAGTTGATTTATTTATGCAGATATTTATAATATCACATGCTTAAATGGATGGATGATATGCATTTTTATGATATTTTATTGCTATGTGGATGGATAATTATGCATTTATTAATATTGATAATGCATGATATGAATATTTGGTATGAAATGGAATTGGGATGTAAATGTTAATATGGACATGTATGGGTTAAATGAAACTATGATGCTTAACCTAATTAGCTTATGAACTATGAAATATATTAACTCCATAATGTAACATGAAAGATGAATGAAAGATGAGTTCCTATAATGCAAACCTAAGTGTCAGTAATGAACTGCATGGGATTGTGGATAGGTGATAGGTGTATTGTGGGTGTGATATTGCGCCTATAAAAAAACCATTAGTATCTTGAGAGGAAGATCAAGAGGGAAAAGAGTCAAGACTTGCACAACCTAAATCACCAGTCCTAGGTCATGAAGAAGGCTAAATGGAGAGTGTATGTAGTGAAATGAGATGCAGTGTACTTAAGAACATAATTTTCTATCTTTGAAGCATTGATTTTTGCTATAGCATAAGATACTGAATACCCTGATATGTAAGACCAAGGCAAGTTGGCATCCTATGCATGAAACAAACACAACAAACAAAAAGGTTATCTCGACACCCCAAGGTCATGATGACCTTGGTCGTGCGAGGCATTGAGATAACCACAAACACACAAGGATACCCCAACATAACACAAGACCTCAAGGATCTTGATGGGTACTACGTGGGACAACCGAGAAGACAACAACAAAGAAAAGATCAAGATATGCCCCTATGTAGATGATTCAAAGAACACCATGATATGCTGGATCAAGGCGACCATGACAAGTGTTAATAGGGAGCCCAAATGATAAATAAAGTCCAAAAGTATCGAAAGATCATAATCAATTTCAAAACGTCCTTTTCCATAGGATCAAAGGGGATGGATGGGATTGATGTGATCTGCTAGGTGGGATACATCCTGTTGAGATTGATGATGGATACTAAACTAGAATGACATAGTTTGACATCAGATGTCTTCTATTAGCCAGATGTCTTGACACTAGGGGATTTTTTTTGTGAAGAATGAGCCAGAAAAGGATAGAAACTGACACACCCTACAGACCTAGGGGCTCGGGGGCCAATCAAAGATTAGCTTTGCCTACGTGAAAGCGTAGAGCCCTTGTAGTTCATGAAAGTACCATGGATAAAGTGAAAAGAGGATGATGAAGGTAGATGATGGACAATGACACATGATGGTCAGAATACCCTGGGGGTAGATCAAATGATCAGCCTTTCCTACATGAAAGCGCAGGGGCAACATAGTTCGACAAAGGACGTGACAGGATGGGATCTAGATGGAGAACAACACGATGGATGATCCTATCTAATGACATAGATTAATAGAAAAGGAGATGAATGGCATAAGCTCAGAGTGGGCTACTAAAAAATTTAGGATAAGGGATAGCCTAAACGGGTCATCGAATGCTCAATCAAAATATACCAAGCGGTCAAGAATGGGATGGGTGAGGATGATAGTGCAGATGAAAGAATAAAATAACTAGGATTCCAGGTAGATAATGATTAATCCCTCTATGGATAATGCATGTTACCAAGTTTTCACCATCTGTACTTATCTAAGGCACCACCAAAAGGTGGTTTTCACCGTAGGACATATTTATTTCTCTTTACTATTTTTGGATTTATTTATTTATTTATTTATTTTTTTGATTTTTAGGTGGGGTTACCAAGCGGACTTAGGTGTAGAACCTCTTTAGACACATGATATTGATGGGTTATTTGAGGGGATTTCCTTCAAGATTAGTTAATCTGTATGCCCTAGATCCATATTTGGCGGCTATGATATAAGGCCCCAACCAGTTTGCCTCAAATTTTCCTTTCTTGTCTCGGTCTTGCTGAGCATGCTGGTTCTCTTTTAGAATGAGATCACCAACCTGGAACTGTCGAGGATGAACCTTCTTATTTTAGTTATGCTTGAGGATGTTTTGATATGATTGCAAATGATTGTAGGCTTTGATTCTTCTTTCATCAAGTAACTCTAGTTGTGCAAGCCAAGCAATGTGAGCATCCTCCTCACTAATAAGATTTTTAAGAGAAATTCTCAGCAATGAGATCTCAACTTCAATTGGAAAGATGGCTTTGGTGCCATAGAATAAAGAATATGGAGTGGCACCTGTAGGGGTGCAGATGGAGGTATGATATGGCTATAGGGTAGGATGAATATGGAGGTGCCAATCTCGACTAGTGTTATTGACAACCTTTTTGAGGATGTAGATAAGGGTCTTATTGGTTGCTTCTGCCTGACCATTACCCTAGGGTAATAAGGAATTGACCAATGATATTGGATATGAAAGGTGTCACAGAGGTGTTTCATTACTTGGTTTTTGAAGGGTTTTCCATTATCAGAAAGGATGGTGGATGGGATCCCATATTTACAGAGAATATGGTAAAGGATGAATTTTGAGATCTGAATACTGGTGACTGTGAGAGTGGCATTGCTTCCACCCACTTAGTGATGTACTCAGTGGTAGTAATTATGAATGTATGGCCATTAGATGATGGTGGGTGAATCTTTCCAATAAATTCAAAACCCCATTGAGAGAATTCCCATGAAGCTAGGAGGGGTTGAAGATCCTGTGCTGGAGCATGAATCAAATCTGCATGTTGTTTGCAGGGAAGGCATTTCTTCACAAATTCACAAGCATCATGTTCTAATGTAGGCTACTAATATCCTGCTCAGAGAATCCTCTTAGCCAAAGCCATACCATTTTAATGATCCCTACAAACACCACCATGTACTTTTGTTAGTGCAGTATGGGCTTCAGTCTCATTCAAACATCTAAGGATTCCATCATACCTACGATGATAAAGTGTATCATTGACGATGTTGTATCGGGAAGAGTGATGAACAAAGGATTTGCGTTGATTGTGTGTAAGATCCGGGGGTATAATACTATCATGGAGATAGGTGTATATGTCTTGGTACTTGGGGGAAGCGGGACCCATGATATCATACACCATGTCAGTCTTAGCAATATCATATGCTGGGATTAAAAGTTGTTCTACAAGGAACTCACATTTTGTCTGATCTTTGGGCATGTCAATTAGGGAGCCAATAGTGGCCATTGCATCGGTTGCTTTATTCTACACCCTAGGGATTTGGTCAAACTGTATAAAGGAAAAATATTTCTTGAAATCATCAACCATGCACTTGTAGGGAAACAAATTTTCATCCTTTGTCAAGAATTCATCGTTAACCTACTTGATGACTAGCAATAAATCACTAAAGACTTTCAAATGAGTTATGTGCCATTACTTTGCAATTCGAAGGCTGGTGAGGAGGGCTTCATACTCTACTATGTTGTTGGTACACGAGAATGCTATCTTGAATGATTTTGGAAGGTAGTCACCTTGAGGGGTAACTAATAGAATTCATGTGCTTGATCCATTATGAGTATATGAACTATCAAAATACAGTGCCCAAGCTAGTGCTTTCGTAACCGTGTAAACTTCTTCATCTGGGAATTCAGTATCTAGAGGGTAAGCATCTACTAATGGCACCTTGGATAATTGATTAGCTATGACCTGTCCCTTTATGGATTTTTGCTCCACATAATCTATGTGAAATTCACTTAGGAGCATGACCCACTTGGCCATGTGGCCAATCAAGGTGGTTATGGATAACAGATACTTTAGTGGATCAATTTTAGCAATTCATTTGACAAGATTGATGAGCATGTAATGTCAGAGTTTTTGTGTGTTGAAGACTACTGCAAGACATGCTTTTTCCATGGGAGAGTAGTTTAATTCATAGCCGACCACTGTCTGACTGATGTAGTAGATCACCCTCTCTTTCAATGATTCATCATGTTGTGCCAAAAATGCCCCTAGCGCAACTGAAGTGGCAGAGATATAAAGCAGGAGGGGTTTACTTGGAATAGGTGGCATCAAGATCGGTGGATGAGCTAAGTATTCTTTGATCTTATAGAAACCTGTCTGACACTATTGGTTCCATCGGAAGGTCGATTCTTTCTTCAGGAGATGAGTGAATGGTTGACACTTATCCACGAGCTGGGCTATGAACCTACAGATGGATTACATCTTCCCTTGGAGGCTTCTTAACTGTTTCAGATTGCACAGGGGTGGCATGTCGAGAATAGCTTTTACCTTGGCAGGATCAACTTCAACCACCCTTTGAGAGACTATAAAATCCAATAGTTTTCCTGATGTAACATCGAAGACACACTTTTTTGGATTTAGCTGTAACTTGTAATGCTCCAACCGTTCAAAGATCTTTTTTCAGGATGGTAAGATGTTCTGCTCAGGTTCTAGATTTTCCTAACAAGTCATCGACATAATCCTCCATGATGATATGGATGAGGTCATGGAAGATGACCATCATTTCCCTTTGATATGTCACCCCCGCATTTTTGAGACCAAAGGGCATAACATTGTAATAGAAGGTACCCCAAGGTGTTGTGAAAGTGGTCTTTTGTTGGTCCTCAAGGGCAATTTGGATCTTATTATAACCAGAGAAACCATCCATAAGGGATAACATCTCATGTCCTACTGTGAGATCGACCAACATATCAATATTAGGTAGAGGGAAGTCGTCTTTTGGGAAGGCCTTGTTAAGATCCCTAAAGTCTATGGAAATCCAAATGTCTCGATTTGGTTTGGAAACTGATACTATATTGGAGATCCACTCAAAGTAGTCAATTGGTCTGATAAAACCTACATTTAGTAATTTCTCCAATTCCTTCTTGACTAACAATGCTACCTGTGGATGCATCTTGTGGAGCTTCTATTTAACCAGCTTGGCATCTGGGTGAACGTCTAGATGATGAACCACTAAGGTAGGGTCTAAACTTGGCATGTCTAAATATGACCAAGCAAATTTAATGATTCCCTCTTGGAGTAGCTACACAATGGCTAGATACTCTTGCTCTGAGAGTGACTTAGCTACATAGGTGATCTTAGGATTTTCATCAGTACCCAGATTAACTTCTTGAGTCTCTTCGATTAGAATGGATGATCGAGAAAATAACTAAGTTCCCACAAGGGGAATATGAACATCTCCATCCTCCAGCATCTCTTTGAGGTTTTTTCCATTGGATGCATCCTTTATTTTTACTTTTTCAAGGTCAAGAAGTACCTCGGGGAGGTTTTCACTAGATGACTGCTTTTTATTTTTCTTATTCTTATTTTTGCGACTGGAGTGTTCATCCTCCCCCAATCCCATGAGGTTGACATATGTATCCACAAACATATTGATAGGTGTGTTATTATGTAGGTCCCAATTAATAAGCTCGGGATGGTGAAGGGATAAGCTAGTGGTACAGATGGATAGGCATTCGAACATGGATGATAGGTCGGTGTGATCAATGTCATCATATGCATGTATGATGGATTCCTCCTTGGGTATGTCTTCCAATGAGCTATTATCCACAACAACACTATTGGAAGTATCAGACGATGTTGCAGGGCCTTTCTGATTTTTGTCATATCTGATGCCTATGTTCTTTGGTAGCTTTAATGTATCAATAGGTTGTAACCACCCATGTTCTTCTTTACCTAGGCCCTTGCCTTGGTAATTATACTTTTCCGCAAACTTAGCTAACCAAGGATATGTTTCCTAAAAATATTCTTTTAGAGGAGGATCTAGTTGGGGTTCTTCTCGATAGACCCTTTAACTTATATCCTCTTCTAGTGCATCTATCTTGATAATAGGGGACCTGAAAGTGGTGGTAGGGATGTTTTTACCACTGAAAGTGATGGTCTTGTCTTCCTTTGGAGTAGCATGTGAAGGTTGACCATATTCATGTGGTGACGACGACATGGTTTCTACATTAAGAGCAGTATGAATTTCATATTCACCACACCCCTTGCCAATGATCTAGACTTTTGTGACTGTAGGATTGGTAGTGGAAGATGGAGTGGTTGTCATGGTGGAGGGTGGATTAGTGGATGATGACTGGGATGCCCCCATTTCAACCCTACGACAATAATGTAAATGGGGAAAGGATGCTTCTAAGGTGTGACAATATTCAAATGGTTGGGGATCAGTGTAAATGGTTACCTCTTGTCCATTGACTAGGAATTTTAGACACTGATGGTAATGGAGGGGACGAATTGCATAGCATGGAGCCATGGGCAGCCAAGGAGGAGATTATACGGCAAGTCCAGATCAAGGACATGATAGGTAGTGTACTCAACCATAGGTCCCACTTGGATAGGAAGACTGATAATTCCCTTTGAATTCCTTTCTACATTATCATAGGCCTTGATCATGATGATCTAATTACTTAAATCTACTTGAGTATACCCCACCTATTTTATGAATTTTAGAGTACACAGATTGAGGGAAGAGCCATTTACCAAGACCCTTTTTATTTTATGGCAAGCAACCATGAATTCGATGTGCAAGGGGTGATTATGATTGACATCAATATTTGGCATGTTATTCTAGTTGAAGTGCAACTAATAAGATAAAGCCAGGTGTCCTACCAAAGCTTGGAATAATGTGGGATTGATGTCATTAGGTGCATGGGTTTCCTGTAAGGCTCTGTTGAGGATTTCTTGATGTACAGGAGAGGACTTAAGCAAATCCAAGATGGAGATATGAGCGAGGGTCTTTCCTAAGTGATCAAAGATGTTATACTAAGAGCTTACAGGAGTTGATTGGGTAGGTGCGGAGGCCGCAGGGCAATGATGCGGGCTCATCATGTAGTAACAACACACTGAGGGTCTTTGAATTTGGCATGTATCATAGATACATAGGGTTCTACCTACTCAATGTATTGAATAATACCCTCGTAATTGAGGGGTACATTATTATAGCTTACGTTATTTGTGTTGTTATCTTGGGGATTGTTGCTGGAGGTGCTTATGCCTTGATTATGGTTTGGAAAGGCATTTTAGTATATCTTTAACTGAGCATTGGACAACGAAGCCTGACTGGTGTCAACTTTGATATCTCCTTGATCGATAAGATCTTGGAAATAGTTTTTGAGGCCTTGAAACTTATTCAGAGTGTGTCCTTTGATTTTATGGAACTCACAATATTCATTTTCCCTGAACCATGTAGGTTTAGGTTTGGATTCATCAAGTGGCTTGGTGATAGGATACATGATTGGATAGTTGATCTATACCAACTTATTGAAGATGACATTTAGGGGTTCTCCTAATTGAGTATACTGATGTTAATTGTTCCCTTGACTATTCTGGTTTGACTATTGAGGAGGACGAGGTGCCCCTTGGGTATGGATATGGCATTAGGTATAGATGGTTGTTGCCTCTGGGATGTATTAGCCACTTGGATGTGTTTATTATCGGTCACACTATCATTCACTGCATTCTTGTTCTTGTTCCAAAAATGTGGCTTATCTCCAAATGACCTTTCTTTATCATGGCTATGTATTTTGACGTTCCCTTTGTCAACAAGGGCATGTCCAAGTATAGGTCCCTTTTCCACTATCTCTGTGAAGGTAGTGACACAATGTAACCTAAAGTTATGAGCCATGTCAGGATGAGAGTTCTCCACGAAGAAAGTGACCATGTCCTCTTTTAGAGGGGTTTTCATTCAACTTGCTAGCACATGCCACCTTTGAAGGTAGCTAGCAAAGGTTTCACCCTAACATTGTTTCTCTTTGAGGAGATCTAAGGTGTCAGTGTCCTCCAAATTGAAGGAGAAGTAGGAGACAAATTTTTTTGACAGGTCTGCAAAAGATCTTATGGACCCACATTCGAGGCTCATGAACCACTCTAGGGCATTTCCTGTCAGGCTTCATGGGAACAGGCACAAGAGATAGTTGTCATTGTGTATAACTTCTTAACACTAGGAGTAAAACTCCTGTAAGTGGGCCTTAGGATCCTTGTTCCCCTTGTATCTGTCGAATTTTGGTATTTCAAAATGTTTAGGGAAGGGGATCAACGAGATGGAGGGATTGAATGGATATGATCATATGTCATCGAATTTGAATGATTGTTTGCCAGTCCCCACCTAAAGATCTTTTAGAGTGGCTTTAATTTCTATAAAATCTGAGTTGATTGGTGGTGGGTTGGATGGATATAGATGGTAGGATGATAAAGGATCCTATTAAGAGATCATCAGATTATTGAGGTATGGGTTTTTATGGTGGGGTGATGACATCCCTTGTTGGTATGCCGGGGGATTTTGTTAATACGCAGGTTGTTGTTGTGGGGTATAGTATAGATTCGTTTGATAAAAATGTGAGGTAGGCGATTGAGGAGCTTGGAGGGGATGTTGTGAATTGACCTACTAATACTAAGGGTGTTTCTACCACTATTGAGAGGCCGCATAAGGTGGTTGTTGTTGGGACTATTGTTAGTTATGATAATAATGATGTTGTGGTGGTTGCTGATGTGATGTGAGATGTTGTGTGGGCTGAGATGGGATGTTGTATTATGTTTGGACCCACAGACATAGGATGGATGCGAGGAACAGATATATGGTTTGAGCGGGAGGTTGGGATGGATTTCTTTGTGATTGGTATGGTGGTTGTTGTGAAGAGAATGGAGGGTTATATGGTGGTGGTTGTTGTTGGGTCAGTTGAGATAATGTAGGGGTGTTTTGCACAGGAGGTTGTTGGGTACCAAATGGAACATTCAGTTGGGATGTACCCTGCGGCAATAACGAAGGTGGTAAGTTAGATTGGGGAGGCTATAGAGATGCATATGAAGGTGATGGTAGGTTTATGGCCCCAGAAGGAGGAGGCAATTTCATAAACGAGGTGCCCCCATCGTTGATGGGAGGTTGATTTGAAAGGGGTGGTACCGTTAGCATTAAGGGCGGTTGTTGTGGAACGTTTTGTGGCATGCCAAAGACAAAAGGATTGTTGGGATTAGTTGTTTGAGGAGCCCCTACGACTGAGATTGTGGGATGCGGGGGGTTGTTGACGGGATACAAAATGATGTTGCCGAATTTAGGTTGATGCCAACTGTCTACTGGAGGAACATTGGGGATGTATGAACTACTTGGCACATTTTGTGAACCTTGGAGTATGTTAGACGTGGAACCACTATATTTAGATAAGTCAAATCCTAGAGGAAGTTTGACACCTTTTTAAATTAAGTGGGCCAATATTTTTTCCCCATGTTTTTGGAGAAGACGATCTGTCATTTGCACATTGATAGGGTTACTGAAGTGTTCCTCAAATGTAAGTTCAGGTTGGTTGACCATGTTCTCATCCTTGGGTGGCGATGTGTTTTGACCATCAATATTGGATTGTGATGATGTATCATTATGTGGATCCTGAGTGATTTTTGCACCATTATGGGTATCTTGTGAGGCATTAGCTGTGTTGTTTCGATCTTGAGGGATGTTTGGCTGGGATTGTTGCTTGGCCATTTTCCTTGTTTGTGACTGAGTCTGAATGGGCATGCAAGATGATATGATAGACTAAGATGCTAAGATGACCTTGGTGATGAAAGGATTGATTTGATTTGATGATTGATTATCAGAAAAGGATGTGGCTTAATAGGATTGATTTGATTGGATCTTTGATTAGCCGACAAGGCTGTGGCTCGATGGGATTGATTTGATTTGACCGAAGTGGATTTTGTTTGATGAGATCAGATTGGGTTGATTGGTAGATAATTGGTTGATCTGAATTGGATGATATGATGATTTGATTTGGATTGATGATCGATTAGGATGAATGATGATGACCAGAATCTAAAACTAAGTTCAAGAGTGACCCTTGGTAATGCTAGGTGTTGATTAACTGACTAAAGGACAAATGTGTGATAATGACACCAAATCCAACTTGAGATTAAAGTGGATTGATTGGGCCAAAAAGGATGACTGAATTAGGATAGATGACAATCCTAAGTTAGTTTTGATGGATGACGATTAGAGATGAACACCTAGGTCAACTTGGATAACTGCTTTTAACGAGATTTAAATGGGATACTGGTGGTCCGAGATGGGGAAATGATAACCAGAACATGGGTTTGAAATGGGTAAATGAGGATCCTAGATGGGTGAATGGATGGAAAAACCAAGGGAATGAACGTTTAGGATGGTGAGTGGACTCTCGAAATAGGTGTATAGATGTTCAAAACGGGGAGACGAGTGATCGAAATGGTGAAATGAGGGTCCCGAATGATGAAATTGATGGAAAAGTTGATTATTCAAGGGGCAGGTCTGCCCAAGGAACAAAAGATGGTCAAATTTTGCCAAAATAGGCCTAAAAGGGGTGGGTCAAAGTTTAGGTCCACCCAAGGAGAAAAAGATGGTCAAATTCTACAAAAACAGGCTTGAAAGGGGTTGGTCAAAAGTCAGGTCTACCCCTAGATGGGTTAGGTCTGCCTGTTAGGAGGGTAGGTCCACCTATGGAGAAACATTTGGTCAAAAATGGCTAAAATAGGCTCCAAAAGGACTGGTTTATAGGTCAAGTCCACCCCTATGAAGGATAGGTCCGCCCAAGGAACAAAAGATGGTCAAATTTTGTCAAAACAGGCTTCAAAGGGGTGGGTCAAAGGTCAGGTCTACCACTAGATGAGTCAGGTATGCCTGTAGAGGTCAATTTTTTCACAAAGGGGGGCAAATCTGGCTATTTATAGGTCAAGTCTGGTTGTCTGCAGGTAAAATCTAGCTGTCTGTAGTTTTAAACTTAATTTTTGACAAAAGACTAAGGCAACGAACTCAAAACATGACAATCATCAATAAAAAGTATATGGCTGAGTGAAATAAATCAGACAATCCTTGGTTTTGCACAAAGAAGACAATTCAGGCAACACAAGCCCAAGTCTAGTAGAAAGGGTATGGTCGACAAATTTCTCTAATCTAGGATGAACATGGTTACTAGGGAGTCCTCAATATACACCCGATACGTGAGGCCCAAATTGTGAACACCAATCCATTACAAGTGTGAGTCAAGAACCTTAAAGGCTAAGACCAACTCTTTACATCATCCTGATACTTCACCAATTACAACGTGGTTGGATTGAGGTATAGTTTTCGCCCCCCCCCTTTACATACCTCACCAGTACGCATGGTTGGAATCATCCCTTAGGGTGATGAAATCCCCAAGTAGGTCCTACTAAGAAAAATAAATAAGGTGGACTCAAAGGATGTGATAAGCTACGATTTCTCATCACCCAGGATCGTCGAATGGTGCAAGGGGATTCGATATGTCAAGTAGCTCACCCACAAACATGACAAACAAGGTTGATTGACACCTCCTAGTTAAACTATGTTCCTAAATTAGGGATTAAAAACCCTTAAAACAACCAAAAAGATTGCTAAAAAGAAAAATTTTACCTTCTGGAAAAAATTGTTTAGGGAAAATCCAGCTATGCAGAGGTTAGGTCTGGCTGTCTGCAGGTCAGGTCTGCCCCTCCATGAAATTTTTTCCAAAAAAAATTTCTGAGGTTTGTGGAGGGCAGGTCCGCTTGTCTGTCAGGTCAGGTTTACCTCAGGAAGGTCAAATTTGCCCCTCTGTAGGTCGAGTTCGCCCCAAGAAGGTCAAATCCACCCCTCTATAACTTGTACCTGCAAAAAGTAAAAAAATAACAAATGTGAAAGCAAGAGACCCATTTGTGGGTCCCACCGGGCGTGTCAGAAATGTGATAGGAAAAATTTCAGTGTTAGAAAATGAGCAGCAAAGAAAAAAGAGAAAATAACACTAAAAACACTCTACACCTCAAGATTAGCGTAGTTGGATTCAATACAAAATAAAATGAAACTTTTTACCTTGTGCTGAATCGATCCTTTGATTGGCCCTTTGATTTTTGGCATTGTATGCTCCTTGGATGGCAAGAGATGCAAGCTATAAGGTGGAATGAGGATGGAAAATGAGTGAAAAGTGGATGCAAGTATGAAAAAGGGCTAAGTATGGCTCAAGGATTTTTTTTACAAGAGTTTGGCTACTATCAATGATCTCCCTTAAAATGAGAAAAAAATGGGGTATTTATAGAGATTTTTGGACTCTCTAGGGAAATGGACGGTCAAGATTGAGCCACCAAAATCAAGATGTAGGGCTAAGGTGAGTTGAGAACTCACAAGCCCTCACATCTTAACATGTGGCATGTGAAGTGGCTTGAAAAGGATGAAGTGTACATGAGGTGGAAATATAGTACATGACATGGAGGTACTTCATAGTACCTTGGGATTGGACAAGATCTCCTCATAAAGGAGGTCCTTGTCCCCATGTAGGTAAAAGGACATGTGAGGAATTAAAAATTTCTCAAATATTGTCATGGGGATGAGAGAAGGAATTTAAAATTCCTTTAAATGCATTGGGGGATTAAATGTGAATTAAAAATTCACATGGGGAATGGAGTGCCTTATTCAAAAAGAGAAAGCTTTGAATGAAGTTTGACTAAGGACACATTCGATAAATGACATGGGGATAAGGGATGACCTAATTAAGTGATTAAGGTTGTGCAAGTACTTGATTAGACTAATTAATGACATGTTAGAGGTAAGTGGGAAATTATGGAGGATTGGACCCTAATGATAATTAAGGGGGGAACATATTAATCATAAATTAATTATGACTAAGAAAGATGGTTAGATTGCTAAGAGGGATTAGAGACCAACTTGCAAAAGTTGGAGGATGTGACAATGAGAGAGAAAATATGGAATTTAAAAATAAATTTAAAATTGTAAAAGATAATATGACTAAATTAAATAAAGTGATGCATTTATTTAATTTAGAGAGGAAAGAGGGGAAAAAATATTTATTAAATTAAATATTTTGGGAAAGATTATGTAAGACAAAAAATATTAATTAAATGAATGGTTTAATTAATACCAAAAAATAGGACGATTTAAATGAGCAAGGGGATGATTAAGGAGATGACTTTGACCATATGGAAGTGGCCAAATTTGGATGTCTACAGGTAGTAAGAAAATAGATCTTTCAGACATTTAAATTTTTTATCTTGATTTTGTTCAATGAATATTGAATTTTATCATTGTTATTTAAGTCTTTGACAATTGTTATTGATTTAAATTTTATTGTGTATTGTTTGTTTTTTTTTTTGTATATTTTAAAATTTTGTTTGTAGCTTTTTTGTTTATTTTATGTTGTATCTATTTTAATTTTATGGATTAGTTTTAATCTTGATAATTTACACAAATTAAATTAAAGAAAATTCATGAGAATATTCAACTAAAATGAATAAAATAATATTAAAATAATTTAAGAATAAAGAAAATTCATGAGAATGTTCAATTAAAAAGAATGAAATGATACTGAAACATTTTAAGAATAAAATACACTAAAATATAAAGTTTTATACAAGGAAAACACTTCTATATAAATAAATCTAGGTTAATTAAATAAATATTTTCATTTGAAATAAATTAAATTAGATATTAGAGCTTTTCTAATTACTAAAAATTAAATAAATTGAAAATGATATTTAGTTTGATAATTAAGAAATGATGTATTCAATAACAACAATTAATTTTCTTTGATATTGAAATTTTATGATTTCCTATGATGAATATTTTAAACTTAAAAAAATTGTTATCCCTCACTTTGACTTTCCTTCATGTATATGAATGTGACTTCCACACTTGTGAATCTATTTTTTTGTGTGGACATAATTTGATGCAAATGCATGTGTCTGATTTTACAAAAATCCAGCCTAGTTTTATAGATTTTCCTCAATCTTGATACCTGAGTTGATGTAAGGGGTAGTGTTATTTATAAACACTGTTGAGGAATCTTTTAGATTGCAAGGTTAATTTTCTCCTACGTTAGACAAATAGAGTGACTAGATTTACAACTCTAAGCAAAAGGATCAAGGACAAGGAGAAAACATGTAATGATTCTAGAATAATGTTTCATGGAGACAATATAGAAATAAATGCTCCTTTTAGCTAGTATATCTAGATGTTCCTCTTACATTTTAACATGATTTCAATGAGTGAATGAGTGTTACTCAATAAAATAACCAAGCACACAAACAAAGACAATACACAATAAGTGGGCCCACATTGACTAGTGAAGTCGTCAACAATAACTAAATTAAAGACACGCTATTTCCACACTCTATTAGAATTAATTAGATATCTTCTTGAGTAAATAGTGTGTAAATTTTTGCATCTATTCTAGTAGTAAACTGTCTGTAAATTTTTTCTAATACAAAATTGTGCACAAAATTTTCTATTAAAATTTCTTTTAGAAAAGTTTACAATTTTAAAATAAGAGGTTTTAGATTTATAACTATTGAAGTGCCTTGATTTAAGTCCATAGTTGGAAATCTGACCTAAGATGATTAAAAAAGGCATAAAGATCAAGAATAGAAATATGATATCAATAATAAAAATAATCCAAATTAAAGATATTATGAACTAATTTTGTATATTATTATACTAATTATAAGCTAATTATTGCATTTACAATAATCTAACCAAAATGAAAAAGTATATATATATAATTATGATTTTCGTTATTTAAAAATTTATAAAACCAATCTACTCTTAAACATAGTGATCATGTTGAAAATAAAAATTGTGAAATTAACACTCACTATAATCTTTTTTCAATTATATTTCTTTTAAATAATTTATAAGCCAAATTTTTATTTATTATTTATAATAGTGATGAAAAATCTAATGATCTAACACTAGAATTGTTGAGCTAAAAGTTAGTTTATATGATTAAAAAATAGTTCTATGAGATATAGAACGACCATATCTAATTGTCAGTAGACATCCACTTGTTGAAATGGACATAAAGGAGAAAGTATAACTATTTTCTTGTTCCTTTCTGATATTTTTTTTCTTCATTCTAAACACATATACTGGTTACCATTAATTGGTTTTGTATAGTTTTCAATTAAATATAACCTATAACCTATACTTTTTGGCTCTCTTTAAACATCAATTGTTTCTCTAGTCTTATTGATTGATTAAATGTTGGAATAGAATCCGTGGGATTCTCTCCTTACCTCTTTAGTTATTTTTTAATTGCAAATTTTCATAATTTTTTTATATAATTTTATTTTCTTTGGCATTTAGAAGAGGATAGAAAGTTATAGATTTATAAGGCTAACAATTTGAAAAATGCTATTGATGTTTTTATTAAATTAATGAATATAAGTAAGTTTATTTGGTGCAAATTAGTTATAGGTATTCTCTTTAATAATTATTAAAATAATTTTCTTTATTATTTTATATTTTTTAAAATTTATATAACAAGTGAAAAAATTTGAAGATTAGGTGTTGTACCACTTACAAAGTCTTAGGAATTGTTGACACCAAAATTTGGCAAGGTAACAGTGTCTTATGGGAAAATTAGTTTATGGGGGACCTTTTGCGCTAAACTGAGTGACCTTCGGGTGTTTAGAGAAACCAACTTCTTCTATAATGGGTGTTTGGAAAGGGAAAATGAAACAAATATAATAAAATAAAGTCTAACCTAAGGTGATGCACCAAGACTTAATGATAGGCATGATAAATCATAGATCTAAGGGCCTAATTAGTATTTGTAGCATTCTAGAAAATTAGAAACCGAATATTATAGCACAAACAATCCATTCATTGACATAAAATAACACTATATACATTCCTACTTCCAAGAAGAGTCATTAGACATGATCTAGATCAACAAACTTGCATTCAATATATATAGAAGTTCTCAAATGAAATGTCTAGAGAATAAAAGCACAGTTTATAGTTCAATCAAATAGAATGAAAGAACAGAAAGGCCGAACAATTGGCATAGTCTGAAAGTCTTTTGCAATAAAATAAAACAGTAATAAAGGCCATGCGTCTTTTCCTAAAACTAGTGTTCCTTTAAAATTTCAGACCCTTTTCTCACAACAAAGAAAAGTATATATAGCAAAAAAAATCCCACCACTTTAGAGAGTAGCAACAAAAAATATTTCGCTATCCCTTGGAAATGATGTAGAAATAAGAATATTCCCCAAGCTATTGCAATAGAAAAGATTTGAAACAAATCATTTGGTCATTCTAGGCATAGGTGCATCTTCTCCAAATGATGGTGGTGGTCCCGACAAGGTTAAATAAACAAGTGTCACCATCCCATGCAAATGATTATGACATGCAGTGGCCAATCGCAACATTTGGTTTTCCTGGTTCATCACTTGAATACAAGATCTGTCGACTAGGAACATGGCAGGATTTTGCTGCCCATGTGAACCTTTATCTCTTGCCGCTAAAGACCTGCACCAAGGCTAAACGTGTTGAATGGGCATAGCACTATCCAAAAGTGGAGGAAACAATCATCGGTCGGGTGCAAAAGAGACACGTGGTAGCATTTTAATGCCCGCAATCATTATTTCATCTTCATGTTGAAAGATTTGTTAAGAGTAGACACATAACAAGAGTACACTGCAAATAAAAATTGTGGGGCCCACCAAATTATTTAGGAGTGAGAGCTTCGTGGCACTCAAGTGAAGCCTGATGAGGAAGTGAAAAGGAATGATAAAAAATAGCTTGCAGCTACGACACGTGGAAGTATAGCGGGGATTCCTGAGATGTGAAAGGAAGAGAAACCCTTGAGGTGCACAGAGAAGACACATGGAGGGGAAAATAAGACTTTTGATAAAAGGCTAAGTTGATTTCCTGTGATGCACAGGCTGATATCTAGAGGAAAATACACCCAAAGAGAGCTTGTTGAATATTTATTAATAGTTTTTGGCGACTACTAGGGGTGTATCACTTGAAGAACGGAGAACCCAAAATTTCTCTAGTTCACAGACCAAAGTGCCATTTCATCAGATAATGGAGTCAGAGATTGGAAAGAGCCTCCTACATAGGTGACCATTCATCCTTAGATGGCCTTACCATGTGCAAATTCTCCTATGCTCCGCTTAGATCAATAGTTTCTTTATAAGGCAGTGCATTAGGTAAACTGATCCCTTCCTCACAATAAAACAATAGTTGTGCAAGTGGATGAATAACTCCCTCAATGTCGGTTGTAGTGGGAAGATGATTGAAATCCCTAAAAGCATCTAGATCATTTTCCTTGTCTTCTATTTTTTCTGCAATCTTCTCAGCTGTAGCAATAGAGCCATTTTCAAGGAAGAGGGACAACAAACCCACCCTGTTTAACTTGGAGAAAATCTCCTGTATGTTGTCCATTTTCTTGCTTAGAGTAGTCATGGCTAATTTAGTGTGCTAAAAGGTAGAGTGGCAATGGATAAAATTGTTTGTCATTTGGGTAGCAGCATCCCGATCTTCAATTCCTACCCTGGAGAGGTTTTCATCAAAGACCGAGTATAGCTTGGTGAGTAGATATTTTGCTTCTGGAAAAATTTCCAAGATAAACCGTGGGAACTACTCAATTGTATCATGAGTCTCTTGGCTTAGATTTGATGCCTTGGAGATGAATTGGAGAGTGGGCTGCAGTGCTAGGAAAAAAGTTTTAATCTTTTCCCAGTGAGAAATGTACAACTTCCTAACTAATGGAAAAATGTTCAGTTGTGTAGGAGAAGATAAGAGAGAGCTTTTAAGAGAAGTGATTTCTACGTCTTTTGAGTTAATGGCTTCAGCCAACTTTTCCTTTTTCCTTTTCTCAGATGCTAGTTGCTCCGTAGAGCTACTCATTTCTTTATTCCAAATTTCCTCAGCTCGAGAGTGATTTGCTAAATGCATGTCCAGAGAGGACTTTGTCTCTTGGAGCTCTTGTTCTAATTGTGTTTTTAGGCCCTTAAATTCAACCTCTTTTTCTTGTAACTTCTGCTCATATTGAGCTTGGTGGTGCTCCAAAGCCTCATTCTTCTATGCTATTCCTTGACTATCCTCAAGGTGAAGTCATTCTAGCTCTTCATTCTTTAGCTACAAATTCTACTCTGCCTCCTTATTCTTAGCATGCAACTCTTTTACCATGGAAAGGTCGATAGTATGAATCTTCACAAGCTCACCTTGAAGTCTGTTCTTCTCATTCTCTACTGCCAGTGCCCTTTCTGTCATACATGCAACATCCACCTCTAGGGATTTCTCTTTTCTCTCCAAAAAACTAACTCTTTCCCTTACTGCTCTAAGTTGCTAATCCTTTTTCTTTAGCTAGAAATCAATTTTAAGGAAGTCATAGGTGACCACCCGTTGTGTTTCCTCCATAATATCAACCTTATCTTGTGGTTGGGCCACCTTCATGTCAAGCCCTACCACATATATTTAATATTCTTATGGGTACATCTCCCCCTAAGGCTTGGTTACTCTTGGGTACATGGTTACAAAATTCATCTCTATCTAGGTCTCATCATAAAGAGTCTATATTTTTGGCTCAGCAAAAGCACTGCCATCCTTTTCCTTGTGCTTTTGAATTCTACTTGCACGTGCTTCCTTTTTGTAGTCAATCTACACCATAAATTCACCTAGCAACATAACTAGTCCACCTACAAAAGGAGCACCAAAAGGCAAGGAATATGGATAGGTACTCCTAATAGGCCTAGGAATTTTCTATTTTTGGAGAGTGACAGTTTGCGTGGAGAAGTGGGGCACATTCCAAAGCTTGGTTTAAGGACCAGCAAAAGGGCTAGTAACTTGCCATGGTTCAATTGGTGAATTGACAGAACTCATAAGCTGGAATGGTGAAGGAGTTGTTATTGCAGAGTCAACCTATTGTGATAGAAGAGGATGCACAACAATAACAGAAGTAGGGGTGCCCACAGAGGGCATGCCTTCAGAAAGCGAGGCAAGGAGAGCATGAGCGACAGTAGCGGGTGTAAGTGTTCACAGAGGAGTAAAGTCGGGTAGAGTAATTTGTGAGAATTGGGCAAAACCTCTGGCATATGTTGGATTAAAAGTGGGAAATAGAGGGCCAATACTCATGGCAGGTATTTCCATTGAGACAGGGATAGATACCAAGGACTAAGAAGCAAGGGAAGAAGGAGTGAATTTTACCTGTTGACTAGTCAACAGCAGCTCTAGAATCATTAGTGACTCTTCCTTGGCCTCAGGCTCCTGGATAGTTGCAAGCACCTGTCTTCTGGTGAGTTCTTATGAACCCTCTCTAATAATGGTCTTTGTACCCTATCTTTTTGTGGGTGGGGCTTCTCGAGCTTCAACAGTTATTTCCATTTGCTACTGTGGTACCCTAGCTTCCTTAGCGACCCAAGTGAGTGTATGCAAAGCCCTTGATACGTTAAACTACACATTCATGGCTACATAGGTAGGCTATCCAGAGCCTTTCTCCTTCGACATGGAGGACACAAAAGTTGCCACTTCCTCTTCTTGCTCTTCAAACTCATCCTTTGGGTCATTTCTCTTATTGACGCTAGATTCTGGGATGGGGTGGTCATCATCCCACCATTTTTCAAATTCCTTGTCCTCCTTCAAGCTCTCATAAGGAGCATCCAATTGCCCCATTTCTTGGTGATACTTCCAGAAAGCTTCTATCTTTTGGCCAGTCCATGCCTCATCCTTTCACAACTTGTTGTACATGGTGTGTTCTATTTGGACATTATCCTTGGCTACCTCCAGAGCAAAGTATAACTTATTCCATTTCCCTCTATTTTCTTGTGTGGGAATACATGCCAGTTCAACAAAATTTTCATCTTTGTCTGCCCACAGGTTACAACCCTTTTCCCAATAAGGTCGAGGAACATGAGTAACTTTCATGTGCAGCTCTAGTAGGTCATTGAAAGGGTTGTAATCCCATTTTTCACTTACCAAAACCAACTCTAAATGAGCTAGTTTATCCTACAATAACTGATCCAATTGCTTCTTTAATAGAGTCACCA
The DNA here is from genome assembly GCA_007258455.2 of Sequoia sempervirens. NCBI lineage: Eukaryota > Viridiplantae > Streptophyta > Pinopsida > Cupressales > Cupressaceae > Sequoia > Sequoia sempervirens. Next base: position 82,474,904 of record VDFB02271358.1, on the reverse strand, counting down.
TTTTGAAATTCTTCGGACAAGTGAAGAATCCTTTTCTCTTGACACTTGAGCTACTGAAGAAAGTAAAATCAATGATACACACCTACCTATACATTTCAAGCACAAGCACCCTATCTATGATGCAGGCTAGGAGAAGGAAGGGTTGACCAGTGAAGTCTCGCATCCAGAGAATTATGAAATTTGTTCCTAAGAACCAGTCACAAGCGGGAGTGAAACTCTACATATATCTAGTATGATGCTTGTCAAGCTAGATTATGTCACCTCCTCCTTGTAAATCTTGAAAGGCCAGAGTTATAAAATAATCTAAAAATGCATAATAATCATGACATGGAAAGAAAGGGTGTCCACATGGATACTGGCTTCCTTTTCCCTTGATCATCAAAAAATGATAATTCAAAATACCTACTAAAGAAATCAGGGTTTTGATGTAGGAACATGTGAACCAAGAAGGAGAGAAATCTAAAATTTTCTTCCGCTGGGTAATTTTTTATTTGTCATATCATTTCCTCCACCATGAACTTGGTGAAATCATACTAGAAGGTATTGTGTTGTTTGTGGAATTGGAAGACCAGTCCTAGTTGAAAGGTTTCCACCATCTCATTGAAGTCTCGGTCGCACACAAAAGATAGCATTGACATGGAATCCTGCATATCCTCACGAAATGAACCACGTGACAATGAGATACTTGATAGTTTAGCACCTAGAATTCCTTTCTTACCAATCTCCTCCATTAGGAAATCTAAGTTTTTTTCATTGCCTTCCACGTTTTTTCTCCTTTACCAGGGAAAAAGGAATCAATTTTCTCTCTTCTTTTACTTGGGTCCAGGATGCATAGCATATTCCAAATGGCTTGTGGGCTGATGTGAATTCTTAAGTTTCAGCCCTCAATACAGTATTAATGCTGAATGGGAGCATCAACTAACTCTGGGCAGTAATGTACGAGCGAGATCATGTATTGTGGAAGACCACTATACCAAACCTTCTTTGTTGTCGGTGTGTTTTCCTTAGGTGCCTTCAATCTTGTATAGGTTGCTTCTCTTAAGGATTTAGGGTTTTTTGTGAGTCATGGGTCATAAATATTATTCCATTTCTCCTCAACCCTTTTCTTGTTTTTGCAATTTTTGGGCCTGTTAAGCTATATCGTATACGCCCTCTTCAGCTTGCTTGGTATACTAGGCATAGCATATGTTAAATCCTCATAGATATACATATCTTTTGACAATTGTATTGCTATAAACAACTCCTGGCCAATCTCCTCCTACATTTTATGTGATGAACTCTCTAACATTTTTCTTTAGATGAAAACTTCTACAGGTTCTAAACTCTTTGTAATTTTTATCCAGCTCTGGATATGCTATAAAAATTCTCTGCACCTTTAAGCCTTGGTGTATTTGAAAATAATTTGAACATTAAACCTTTTCATGAAATATTTGGCTATCTTTTCTCAAGGTGGTAGAGGAAAGTGTGCTTTTTTCATTTAATTTGACATGTACCGTTAATTCCTTGGCTCATGCAAAATGAGTTACTTGCCATTTCAAGGTGGCAAGAATTCATTATTGCATTTGGCAATCATGTAATACGTTGTGATTCCCTTGGAACTTGAGCTGACAATTTTCCTTCTTACCTTGCATTAGTATGTGCTGACAATTAATATCCTAGACATAATGATTAAGACAAAGCAAACGATCACGACCTGGGAAAGATCTGGATCCTGCCTTGGGCTCTGGGAAACACCTGTGAGATGAAACAATAGCCTACAACCATACAACTTACTATTGATGAACATCACCATTTTAAAGATAATTAACTAGCTCTGATTAACCTAGCACACATTGAATCGTACCTCTATAGATGCAACTAGTCAAGAAATGTGAGAAAATGCAGGCACGCCTTTCAAGTTGGCACTTGGTTATCATCATGTTTTCTCAAAACGAATTAGCATGCATCTTCTCATTTTTTCTATAAATAGGCCACTAAGTAGTAAGGAAATCACATTGAGAATCATTTGAGGAGTTTTAACAATAGGTCATTGGGGTAGTTCTAAGCTTTAGTAAGCAATTTTTCTCATAGGCTAAGTGGTAGGCAAGTTTTAGTGTTAGTTACAAGGTAGAAGCATTGTGTCAGTATCATGGATACTCTTGTTAGGTTAACCTATTATAAGTCACAAACAACTTTTTTGGGGGATATTTCCACTAGGTGATTAAAGAGAATGACCAAGAATAAACACTCCTTGGTTTTGGTAGCCATAAAATGGGTTATGGGTAGGGATTGTATAGATTACGATGATAAATACCATGTGAACACTGATATCTACTAGCACTTTGTAGTGTCAATGTTAGACATTGGTATCCCCAGGACTTTAACTTTGAAGCTGGTCAAGGAAATTTTTCCAAAAAGGTACCTAAATGGCCTAGGTGAGATTGTCACTCACACTACATATAAGGTAGGCCTACCAACAACCAGTGACCTTTGTCACTATATTGAGGAAGAAGTGGTAGTTGTATGGTTTTCATTTCTCAGTGGATTTTTCCTTCAGACACGCGATGAGCATCAATAGAGGGTTACCCAGGCCTTGCACTTTCTATTTCATAGCTACAACGTAATACCATTCTATGGCATTGATTGGTATATCGACTTCAGGAACCTGGTGTTCCCCCTACCAATGGTGGTGTGCCAAATGACTCTACTTCTACTACTGAAGAACCTACTGATGAAGACGCGGTAGGCACTACCATAGATGAAGTGGTAGGCGTTACCATAGATGCATCAATTGCTACCTCCCATGCTCTTGGATAAAATGCCTCCCTACTCCTGGATAAATTTCCCCCCAGTTTCTTTATTTTTTGTTGTTGAATATGCCACCTGCTTTATAGTTTTGTATATAAGCCTAGAAAAGGCTATAGATATAGCAAAAATGAAAGAATGGATCATATCATCGTATAGTTTTTAGATTATGGATCTCTCAGCCATTTTACAATGTAAAAACAAAAGAATATATATATATAAATCAGCATATATCCTTATAAAAATCCATGACTCTTTCTTCCATTCTACATATCTATTGTATGGGCTCTTTTATTAGCATATGTGTTCATTTTCTTTGCACATGGGTGTGTTTTATATGTAAAGAAATTATGTTGCTCTACTTTGCAATTATGGGTTGTTTCTGTTGAAAAACGAACCAACTTAAAAAAAAAATACTAGCCAACACAAAGGGAAATAAAATAAAAGCATTATTCACAAATGTACAAAAATAAAATTTGGCACTTAATGGAATAGCTTAAGATGAATCCCATTTACCGGAGTTCCTAAGGGTTCTTGTTCCATACTTTCTATCTCAAAAGCATTATGCTACTTACACTGAATGATTTTAAAGGGGTCCTCCCATAGGTTATCAAATTTACCATGCTGACCTGGCTTAGTAGCCCTTTTATCATATTTTAGTACTAAGTCTTTGCACTTTAGGGCTTGGTCAAAAGCTTTCTTGTCAAACCATCGCTTGACCACTTGTTGGTGGTTTGTCATGGATATTAGGGAATTCTCCTTTTTTTCTTGTACTCCTAATAGTTCAGCAAAGTGAACCTCCATGGTGCCATTTTGTTCTATCTCGAGAGATTTCAATGGTTGGAGCACTAGAATCTCCATATATATAGGCAATAGTGCCTCTTTCCCGTATACCAACTCATAAGGTGAAGTCTTAAGGACTTGCTTAGGAGTTATGTAGTTTTCCCAAAGTGTTGCTCGAAGGTTTTTATGCCATTCTCTCTGGTGTTCTGAACCAATTCTTTTAAGGAGTCAGACTAGGTTCTTGTTTGTTGACTCCACTAGGTCGTTTCCCTATGGGTAATAATTTGACAATGTCTTAAGGAATATGCCATTTTTTAACACAAAGTGACATACCTTTGCACCTAGGAAAGCTCTAGCATTATCGGAAATGATAGTCTTTGGAGGACCGAACCTTGTCACCAGCTCTTTGAGGAAATCCATTATCTTTGTCTCTATTGCATTTTTAAGCAGAACAACCTCTGTCCATCTTGTGAAGTAATTTGTGGTGGTTAGAATCCACTTGTGTCTGACACTAGAAGTGGGATTAATCATCTCGATGAAGTCCATGCCCCATTGTGAAAATGGTTCGTCCGCCACTATAGGTTTGAGAGGCATTGCAGAATTCTTCCTTCTGTCAATAAAGAACTAGCATTTTTTGCAAGATTTTACCAAAGAGTAGGAGTCATTGAAAATTGTGGGCCAATAGTAACCTGTGCACATGATTTTGATGGCAGTGGTCTTAGTAGAGAAGTGTCTACCCACAACATTATTGTGGAATGTGTCAAGTATTCTCTTTGCTTGCTTTGTAGTAATGCATCATAGGAGGAGACCATTGAAATTCCTTTTGAAAAGGACCCCTTCCAGTAGCACATATCCATAATTTTGTAGTTGATAGCATCTCCTCTTTTGGGAGGAAAGACCTAGAAGATACTTTCCTATTTGCATAAACCTCATTCTATCTATTAGCCAACAACCCTCAAATTTTGGCTCATTTATCAGAACAAACTCCGGTTGCTCTCCTTCGATGGGTATCTCCTCATTCTACGCCATGTATTTATGCAATCCCCTTCCTCTGATAGTTTTAGTGGGTTTGACCTCAATTGCATATTCAAGGATCTTGGTGATCCAATTAGCTCTTTTTTTCTGTGATTTCTCCCTCCATGATATATTCACACACACTGGAATGCACAACATAAACAAACACTTTGTTGCAGGAAATTAGATGGCAGAACTTTTTAAGTCCCTTCACTATTGCAAAGGTTTATCTTTCAATGAAGTTATAATTAGTCTCATATTCCTTCAGGGTTCGGGAGTAGAATGCCACTGGATGTTCTCCCTTTCCTTCATCATCCTTTTGGGTTAAGATAATAGGAAGACTGGACTTGCTACTGAATGCATACATTATAAAATCCTTAGATAAATCTAGATTAACTAGTACCAAAGTTGTGGAAATAGCATCCTTGACTTTTTCAAAGGCTTCCTGAGCTTCGGTTGTCCACTTGAATGTTTGATCATTTTTAAGCATCAGGGTGATTGGCTTAATTATTCCTGCAAAGTAGGAAATAAACTTGCTAACAAAATTTACCTTTCCTAGGAAGGACTGAACGCCTTTCTTATTCATTGGAAGGGGAAGTTCCTTGATAGCTTTCACCCGCTTGGGGTTGATTGAAACTCCTTCCTTGGATACCATGTGTCCTAATAGGTTGCCTTGTGACACTACAAATACACATTTTTTTGGATTTAGGGAAACTCTGAACTCTTGACACTTTTTAAAAACTATTTCTAAGTGGTCAAAATGATCATCCTTAGATTTAGAGAACACAGTAAGATCATCTAAATAGATTAGAATAAAATTATTGACTATCTCGCTGAACATGATGTCCATCACTCGTTGGAATGTCTCCCCTATGTTGGATAAAACAAAAGGCATTTTAGCATATGCAAATGTTCCCCACTTTGTAGTGAACATAGTCTTGTGCTGATCCTCCTTCTTAACTCTAATCTTATTGTAACTGGAGAATCTGTATAGCAGAGAAAAAATTTCCGATCTTGCTACCATTTGTTAGATTGACTCCATAGAAGGCAACGAATAATGGTCCTTTAGGGATGCTCTGTTTAGATCTCAGAAGTCCACACACAAGAAGATATCTCCATTCTTCTTTTGGAATGGAACCAGATGGGGTACCCAAGTACTATGCTTGATTAAGAAGACAATATGCGACTCAATTAGCTTGGTTAGCTCTTGTGCCATTAGTGCTTCAATTTTGGGGTTTACTGGCCTCTACTTTTATTGGATTGGATTTTCACCTTATGTTAGCTTGATCATGTGCTGAATGATATCAGGATCATATCCATCCATATCATCATAGGACCAAGCCACTAATCCATATTTCTCATAGAAATTGATGAGCCTTTCTTTATCATGGTGCAAACATCTTTCCCGACTCGAAGATTTCTACCATCTGAGACCCGAAGGTCTACATAATCACTTTTTTCTACCACAAAATTTTATCTATCATTTCTTGCATCATCATAATCAATTTTTTTTTGAGAGTAACCAACCCTTTCAGAAGCTTGTTGGATCTGAGCTACATGATTTGTCCTTCATAAGCCTCGACAATCTTTGGTTGAAGTTGATTGGTGAATTCCTCTGACTGCTGGATGAATGAGGCGATGTGTTCATCACTTTCAAAAACTTGCCAACTTTGATCATTGTCAAGAATCGCCGGTCAGACTATTACTTGTACAAATTTTTCGTTACATATAAGGTCAGAGGTAGGATCAAACTAAGCATCAATCACAACCATGCGGTCTATGTCACCATTTTGTCCTCAAGGAATAGTCTAGATATTGAAGGATTCAAAACTCTCAACCAGGTCCCAAACTCGATGTCGATAGGATCTCATGCAGACATTCCTTGCCACAGAAATCCCTCGGACTTGGTTGACTACTAGTTTAGAATCTCTAAATAGCAGTAATTGCTTAATGCCCATTCACTCTGCAAGGCTTACACCTTGAACTAATCCTTCATATTTGGCTTCATTATTCGAACAAACAAATTGAAAGCAGAAAGACCTTAGTATTTTTTTAATCTTGTGGGGATATTAAACATATCCCCTCTCCAAAACCTACTTTACCTCTTGCTCCATCAAAGTACAATGTCCATAGCTCATTTTCTTGGCCACCTTTGAACTCTTTGGTAACTTTTGAGAGCACTTGGTCTTCATCATAAATTACATAGGTGCCCAATCCTGTAGCATGATAATTTATGAAAGGGCCACTATCCATGTGTTCACTCAACAGAACATCCTCTTCGTCATCCCAGTCTCCGATCACCTTTTCTTCGTCTAGTAATTCAACGCAATACATTTCTTGCTTGGTGATGGAGGTATGCACAACTTCAAAGTTGATCAGGGCTTCATTTGCTACATGTTCAGAATGTAGAGCCTCCAATTTTATCTTCATTTTTGCACCGTGCTTGGTTCTGAGAATCATATGTGACCAATCCAGGGAAAGGTATTCACCCACCTTTGAAATAAACTCTCAGGATAGAAGGAGGCCAAACATGGGAGGAACATCTATGATAATAGTGTCTTGTAGTACTATAATACTAGGGCAAGCAAATAGAGTTAAAGGAAGTTCCTTGATGACACCTATGGTTTCAAATTTTTTTCCATCCAGTTGCATTACCTCCCTTTTCATAGGTTCATAGCCAATTCCTAAAGCTTCAGCTATTTTCTTAGGTATAACAGTGGTGCTAGTGCCAGAATCAATCATAGCATTGAGCAATAACTTCTTCCCTAGAATGAGAGTGAATAAGAAGGGTTGGGGATTCAACTTATCTCTAACTTCAATAGGGGATTATTTTTTATTTTTCGTAAGGACTTTAGCCAGTAGTATTTGATTGACAACCTCTACATTGGCTAACTACTCTATTGGTGTTGCGCTGACCTCTTCTTGAAGCGCCTTCTGTAATAGAATTTTTTTCTCTGGGATAGCTAGAATGTCCCATAGAGACACATGTTAGCAGATGATTTCTTCAATTGTTCTAAAACATTAAAAGGTGGCAAACTTGGAGGTTTCTACTCCTTTGCTCTTATTATGATAATTTCCTTTCGTGGTTGAGATGGCAGCAACACAGTGGAAGTGCTAGGTATTTCATCAGAAGCACCTATAAGTTGCGGGTGTGATACCTTGGAATTCCTACTGCTCTAAATGTGCAAAATAACTAAGAAACATGAAAGACAAAACACCAAGGACACCTCAAGATTAGCCAAAAGAGAGTTACAACGAAAAGGAATGCAAATAAAATGAAACACAAACACTTTTACCTCCCTTGTTGTTGAAACTTCTTTGATTGGCCCTTGCTTGGATTGGTTGTGTGCTCCTTAGATGATTGTTTGAATGTCTATAATGCAAGCTTCAATATGCAAAATGATGGATAAAGATGGTTGAATGATTGAAAAAGGCTTGGACAACATGTAGTTATGAGAGTGCAAAGTGTTGAGAATGCAAAATGACAGCATAAGGGTGCAAGATAGCTAAGTGTTGGAAATGCAAATGGGCAGCATGTGGGTGCTTAAAATGAAAGTGTTGTGGAAATGCCCTTGAGGAGGGGGTATTTATAGAAGAATTTGAATTCTCTAGAGAATTCAAGGGTCAAGATTGATCCAACAAGGTCAAGATGAAGGGCTATGGTGGGTTGAGAACCCACAAGCCCTCACATCTTGACATGTGGAGGGTGAAATGGACAAGAGGATATGAGGTGGAGATGAGTTGTCAAAAAGGTACATGAGGTGGAAAAGGACATGCACCTTGGGGGATGAGAGGAATCTTGGGTGAATAAAAGTGAATTTTAAATTCACAATGATTGGAAGAATCTAGAGGGTAAAAGGTGGGCTCCAAAAAGGTGGGACTTGGTCACATGGTGATTGTGACAAGTCCAAGGTTGGTCACATGTGGTGATTGTGACAAGTCCAAGGTTCTAGAAGCCTTGGAAGGATGGAATGTGAATTAAAAATTCACATATAAAGGAGGGGAATCTAGGAAAATAAAAAGGAATTAAAATTCCTTGGAGAATGATTAGGATTAATTAATCAATAATTAGAAGATAATTAGGGGCTAATTAGGATTAAAAGCCAACTTGCAAAAGTTGGAGGATGTGACACATCCTAATCAAGGATTAGGCATGTGCACATCCTTAATAAAGAGATTAGGAGATGGATTAGGATTAGATGAAAATGACATGTGAGGAATTAAATAAATGTAATATTTATTTAATTTATTTGATGAAAAGAGGATTAAGGAGGGTAAGGTATTTAATTATTAATTAAATACCTTAAGGATTTAGCAGAATTAAAGATATTAATTAAATAATAGTAATATTACTTAATTGGATAAGAGGATGTTTAGACGAAAAGTGATAAATTTGGGTAAATTAAGTGTCCAAATTTGGATGTCTACATTTTGCCCCTCTTTGAGATGGTGTTACGAAGTAGCATCATTTCAAAGAATATTAAAATATAGAACCTAGAAGGAAATGGTTAGATTGGAAAAGATGCCCCAGTCATCCAAATGAGTGACTAGGAAGGGAAAAAGAAAGTGATGAAAATTAGGGATGAAGGATGCCCCCTCGAGAGGACATGCGGGTTGAAGAGAACACGTGTGTGCTCTCGAAATAGATGATGTGATGCAAGGGGAGATGAGGAAGATGATGCAAGGTGATGGGGAAGAGAGTAAGTGATATGGAGATGGATGAAGCACAAATGGATTTTAAAAGGTGATGTTGCCCCAGTCAAGGTACAAGCCAAAATGGGTTGATGATGGATGGAGTGTTGTCAATGAGGGGATGAAGGATCTCGAGACAACACGAGGATAGGGAAGGATACATCTCCTTGAGTGGTATTGATGAGGGAAGGATACATCCCAAAACACCACTAAAGGATAGAGAGGAATACCTCCTGATGATGATGAAAGTGCTGTTGATGAGGGAAGGATACATCCCAAAACAACACCGAAGGGATAGGGAATGATAATAATGGATGATGATGATGATGGGGGGTCAAGGATAGTAACGAGACTGGGGACAAGACCAAGGATATGATTAGGTGATTCAGGCTAAGTGGAATGGATGGAGATTGGATAGAGATAAGGATGAAGGATGAATGATGAATGGATGGGGGGATATATGCAAGACGATAGAATGGAGAATGAGATGCAATTCTAAATGCAATTTATCATCTTTGGAGCACTGGTTTTTGCTATAGCATCAAACACAAGACACCAGGGTATGAAGAACCAAGGTGAATTAGTGTCTAATGCATAAAACAAACACAACAGACAACAAGGCTATCCCAACACCCCAAAGTCACAAAGACCTTGGTCGGACCCGGTATGGAGATAACCACAAGCACAAAAGGATGCCCCAGCATAACACAAGACCTCAGGGATCTTGGTGGGTACTACGTGGGACAACCAAGAAGACAAAAATAGACAAAAGATCAAGATATGCCCCTATGTTGACCAATCAAAACACACCATAATATGATGGATTATGGCAGTCTTGACAAGTGATGATAGGGAGCTCAAATGATAAACAAAATCCAAAAGCATCAAAAGATTGCAATCAATTTCAAATGTCCTTTGCCATAGGATCAAGGAGATAGATGGGATTGATGAGGTCTGTTAGGAAGGATACATCCTGTTGAGACCAAAGATGATGGATATTAAAAGATCGTTATGACGCGGGATGTTCAAAATCGATTGGATTTCATGATACAAGTGGATATCATTTGTAAAGAACTGGCTAGATAAGGGCATAGCTTGATGACACGACACAAGGGAGACAAGACACAACCTAAAGACCTAGGGGCTCGGGGGCCGATCAAAGATTGGCCTTGCCTACGAGAAAGCGCAGAGCCCTCGTAGTTCGATGAAATGTGGATGACTAACCAAGATGGAGACATTGATGGATGGTAAAGACGGGACAGACAATAGGAACAAGAGTTGAAGACTGATGATGGAACCCCGGGGGCGGATCAAATGATCGACCTTGCCTACGTGGAAGCGCAGGGGCAACGTAGTTCGACTAAAGACCGACAACAAATGATGGATGAAAGAGGATGAGATGACTCTAGATAAGGGGATAAAATGATTGGACCGACACGATGGGACAAGAGAGATGAATGATGAAGTGATAAGATAGATGATGTTGGATGATAGTGACTATAGAAAGCTCAGGGATGGGATAGTTAGCCAAATCATCAAAGATGAAGTGGGCAAATGACATGCCATATAGATGAATGGTGAAATGATGAATGATGAGATAGAAAAGATGTGCAAAAGAAGCAGAAGTGATGACGATAAGATGGATGACATTGGATTGCATGGGGTAAAGCCTATAGCTATATACCAATGACAAGGGATTAGGAGATGGGATGAGGGGAGAGGATGGGGGGAGAGATAAGGATTTGGATGAGGAAAAGGTGACCAAATGGATAGATGACTAATGCTTGGAACAGGTGGAAGAGTACTCAGAATGAGTAAATGATGGATCAAGATTATGGAATGAGAGTTTGAAATGATAGGAGGTTTGATGGATGTTTGGGATGATAGGAGGTTCGATGAAGTGTTGAGAAAATAGATGAAAGTTGGAAGCAGATGAATAGTTACATGAAATGAGTGAATAGATTGATTAGAATGGATGAATGGGACAAAATTGAAGAAGATGGAGGGAGGGATCTTAAGACTTTGTTGCAGATGGATGAAAGCCCAGATTAGGGGTTTGGATAAGCTCAGATTGGGATAAGATTAAAGCTCAGATGAGGATTGGATCGAAGACTAGAATGATTGAAGGATATGATTGAATTGATTCTACATCGAGTTCCGGGGCTTTAAGGGATGTAAGGTGTTGACAAGCAGATTTTTCCAAATTTGGCAATGTTCAAAAATTGTCAAATTTTTGCCATTTTAGGAAACTTCATGGTCGTATGTTTGAGAGTCCGAATTTTTTCCAAGAAATACCCATTGGTGAGATAGGATGAATTGCCAACTAACATCCCAGATTCGAGATATGCATGTTGAGTTATGAGCAAACATAATTTTTCAAAAAACATTAAATTAGGATTTTGGGGGTCAAGATGAAACTTTGAGGCCCCAAAAATGGGTCAAAACAGAGACTGGTTGGGAATTCACTCGTTAGCTCATAACGCAACCACCTGTCAAATTTCAGCTCAAACAGACACTCGAGTCAAAAGTTATGGCCTTCGGAAGTGTCGGGGTAAAAATCAAAAATCGATTTTGAAAAATCGAAGACATGGGTTTTGTTCGCGGAGGAAAATGAGGAACTGGGTCAAAATTAGTTTGTTAAAAAAAATGTCAAAAAAATAGTGGAAAAGTGGGG